>CM046855.1:3367245-3954240 GCA_025617745.1 Heliocidaris erythrogramma | reverse complement strand
GGATTTCAGTAGCTTATAACAGTTGTCGGTAAAAATCACTGACATAATGCTTGCTGAAACGCTCCCCTGATGTAATATTGCAGTAAAGGTCAAGATGTAGGTGTTCTATAATAGCCATCATTAAAGTTGAACTTGCTTAGGGTGACCATTCCAGTGTTATACACAATGATAGTCATGTCTGATTTGTCTCAGGAGTGATGGTGTTCTTATAGATCGTTGAATGCTCTATTTAAACTGAGTGTCTTTTGAATTGCAGATCACCGCGCCGAAGGCAATTTTGTTGTTCACACTCTATTTAGAGTTCCTTATTTTTCTTTGCTTTCTTTACATTTTATATTTATATCTCATTGATGTTCTAATTATCAGGTAAAGAATGATAGCAAGGATGCTGTCAAGAAGGACCTTGTCCCTATACCTATCACCCTAGTTCTGTTCCTTCCAAATTAAAGTCACAACATACGCACTCCATGTCGTCCGATGTGGGCCACCGTGTAAGGAAAGCCCGCTCTACAAATACACCTGAAGATCTTGCTCTAGAATAGCCAGAAAATATTTACATATCACTTCAACAACCTATTTCAGAGACACCGCGTCCTAACTACTCTTGTCGGAAACTCGAGCTTTTGTTTTTCTTGTGTATGTACTTGGCCCTGCACAGGTCTTGTAAATGTACATGGCGATGTATTTTGTTGCAGATTATATGGAAATGTTCGTACTTATGGCACTGGGGTCCAGTATATACAAGTATGAGTGCAATGGGCATAGTCATTTGGTTCAACATTATACACTTTCCCCTGTTTTGCAAAAACGGCAAAATTTTACTGAATTGTTTGGAAATCAGCACTCTCATACCCAAGTCACACCGCCAAACAGACTTCACGTGACCGATCCTTGCCCAATCGGGATAGTGTATATTTCTCATGTCTGATGTCGGTCTGTTGTAGGCCTCGATTGTCGGTGTGACTACAGTATTAAAATGCATTGGGGGCGGGGTAAATTATGGTTAAAAAATCTTGACAAGGGTACACTGTAAAATAAACTGTAAATACTACAGGGGTTTTTTGCCCTTGAAATTACAAGTTATTGCCATTATTTCAATTTTACAGTCTTTATCCTGTAAAACGACAGCAAGTTTGTTGGTTTACCGGAAATCAGCATATATTTACAATCGCCCGACACAAAACACTGTTAAAAAAACATTTTTTTCATATTTAACAAGTTACCCTTCAAATTACAAATCGTTTCCATGGTTCCCTTTTAATTTCAATGAAGTTTTTCCTGTTAGAAATTAAAGTTTCTACAATTTAAAGTAGCTATTCAAAGAAAATCACAAATATGGCAATTAATGTATCACTAGAAACTGGGAAGCTTACAGATGGCAATCGTATAAGTTTTATGTCAACTGCGTATCTGATGATTATAAAAAAAACAACACAAATAAAAGCTCTTCTCAGAATCTGGAAAATCCGAGGATTCGCCAGAAATATAGCGATGTTTTGATGTCGTCACACTCGGGATCGATCCTGCTTAAGCAGACGACGTCCTATAATGAATGAACGTAATTGCAATGCAATTATTTATCAAATTATAAAGAGTTTGGTGTATTTAAACATGACCTTATTTCACACCATTATAAAGGGAAAGTGAAACTGATTCTGATAGCTAAAACCGTTTGATTGTAAATACACAGGAGAAGGGTCAATGATCAATGAAATAAACCACACTTTCAAATTGAAAAGCCCTCCGAATAATAGCAGGATGGTATTCGTTCCCTCTTGAAACGCCGAACATGCCCCGGTGCAAGCAGCTGAAAATACAATGGCGTCTTATTTTGTTTACAGGTGACTGATTCCTTTATTTTTTTAACGCTGCATTTTTCATCAAAATAATACCATACACGAAGTTAAGAGTGAGGCAACAGACTAACATTAAGAAGACGCTTGTGAAGGAAGAGAAATAAGTGAAGAGGAGATGACAAAATAGGCTCTGAAAAATGTGTAAGAAGTTATGGGACATCGTCTGCTTAGACAGGACTGGTCCATGGTGTGTCGTCACATATCTCAGCAGCGTTCGAGGAGCTCTTCAGCTGCTATATCGGGGGCTGTATTTTACCGTTTTATAATTGATAATAATCATTACTTCAAATGTTTCCATGCGTTGAATTTGGATAACCTTGTTTAATTTATGCCATCTATGCAATAATAAGTATTAAGCCAATATTTAAAATCATTAAAGTTCTACTTTAACAAAAATATTACTGTATGCTAACAGTTTCCTTGTTTTTACTAGCCAAATCTGTGAGAAAAACACCATCGCCCGTATATTCTGAACTCCGGATTAACTTAACCACTGTCTATGTACTGTGGAAAAACGGGCATTCCGGCATCCTGACTGCCAGGACTTTCCCGTGAAAAAAACGTCAAAATATTTAACATAATTCTACAAAGCGCTTTGTCGATACGGAAACTAAGCGGTCATTTAATCCAATGACAAATCATGTATTTTATTGATGAACTTTTAAAAAGGCTTTACAAAGATACCAACGAAACCAAACACTTGGCAAAATATACAGTATTCAACTCATATCTAGCGTATATGGTTCGATAAAAGCAAAACAGGGAGCATTGCATATTGGCATAAAGTGAAAGGATATACTCCTACATGTCCTTTGTGCGGAAACGAGTTTTCCCCCATTCCTTGAGCAAAAGGCCTCCTTGATAATGTGACCTGTTCGTGATGTTACTTTTAAACATCTACCCTACGAAGTCCTGCGTCGAGAAACAATACACAGAGGAGAGTACCACTATCACTCGCTATGACTTTCAAATCACACGTCAGAATGGAAGAGAATTTGATCAGGTTGACCGTGAGAGAGGAAAAGACGGGATGGAAACCAAGAAATAGATAGAGAGAGAGAGAGAGAGAGAGATAGAGACAGACAGAGAAAGAGGGGGTTACAGAGAAAGACTGAGAAAAAGAAATGATAATAAGTGAGAGCCATACATGTAGATTACGACAAACGTAAAATATAAGTTCATTAGGGGGAAAAATGAAGAGAGAAATGAACATTGGGGATGAGATGAGAAGAAAAAGGGGCAAAGGAGAGAAAAGAGAGACAGTGCACCAAAATATTAATGAATTTCGAGAGCCAGAGGAGAAAGCAGATATCATCAAGATATAGAATGGGGACAGATTATAAGCAGAAAATACAGGGTCGCCAATAACATGAATAATGTAATGAGATAAAGAAGACAGGAAAAGGAAGGGGTAAAATGAGAAAGAAATAGAGAGAGAGAGAGAGAGAGAGAGGGGGGGGGGCAGGGGATATTGAGAGAAAACATTATTTTTGTGTTTTAAATTTGCTGGATAGAGGGGGATTTTTTTTTTGTGTGTGTGTGTGTACGGGCGCTAATCATCATTTTTTAAAATTATTTTGTGTTTTTTAGTTTGCTGGTTGATTGATTCCATTTATTGATTGATTGACTGAATTGTATGAAAATAATTGTCAGCATTGCGAGTGTAGAAAATAATTGTTGTCGTCTAGCCAAATCTGTAAAAGTTGAAGATTAAAATACCCCAAGGCATCTGATTTGCTGAAATAATCTTGCACTTTCCTTCTTAGTCGCTCCAACTTGTCAAAGTTGATTGAGTAAGAGAAGCTGTTAATGGGAGCTTGAGGGGTTTTATATATTTTTGAATGTAGATCAGTCCTGTCAATCTATCCATCATTATAGAGAGTTGATATATCATAAGTAACCAACAGTTACACAACCACACTGCTTTGCATTAATAAAGATTTGTTTTTACTACTAAAGACAAACAAATGTATATCATTTACAATGAAAAGTGCGTGTGTCGGCTTACCGCATTCTTTGCGTCAATGCTCGATTATCACTATCCAATAGTTTGCTATCTCTTTGGTGATAACCGCAGAAAGTGTACGCACCCAACAGCCATCGTTCCTTCTCTCATTAACACTTCGCTTGCGATTTGAAGTAGTAGAGAAACACTTCAAATACTGGCTTCTAAAGCTATCCTGAATAACATCCTTCTCTTTTGCCATCGTTGAAATAGTTGTGGTTTTTCCCTCAAGAGTATCTGTATTATCAAATGAGTTGCGTGTATTCGTACGACAAATGATTACACAAACGGTCATTAGTTGGCTCTTTGATAATGTGTGTTTGTTTGTTTAGTTGCAGTTTACTTTTATATTCAAACAACGTTGGTTGAATGAAAGTTCTCATTTTGTACATTTTTGTCTGCTGCCGCGAGTTTGATGGCTTAGTGAGGAAATGAAGTTTTCTTTTTGACGAAGGAAACATATGATACTGCCAAGTTCTAGCTAGAAAATAAAGAACTAAGGATTGTTTCATACTTTCATCCTTTCTCAAGAGAAATCCATTTAGCGGATGGATGTAAGGAGATTTTCGACTCAGAGTCGCTTGGTGAAGGTAAGTCGCTCCAGTGAATTATGTAATTGGCGTATTAGCGCCCCGGCTGAAATGCGTTTAATGTTTCAAATTCGTTTTATTTAAAGGTCAAGTACGTCGCTAACCAAGGTTGCTCGATGATACGAACCTATCCTACCACATGTTCTAGATTTAGTATGGAACTCGGTGACAGAGTGGAGGAAATAGTGTTCCATTTCTGGTCACGAAACGAAGAATGTGCCCAGGAAATAGGATTAATTGACCACTTTGTGTCTAGTTGAGAAGATGCTTCAGACGTTTTCTGGCTAGGGTGTATTTGGAAGTTCACTCGAATGGAATTGAATTGTATACTTTTGTGTTATTGCATGTATTCACGAAGAAGAGAGTAGGGATGTTGTTCTAGTATAATTCATGTGAATACTTGCACACCCTTATCTTCATAAGATGTGAACTTGTTATCTCATTCTGACAAAAAAACAGGGTCATCTTATCACGTAGAATGTATCAATATCAATTTTTCCCCTTTTTTAGAGATTTACTCTTGGTGGGATCTTTTATAGTAAAAACAGGCGTAAGTAAAAGATGGAAATATTCCATGAATAGTGAATGTAATTATGTACACATAATGACATGTCTTTAAAATCACTGAAATACTCGATATACTCGATATTCGAGCTGAAATATAAAGCAATAATTATTTGATACGGAATTTATGGATAAGCCTGTTGTAAGTAATACAACATACTTCAAACTCATATTTCATTGTTCTGTATCATACTATATGGTACTTAAAATTATTGGCTCCGCTCAATAAAATATTGAAATGTTCGCCTGGATGTAAAAAATCAAACATCTCTTTTATCCCCCCCCCTATTCAATAGTACACGCAATGTTATCCGTGTAGAAAATGGATGAAAATTGGAAATTACCCTAAACGACGACAAATTGGTAATAACGACGGAGAAGGTAGATCGCTATTCTAATTGGCGGGAGTATGGTGTTTACGTAGCGCCCCTAATTTGTTTAACTAATACCTAGGATAGGAATGTACAGGGCCCGCTGATTGCGACTAATGGCTAGATGGGAAACACACAAGGCACAGACAGACGACAGCATGTATGTTGAAAGTCAATTGCGTAACCAGCTCTCAAGTGAATGTTTAAAATGAGAGCGGGAAGAGTAAGTTCCCAACCTTGAAGAAATCGAATGTTCATTTGGATGTGCTGTTCTTTTCGAAGTTAATTGGAATGGCCTTAAAGGAGCACGAATGATGACGTATATTTCGGATATTGAAGAAATAGACAAGTAGTCAGAATTAAAGAAATGTGTTCATTACATAAAAGAACATCGATTCGTATGGACGAAGTAATTTCTTTATATGTATTCGTTAAAATATTGTATTAATATGGTATTTTTTTCTAAATTCAGTCAAAACTGTCCATGCGAGAATGGGGTTTTACGCTTGTTCATATAATTATCTCCTCAAAATGGTTAATAGGATAGAAACATTGGCGTACAAGGTAGATGGTTGGGAGCTGCATCCCCCTTCTCCCCGAACCACCAATGGTTTGGGGATGACCAATATTTGGGCAATTAAGTGCCACCAAATATTCAGGAAGCAAGCTGGTCTATTTGTAATTTTCATACCTTAATTAGTATATTCTGATGACGAAATTACATTATTATTATTAATAAAGCGTCATTAATTGGAAAACGGAAGGTGGATAATCGGGTAAATGACTTTGTGCTTCATGTCAACATGATTATAGTAAACTGACCAGAATCTACTTTGGGATCAATCAGTCAAGTGCATAATGTTAAAGGTCAATTTACACGTTATTAATCCAGTAAATGTGGTATTTATCATTTTATAGATGAATTTGTGATATAGTGTGAGTAATACATATACGATAGGTCAAGGGGCACGTTGTATCATTTTTTTTGTATACACTGTAGAAAATATCTGTATTTTTACAGGGGAAAAAATACAGATTAGTTCTGTATTTACTCATAACAGCTAATCTGATGTTATTTGTACATCGATGGCATAGGAAAAAGTTACAACTAATCTGGATTTTTACATCAGAAGTTATGGCGACTCTGCTGACACCAGATTTGCTGTAAAATTACACAGTTTTTTTTTTAAAGTGTACCTTCGTTGTTGTTGTTCATCTAATTATCTGAAAAATATCATATATGAGTCTATTTAAACTGAAACAAATAAAAGGGTAACATGAACAAAATAAACGGGGGAAGGTTGAGAAACCTTGGTCCATTTATGTTTATAAGTCATACCCATCTTCTCACCAAAACTTGACTCTTATGATTTGACTTCGATGTTTGGTAGCATTATCATACTCAGATTCAGGACTTATGTGATCGCATTTTGAGGATGAATTATCAAATTTAACAGGTATTGATTACAAAAGATGATACTCACTTAGTGTGATCATTGAGTTACTGTTGGCTTAGTGGCTAATAAGATGAATATTATTGGATAGATTTGAAGGTCACAAAGTCAAGTATATTCTTTTTTAAAGGATGTTGTTGAATTTTCAGCAGTTAAATGCGAATCGGTAGGGTATGAAATTCGAAACAACGATATACGAAGTCATGATCCTTTCTAAGGGATTTTCCTCAGATGACGCAAAAAGTGACGTCATCATTGTGTCAGTTTACCCATAGGAGGTCACAGGTGCATGACCTATCGATGGATTGATGACAGAAATAAGATAGCGTTGGAATCCGAAATCAGGGATCACGGTGGCGTAGCTGCCAAGCGGAAAGGGTCTCAAATAGAATGTTACTTGATAATGTATACTGCATGATGGGAGCTAGCTGCCAAGGGTATGTGATGGATTTATTCTAATGAATGTATGAGGCTTCTTGAAGTACTTAACAGAAGGTATTCGAAAGTTATCGTGTTTCTTTCAACATAGTATCCATTAAGTATTTAACATATTTGACATGGTTCTTCTAGCCTTTCTAGCCGATAGTGTGAGAGGCAGGAGTTGAAAACAGGCACTTCAATTCTTTTGGTTCTTTAGTAATGGCCGGTACCATTGTAAAATGAATCAATTGTGAACTTTGGATGATAATAAAAAACTTTTTTATTCGAGAAATGAATAAATATGAATGAATATTATGCAGATAATATTCCATCTCTATGGAATGTGCTTCCTCTGAAAGTCAAGTCTAAAGTCATACAATCATATTAGATTATGTTTATGCACACTTTTTCTCGCCTTCTCTCGTTCGCTTGCATAAATTATTCCCCTCAGAATAGTGTACTCGGTCGATGTCGCATCATAAATGCTGTATTTATTATTAAATAAAGATAATTATAGCGACATAACTCACACTTATAAAAAATATTATTAAACAACACATGGGATAGATGATAGTGTAGAAATAAATGACTCGCAGGATGTGTGCATAGAAATGACCAGGTCACGTGTGCAATGTGCTTACTATCCCTATGCTTTTTAAAGTAGGCTTGACTGAATATAATCATTTGAGGTTCCTTACAGGATATTAAAACCTTGACCGTGACACAGGAGTTGAAGGTCAAAGGTCAAGATCATGATTATCATAGTATATTATTAGGAAGTTAACAATTACCAATCCGTTCTTTTGCTTTATTTGCGACTTGTCTAATACTAACTGTTTTTGCCAATTAATAGCTTTGAGGCGATTTATTATAGTGGTAATAGAATCGGAAAGGTAATGGTTTGTTTAAAGCTCAAATCATTATCTTCCTTTCCAGTACCATTGACGCACTTTCAATGAAATATATCGGAGAGGATATGAAGGTTGACAAGCCATTATCACACACAGGGCGGGAAGAAATCTCCCCAATACACCTTGATTATCCCCGGTAGTTGAGTTTGTTTAGGATGTGACATTGAGTGAGAGAAGGTGGAGGAGAGAAGGAAATAGAATGTGTGAGTGCATGGACTGAATTAAAGGACAAGGAATTCAAGATGTGAGGGTAAAGACAGGTAGAGAAGAACAAGAAGATAGTAGAGAGATGGGGTGGGTGCATGAAGAAGGGGGATAATAGACAGAGAGGGAAAGAGAGAAAGAGAGAGAGAGGGGGTGAGAGAGGGAGAGAAGAAGAGAAGAGAAGATAGAGAGAGGAAGAGAAATAAGTTAGAGAAAAGGGGAGAGTGTGATAAAAACTAAAGAGAACTTGTGGGCGGATGTACGTCTACCGGGGATAATGAGAGAGCGAGAGGGTGTTAATGAGATCTGGGTAAGATCTTACGGATTAACATTTTAAATCAACACTTTGAACAATGGTGAAATCCCTTTGAGGGGAAGAACCATTTTTGTTTTGTTTTCACAATCAAGATGCCGAACAAACCAGAGACAGACGACATTATGCAATTAGCAAAGCGCGCCAAAGATCAACACCTTGTTGCCAAAGATCAAACAAGCCTAATGGAATGAAACTTGAAGCACGTCTGTTCACCATTTTCAGGACAGTGCAGGGCTTTTAGCCTATAATCAGACGCCCATGACGAATTATTGATATCCCAGTAGAGATTGGATTACGTTTGTAATTTGAATGGCGACATAGCACCAAAGATAGCACTCATGTAGGGTATAATTCGCATTATGGCGCTCTGAGAATGCAATGGTTATATACAGTACAGGAATGTCGAGGGATATCCACTTTCGTAGTTTCTTGCATTTAATTCAGATTCGAGACACATTGATGTTTGGCTACATGCATGGGATGTTTCTCGCCGAACTGGGGATTTATGATCCAAATTGGAAAGCAAAAAATGCATCAAAAAAAAGAATGTAAAAGGTATTGGGACATAAGGAACCAGGGGAGAAGGGGGGGGGGGCAATGAATAGATTAGAGGTCTATAAATAAAGTGCTGGTGGCGAGGGAAAATGGAAGCATGATAATAACAGATCGTATACAGAGTAGTAGAAAAGGAAAACCTCCTACATCATTTATCATTTTGTAAATACCACTTAAAGCAACTAAATGTCAAGTCATGCAGTGACGTTGTTTGGCGATATTACAAGACTAAAAAAGTAACTGATATGAACGACATCTACCATCACTCACTACGAGATTAAAAAACAGAATAACTCCAAACAGAAATTAACAATGACATCTCATAATGCGAGCAAGGAGCATGGTATACATGTATTAATAATTATATTAAGAGCACGTAAATACATAACTATGTAGCAAGCACAGGCATATTTTCTGCTAAAAATATAAAAACCATAGGAAAGGAGAGAGTTAGAGGAGAAAATGAAAAGGAGGTTGGGAAGGTTGCAATAAAGAGGCGGTGAGAGAGAGAGAGAGAGAGAGAGAGAGCGAGGGAGGAGAGAGGGAAGGACAACGCGAGTGAGGGAGAGGGAATGAGAGAGGGGAGAGAGGGAATGAGAAAGAGGTGAGGAGAGAAAGAAAGAGAGAAGTAAAGGAGGTATAGAGTAACGGAGATGAGAACAATGGGAAAAGGATAAGGTACGTAAGAGTGAAGTGGAGAGATGTATTATTAAGAGTTTATACATGTACATAGGAAAAAGAAAGCAGATAGAATGTTAATTTTACTTTAAATTCTTCATCAAATCAAGCATTGATTTTTTTTTTAATTCGCTGTCTAAGTTTTACAGAATGTAATATTTTACCAATAATCCAAAAACGTGTCAATCAACAGCATCATCATTTTACTCCCCCATCAACTGGGGATTCTAAGAAAACACAACCACTGCACTTTCTATCCAATCCTGTGCTACTGAATTAGCATTCAGAATGACAGCTCGTGCATTATGTTCTTTAGTTTTCACTCAAATTACTTCTAAATTCGCTGGGACATTATTTTGTAAGCTACGGTAAAATGATTTTGGGATATTTTGTCATTTGTATCATTGAATAGATGAGTTATAAGCGGACAATTTTTATCATTATCTTTTTTCACTCTCGCTATTTTGCTACATTAATCAACATTTTTACTCTTTATACGGATTTTTTTTTTTTTTTTTTTTTTTTTTTGGGGGGGGGGAGGAATAAATTACTTGATTGATCACGTTTCCTACATGACAGCCTTCCCTGAAGATGGTGTATTCCCAGGGGAAGCGTTTTATGAATATAAGAATCATTAATATAATCTTAATTAGACATCATTTTAACAATCTAATATTTATTCAGTCATTAACACACCCACTTTTCTGCAAACTTCCGTCTTTCCTGAAATCTTAACCATACATTCATAAGAACTCTGTAAAACATTTATTATTTAGGGAATAACGCTATCAGACGCAAATAGATATGTTTTAAAAATGCAATTATAACACTAAGGTACCTACATCTTTTTTCCATTTTGGCCCTTTGAAGTTTAACAATTGAATATCGAATGCATAATGATTGAAATAATTTGTTAATTGCTCGTTCATATCAGGTAATCTTTTCTATAAATAATCTTGTATGTTTCAGAAATTTCATTTAGCACGGTAAATTTCAATCGACGTTCTTATGAATCTATTTAGAATTCGGGGCAACATTGTTAGCCTCGGCAAAATCAGTCATTCTTTATCAAAACCAGCCTCCATGTTGGTGTTTCACTAAAAGGAAACACGGAGGAACGTGATTATAAATGCACAACCTACTTCAGTCATCAATGGTGGTCGAGTTAAAATCAAACAAGGAGAGATTCTATCATGTTGGATTTATCCTCAGGCTTCTAATTTCTCACCTTCTTGCCCCCTTCCTAGCACCCCTCTCGTGTGCTCTTATATAGCATCACATTACCTTCCAAAATCCCAAAGCAACCATTTCAAGTCTCAACTAGACATTGATATATAAGATAATTGATTATCCTCTTTCTCATCTGTCTCTCTTTCTGTTCCACTGGTGAATCTTGGTTTGAGCTAAAGTGTGATTTCTGGAGCGCGACTAAGTGCATTCGGCACAAACTGGCCTTACAAAAAAGGCCAAATTGTTGGACGGGTTGTCTGCGCAATGTCTGACGCATTCCTTTATATTTTACTATCTCCTATATCGCTGACTATTTCCTAACACGTTCTGCTTGCTTAATTAGGTTGGCACATACGCAATTAGTTTAAGCGATGGCAGATCAATTTCTTATAAAGCGACGCCAATTTTAGTTATGTTACTTGAGATGTGTTGGTCCAGGGAGTTGGAAGGAGATGGATAGGACACACATAATATATTCGCCTTGATATTACGTATACGGTGGTATGACGATGAAGGGAGGTAAAGATTGCCATTCACATGAAACAAGGGGGAAAGTGTGGGTGGGCTCGCTCCCTCAATAAGGTCCACCTCATGTAATTTCTGCACCCCAGAAAAATTCTACATATAGTAACGGACCTGGGCCTAATTTGTTTTCATATTTCACAAAACAAAATACTTTCACATACTTGCTAAAAAAATAATTTTGCGGTTATAAATTTCATTTTTTGTTCCTTCATTTTTGTTCTTTATCATTTTTGACTATGCAAACCAAGTCTACTTTTCTCTTTTAACGAACGAAGATAATAATAGTGGAAATAACAAACTACATTTAAAATAGACATAAACACACATCTAGAATCTTTCTAACGACTTTCATAAATTATTCTCAGGATTCTTGTCACTTCCGTTTTCTAGCATTAATCCTTGGGAGATACAAGCAAAATAACATATCGTATCTCCTTCCATCACGTGGTTATGAAGCAACCAATCAGAATCACGTCTAGAGACTGGAATCAGGTAGAATATCGTGCATTATTGATGGCATCAGAACATTACAAAGTCTCTGCGTCATGTTCGCATTTTCTACCTTGCTCAAGCTTCATACCCAAGAGGCATGACTTGCCTTCCAAATTTCACATGTGGCCGATTTCCCTTCCAGGGGAATACTAAAAATTCCACACTTATTCTGATATATCTATCTTCTTTTTTCTCCCAGGAAGGCGCGCGATATCATTCATAATCGATAACAGTGTATACCTAAAACAACAATCCGTGGACTCTTTGGTTACTGTCAGATGATTTCTTACGGACGAATAAACTTACATTCTCCGCCTTTTACAATCGACTTTTTACTCCCACAAGCACAAATCGAAATACGTCCAAATGTGCGACAAACGGGGAAGGGTGTACCGTAAGCAATATGTCAAGATTTTGTGAGACATTTTAATGTAAACCTAACCTTTGAATTTGCTGCCTTTGGAAACATTGCACGTTGGTAAAAAAAAAATACGTATTGATGAAATAACATAAACTATCTTAGTACCCATTGAAGTTCTGTCTAGCATACCTGAAATAGTGTTTATAGTCGATAACAGAACCCATTTTGAAACGTTACTTTGGATTGGAAGCTTTTTAGTGCAACAATTTACTCAAGGAACCATATCGCACCTGTATCGACTTACCATAGCTTGGATTTCGTGAACATGAGCTTCTTCCGGATCTCCTTAGAGGGAGGGAACAGACACCTGACTAGGTACCATTTAAGCTATCACTTGGTATCACGTGATACTCCTGCATAGAAGAAGGATATTTTTCTCGTCGCACCCAATGAATTGGCTTAGTCTAACTAGGTGATCGAATGCAGGCAAATTTTAAGGTTCAATATAACCTTCTTTTTATTCTGTAGTCAACAAAAATTCTTCTTCTTGTCTTCCTCCCCTGCTGGTATATTTGTTAACTTTAATTCTTTCTTCTTCTTGTCTTCCTCCCCTGCTGGTATATTTGTTAACTTTAATCCTTTCTTCTTCTTTTTTATTTAACCTTCTCCTAGTTTTTCTTTACTTCATTGACAAGTAGTTTTATTACCTCGGCTGTAACGGTGTGAGTACTAATGGAGCGCCAGTATAGCGTCAATGGGTGACAGATATGAGCGCTATAAGCGAGAGGTCACTAATCATTGCTGTCATTATTATTATCATGATTATTATCATGATAAATAATAGTAATAATATTTTTTACACAAGTACAATAATTATAATGATTGAATACTACTAATAATATATATTGTTATGATCAGCAGCAGCAACGTCATCATCTTCTTTTTGTTAGTTTATTTTTCCACCTGCTACCACTTTATTTCTGTCTGTCTCTCTGTCTCTCTCTATATCTCTTTCTCTCCCCTGTTTTTTGTCATCATTGTTATGGTCATCACCATGTTCATGCCTATAGTAGGGTACTTATAAAAGGTCAAAGTCAAATTATAAAATAATGTAACTGACCTGTTTTAAGTGATAGATAAAGCATGAGTGAGTGAGGAGTAATTTAGCAGATTAAAGTAAAAAGGGGATATAAACCAATTAAACCAAAACGGAGAGTGCATACAGGTGTGTCAATGAGAACTGTTTGTTCGAGAGATGCTGCTAAACATGGAAAAGCAGGGAAACGGAGACAGTGTTTCAGTAAGAACGGAGCTAGCTCCACTGAGGTAAGCTCGGACTGTATATGGTCCATTCTCATGATTAACCTGACGGTTGACTAAACATATCTCAAATGAAAACATGTTTACTCTCCATATTTCATCGATCGTTTTGCCATATATTATGAAGTCATTAAGCGGTCATCGCTAAGAGACCAATTCGTGATCGCTTGATGGTTATGATCGTCTATCAAACTGTCAATGTGCCTTGCCTAAAATCATTGGCTCTATATCTATAACAGACTAGAGCAATTTCTAGGTGCCTCTGATATAATTAACATTCCAGTTCATATTACAATGACATTATTTTTCATGGTTTTTATTTTTACCTGGATTAACACACATATCTCTCTCTCTCTCTCTTTCTCTTCCTCTCTCGTTTTCTTTCTCAATCCCACTTCTTAATTCACTTCCCTCCCCGCTATCTTCCTTCTCTCTTGTTCACCCTCATTACCCCCTGCTGGTTTCCCTCTATCTCTCTATATATAGAATCATCTTAATATTCACTTATATGTTTTCCCCGCTTATAATTATTTCATCGTCTTATCCAGTTTTTTTGGTGAAATCTAATTGAAGTTCATGCCTTTTCAGTTCAATTTCTTCAACATCGTATAACAGTTGTAATGAAGCGTCTCAGGTTATTACGTCTGTTAACTATATTAGCCCGTGTAGAGCCCAAAAATGTAAAAATAACCACAAATGTAATAAAAATCACCCACAAATGTAAAAATCTGTTTAACCACAAAATTAATGTAAAAACATATCTACAAATGCCTACAAATCTACATCGCCTACAAATGTAAAAATTTCCATTTTTACCACAATTAAATGTCATAACACGTCGACCGCAAATGTAAAAACTCATTGCTTGTGCAATGCACCAATGTAAGATAAGTTATTACGAGATGTATGTGTTTGTGCTCGTGTATGCGTGTGTGAGAGGTTTTCCTAACCATTAAAGGGAGCGACAAGTCGCAATCTATGGGCGGTTTTACAGTTGGCTGCTCCTTTCTCTGGATCAAAGTTCAAAGCGACTTCAATTTATCGCACGCAGCTAATAAAAGTTCGCACATTGACCCAAATTTGAGTAAACAAGATCGCGCGTTCTTTATTCCAGTATTTGAATCTCATTGGTCGGTTACGTATGTAGGGATTCGAGTTAACGATCACGCGAGGAATTCGGCAATAACATTCCTTCGGTAGCGCACGATTGGACCTGATTGTATCCGAATTTCCCCGAGTCAGGCCAACTGGTCAGGCCCATGGATTGCGACTTGCCACTCCCTTTAAAATCCCTAAAATATTGAAACACCCTTACCACAAATGTCAAAACATGTCAACCGCAAATGTAAAAAAAATATTAAACTAGTCGTTTACTAGTGGTTTCCCTTTTTATGATCAGTTTACAGAGACGGGGGTCGAGGAGCTGATCATAAACTTCAATGGCAAGAAAAATTCAGATAATCCATCGATATCTACATAGAACAGCAACTAATACGATTCTACTGAGGGCAATTAATGTTGTATCCCCCGAAAGTAGCCAGTCCATATCATTATTATTAACAGAATCAGGAGTCAAGAGCGAACTCGAAAATATTGTAAATTTTATTGCCCGCTATTTAACACGCAAAATCCCATTGACTTTCGAAATCGCGCAATAAACAAAATATCGGCCCGCAATTATGTTAGCTTGGCAAAGCCGGGCAATCACATGTAACAATTGCATTGCTCAGATGTTTGATATGGTTAATAATAATACGGTTTGTATTCACGCGATTTTTAATGATGAAATATTTAATGGTTGAGAAATGCCTGAAACCTGCATGATATATGGAATTCCTTTCCTCCCGAAATAAAAAAACATGACTTTAATGTACTCTTTCAAGCGAGCAGTAAAAAATCACCTAATTAAGCAATATTCCCCACAATAATGATTTTGCAGTACACCCATAATACCTTGTATAATTATGTAAATAGGACCCATGACTTGGCACATTTTCACATTTTCAGATATGATATTCGTTTACAAAACGAGTTTACCACTTACTGTTATGTTAATATCATGTCTGCCTCTCAAACCGGATGATTAACTCTCTATTGTTAATATTTAAAATATTTGGAAAGGTACAATTGCCTCTCTTTATCCTCCTCTCTTCATCCCTATTTCTCTCTGTATCTTCTTCTCTTTCTCTCTCTAATTATTTTATCATTATATTTTATCTCAAAGGGCTTTCATGCTGTCAAGCCTCGGCTTATTATGAAAACCCGCTTGCTTGATTTTTCTTTCTATAATCTTACTGTTAGCCTTGTAGTTTAAGATATATTAATGTCATGATGTTCCATTGTATTGTATATCGCATAATTTGTATAACGTATGCATTCCGTTATTTGATGAATTGAGAAATCAAGCAGAAATAAATCAATCAAATCAAATCAAATCAAATCGTTTCACTCTGTAGTGATAACCAAATATAACCCAAATGTAGAGGGCCTACACTATACGAAGCACGTTGCATGTTGTTTTGATTTAAAATAAAGGGTTTTTTGCCACTTGGTCTACAGCCAGTTGGTCTAATAGCCAATTGGTCTAATCATCATTTCGTCCAATTACCATTTGGTCTAATTGTAATTTTGTTTAATTACCATTTGGTCTATAGTCAATTCGTCTAATAGCCATTTGGTCTATCTGGCAATTTTGGAATCGGGCCGGGGGTGGTGGTGGGGGGGGGGGGGGGGGGGGGGGGGGTTGATGGGGCTGCAGCCTCTTCACTTTTTGAGTAGACACGTTTCATATAATTTGGTTTAATGATTATGCTCAGTAGGCTATATATATATTTTTTTTGTTTAAGAGATCACATTTTAAAGATGCATATACATTGTAATAATGTTTGGCCGCTTCGCTCACTCGCAAAATGTTGTAGTTGATAGGCGTCAGTCCCCACTTCCAAAAACGTTCCATTTCCCTGGATTGTGGTACGTGTAGTTATATTGATGATAATAATGAATAGAAACAGAATGGCACAATGAGAGAGATGATGGAAGAATGAATATAAAGAGTACTATAAGGAAAGACGGAAATGAAGATAAATCGACGAATAACAATACAATAGGGAAGATTGAAAGTTAAGGGATGAAAGGATAAAGACATAGGCCTAACGTAAAGATAGAGAAAGAGAGAGAGAGAGAGAGAGAGAGAGAGATGGTAGAAGAATAAAGAAACCCATGGCGAAAGATGAAAGAGAAGATTGTAAACCAGCCCCCCCCCCCTCCCCAAACAAAAACAAGAAAGAAGAGAAAGAAAAATAACATAACGAAATTAGAGATGAAAAGCAGAAAAAAAGATAAAAAGAAAGAATAATGCAAAATAGGCAAAATGATAGAAAGATAAACCAAGGAATAAAGGGAGAAAAACATAGAGAGAGAAAGAGAAAAATGATAAAAGAAATAATGTAAAGATTAACATATGGAAAGATGGAAGAGGTGATAGAAGGAATTAAAGAATAACACAACTAAAAAAAATAATTTTTATGGAAAAATGAAAGGATAAAAGCAAGGAATAACATAACGAAATATATAGAAATGATAGAAGGATAAAGCTTTATATATATAGCGAAAGATAGCGAAAGAAATGAAGGGATAAAAAAAGAATATAACAAAAGCAAAGTGCATTAAAACAATAATTGAAAATTCACTAAGCATATTAATTGATTAATTGATTAATCAATTTATTCACTAGATAATCAATTAAGCACATGTAATTAATTCATACCATGCTCCATCAGGTCATTTTTTTTCTCCTCCTTTTTTTAATCCCCACCCCCCCCCCCAGAAAAAAACAACTTAACATACAATTACTGAAAAAAAGTTCTAAAATTTCGGCCAGTGCGCCGAACCGAGGCCTGACTGTTTAATAGTCAAAGCCACCTAGAGTAGTATTGTGGGGGAAACAAGAAATTAGCCCAGTTTGTCATTAGACGAAACGATGATGGTAATTAGACCAAATGACAATTATACCATATGGTTATTAGACTAAATGAGTGTTGACTAAATGATTATAGACCAACTGAGGTTAGACTAAAGATTTGCCATCATATATTACTGTAAATGGGACTGATGTACATGATGAAAAGGATATTGCTGATAGCTTTAATACGTATTTTGTAAATATAGGAGCTTCTATGGCAAATTTGTTGATTTTTTATCTGGAAGATGTAATAACTCTATATTTGTTTAAACCTATAAAAGAAATTGAAATATTGGAAGTTGTTAAAAATATGAACTCATCTAGTAGTAGTGGTATTGACGACATTAGTCCTACTGTTGTGAAAAAAATATACATGGTATTGTGAAGCCTTTATGCTTTATTTTTAACTTATCAGTCACATCTGGAATAGTACCCATGAAATTAAAAATAGCAAAAGTTACACCTGTCTACAAAAAGAAAGATATCCATGACATTTCAAATTACAGACCAATCTCTGTTCTTCCCATTTTCTCTAAAATACTAGAAAGACTGGCTTATAATAGGATGTCTGAATTCTTATATAAAAGTATTGTATTAAATGAATATCAATACGGCTTTTTGAAAAACGTTTCTACTGAAATGACACTTATTGACTTTCATGATTACATTGTTAATTCTTTTAAAAATAAATTACATACCGTGGGTGTTTTTCTTGGATATTATTACATAAATTAAGTTGTTATGGCATTAGAGGACTACCTTATTCTTGGTTTAAAAGTTATTTACAAAATCGAACCCAAGTTGTCTCATACAACGATGTCATTTCAGACTCTCGTAATATTTCATTTGGTGTTCCTCAAGGATCGATCCTAGGTCCTTTATTATTTCTTTTGTTTATTAACGATCTCCCAAATTGTTCTAAAAAATTGAAATTTATATTATTTACTGATGACACCAGTATCTTGTATTCGACAGATGATCAGTTATCATTGTCAACTATTTTAAATAATGAACTACAAAAGGTCTCTAAATGGTTTAATGGCAATAAACTTACATTAAATATAGATAAATCAAATTATATATTATTCCATACTGCGAAACAGTAACAAAAAAATAATTCTTTGCAAAACTTAATAGTGAAAATCAATAATACGTCAATTGAACGTGTATATTGTACTAAATTTCTGGGTGTATACATTGATCATGATTTATCATGGAATACTCACATATCTTATGTCAGAAAAAAAGTTATCACAGAACATTGGTGTCATCAGCAAGTTACGCCATATCCTGCCGAAATACATTACATTGTACAGTACTCTAGTCCTACCGTTTTTATCATACTGTAATATTGTACGGGCTAATACATATTCTTCCAAGTTGGAAGCACTCTTTATATTGCAAAAGAGATTTGTAAGAATAGCTTCATCATCTACATATTTGGCACATACAAAACCTTTGTTCAAGAAGTTATTCATACTGAATATTTATACATTGAATAATTATTTCAATGCAATACTACTACTAGTATTTAAACACAGACTTGGTCTATTACCCCAAAATTTATGCAACATGTTAAAGACCTCAGCCTGACCGAATTTTGAAATATACCCTTTATTCATCCACGGGGAGCTATATATTTTCTGAACAAATTGAAACCAACTTCATGAGATTCCGTTTCCTGTGGAATGAGTAACAGCGTCCCGAATGTTGAGCCCCGGTGGTTTTTCTGACGAGGGCCCCGTCTCTGAGGAACGCTACTTGGCGGGGGGTGAAAATTTGATGACGACATATCGTGTAGACGCACTCGGAGCTGTATACATGACATGTCGTCACACGTCTAGCGACCCCCTCCAGTTTCCTCTGTTGTTACGCCATAGGGAGGGGGCGGACCAAAAAAATTATCTTTTTTATTTTTTATGGATAAACGGAGACGAAAATGTATGAATACCCAGGGTAATTATATTCTTTGTTTACTAAGCTTTACGTCAATATATGGTTGTTTTGGGTCAGACTGAGGTCTTTAACATTAAATTGTTCAGTTCATAGATATAATACTAGAAATAGAATAAAATATTATTTATCTGTTATTACCAAACAATATGAATTGTACTCTTTCAGACATAAAGCCCCTTCTGTATGAAATTCTATCCCATCAGACATATCTTTTGTTCAAAGTTTGAATTTATTTAAAAGAAAGCTTAATTATATCTTATTTCCAATGATCTTGCGATGTAAACAAAACCAATATTATTCCAAGATGCAATTTTATTTAGGGTTGTGCGGTTACGTTTTTGTTTTATTTTTGTGGTTTCATCATAAATCATTTTGTATGATTCCATCGTAATTTTACTGTTTATGTGAATTTCTTTCTTGTCATGGTGGCTGTCAAGACAAACCCAGTAGGGTTTTTATACAGCAACCAAATTCCTTTTTTCATTGTCAATCTTTTAATATTTTAATAATTGTATGCAAAATGTAACGATTATGTCTTAGTATACAATTATTATATTACATATTTCTTGCATGTTGATGTTAATGTTTTTATGGAATTGAATAAAGCTGAACTGAACTGAACTAACTGACAAATGGACCAAATGATGTGTAGACCACATGGGTATTAGACCAACTGGATTTAGACCATTTGTTGATTAGACGAAATGGCAATTAGACCACTTGATAGTGGACCAAATGGTTATTAGATCAAATGGTTTTAGACCAAATGGCCATTAGACAAATTGACTATATACCAAATGGTAATTAGACGAAGTGAAAATTAGACCAAATGGTAAATGGACGAAATGATGTTAGACCAATTGGCTATTAGACCAACTGGCTGTAGACCAAGTGGCAATAAACCTATATAACTATGACAGGCTAACCTATTTGTCTGTAGTATTAGCCCAATGGATATTAGACCAAGTGAACATTAGACCAAACTGTTATTAGACGAACTGAGAATTGGACCAAATGATGATTAGCAAATATGGTAATTAGACGAAGTGATGATTATACTATGTGGGTGTTAGACCAACTGGGCTTAAACAAAATGGCTATTACACGAAATGATGATTAGACCATTTCGTTATTAGACCAATTGTTTTTAGCCGAAATAGATTGGACCAAGTGAACATTAGACGAATTGATTATTAGACCAAGTGATGTTTAGACTAAATGGGTTTAGACCAAATGGGTATTAAACCAAATATGTTTTAGACGAATTGGCTGTAGACGAAGTGGTGATTAGACGAAGTGATTAAACTGATTATTATACCAAATGGCTGTTAGACGAAATGTAGATTAGACGAATTGGTGATGGCCGAATAGACCGAATGATGTTGGACCATTTGGTTTTCGACCATTTGGCATTAGACCAAGTGGCAATTGAGTTTTTACATTTGCGGTCGACGTGTTATGACATTTGTGGTAAAAATGGAAATTTTTACATTTGTAGGCGAAATTTTTTTACATTTGTGGTTATACAGATTTTTACATTTGTGGGCGATTTTTATTACATTTGTGGTTATTTTTACACTTGTGGTTGACATGTTATGACATTTGTGGTTATTTTGACATTTGCGGGTGCAATGTTTTTACATTTGTGGTTTATTTTTACATTTGTGGGCTCTACAGCCCGTCATAACTGTTAATATATATATATTTTCAAAAAGAGTTGATAAATTTGACTTTCGCATATATAATTATTTATGTAGATGAAGCCCTTTCACAGTATGTATTGACATATAAGCGTTTGACATATCACTGGCAGCAAATGAGTAGACATTTCCCCAAAGTATAGTTTTTCTTGATGGAATCTTCATCGGAGAATGTACTTGCATCCATGCTCCTCTTGTTATAAGATGATACAGCTTGTTTTGTTTCGTTTGTTTAATAGATTGTTTTTGTTGTTAATGGTGTTTTTACTTGTAAAGTCATGACATCATAATTATGAAATTTGTGTTTTAAAGGTTTTGTGTTTCATAGCCATTTGGCATTCTGAATGATCAAAGGCAGCACTGTGAGAAGATAAATTTGTAGGAGAATGAAACCCTGGGGTAAAATCATTTTTAATGAAAAGAGAGGATAGAGGGAATCCATTTAAAAAAGTTCCATCAGAATCGGTTAAGAAATGAGAAAGTTATGAAAGTTTGAAAAGTCTCAATTTAGTTTCTATGGCCATCCTCAAATTGGCAATGTTGATTCAAAATGACAGGTTTAGTAGGACAACTCTCCATATGTTTTGTACACAAAATTTCATATTTTCCGTATTATCTCTCAAGGTGCAGCTTGTCTCCTTCTCAGCTGAAGATATATCATGGAAAAATGTATTTGACACAACATATGTTGAGTTCACAAAAAGACAAGCATCATTTTTAGAGATAATGGAGAAAATATGAAATTTGGTGTAGAAAACACATGGAGAGTTGTCCTACTCTACCTGTCACTTTGAAGCAACATTGCCAATTCGAGGATCGCCATAAAAAGTAAATTGAGAATTTTAAAACTTTCATAACTTTCTCATTTCTTAACCGATTTTGATGGAAAATTACTTCTCTCTATCCTCTCTTTTTATTAAAATGGATTTCCCCCAGGGTTTCATTCCCCTTTAAATCAATGAAGTAAAATTTGCATGTTGAACTTACAACATTCTGCCATTCCTCTTTTCCTTTTTATTTGTGTATTTTAAGCATCTCTTGCTCTAGTAATGTCATTGCCCATATCCACAACCCATCAGCTGTGAGGTTAATCTTTGAACCCATCTTTTAATCTAGGTTTCAATAAATCGCATTAGGCATTGATATATCATGAACAGGTTGACATGACAGTTCATCCTTAAGAAGACTACGCGAGGATAATCAGTGGTAATGAATGGTCTGTTTAAAATAATGTGATAGGTGTGATGGAATAGACACCGTTAGTTTGTAGGTAGATGTTCCCTTTGGGAGATATCAAATAATGCCCTTACTTTATACTACAAGTATATTTACTAAGATTGTCCTTAATGTATATGTACATCCGTAATGTAACTCATGCATTACATTACAATTTTTGATCGCGGCGCCTTTCACCAATACTCACGATACTCTACCTATCACGTTTACCGACGTGCCTTTCACCAAGTGCTACCCTATACCCTATTCATGGATTTATACTATTGTTTAATCATGACATCTTTTCTCAAAGTGTTAGCGGCTTTTCACTTTTCACACCGCAATAAGACCATGGTGCCTTTCGACAAATGCTAACACTGGTACCATATTTGCATTTACATGACGATTTCAACATCAGTACCTTTCACCAGGTGCTACACTTTATCAGGCGTTCATCTGAAATGTTTCCTTACAATAGTAAACCTTGACGCCTTTTGACCAAAAGCTGGTGCATTCACATTACAATGGTAAATTGTGGCGCCTTTCACAAAAAGCTGGTGCATTCACATTACAATGGTAAATCGTGGTGCCTTTCACCAAAAGCTGGTGCATTCACATTACAATGGTAAACAATGGCGCCTTTTACCAAATACTGCAGAGTAGCTATTTGTGCATTCACATTGTAATGTTAAAATGTGGTACCTTTTTAGGAAAATCTACAGCGTAGTTATTCTTGCAATCGTAAAATCTCTCTCTCTCTCTCTCTGTCTCTCTCTCACTCCTCATGTTCTATAAATGTAACTTATTGTTTGTGCACCCCTCCAATCTTCCAATATATTTGGTTATGCACCCTTTCCTTACCCTTGCCTTTCAGCTATTTCACTCTCCTCTTCTCTCTTCCCCTCCTTTGTCCTCTCACAATATAGCCCTAAGAGCTCCTCGGCATAACATCTCACTGTCAGGATTGCAGAATTGACCTAGATTCTAACCACGCCATTAACACCTCTCTTTCTCTCTCTCTCTCTCTCTCTCTTACTCTCTCTGGATTTCATTAAACTTTTATTCCGGTGAGGAAGGTGTTATCCCTTGCATTTCATGCATCTAACTTCAACTTACGCGCTAATCATGGTCAATCTTCGATTTTTCCTATCTAGGTTTGGTTGTCCTTGCTTCTAAATTTATATTGGCTTCTTTTGTTTTCCCCTTTGGGTATGAAATATCAATCAGAAACTTCTTCTTTTTTCACTGTTCGTTCTTCTACAGTTCTACTCTTGCTCCATCAAGTCGTCATGGCTTCCTTGCTCTATAGCTTTAACTCTCTTATCAAAACTTGGTGAAGTTATGTTCATATCTATGTGTAATTCTTCTAACATGACAATGAGGTAGCGAGGTTAAAGCACAAGTTTTCATCTACATTCTATTTCCTTGGAGACAGTGCAGTCCTCATCCTATCTCTTCCTTCTTATATGCGTGTCTGACATATGTATTTTTTCTCCCCTTCCACAGGGTTCTTTATTTACAATTAAACTCAACAAATACAATCATAGAAAATTAGCAATCAGAATCATGAATACAACAATACATGGTATAGTATTACAATGAGTTTTGAATGAACTTAGATGCTTTATACGAAATTTAGATGCTTTATAGGAAATTTATAATTCTTTGCTATTTGGATTTATTTATCTCTCATGCAATAGCTATTACTCTAAATGAATCAATTATCAACTATCTCATCCCACTGCCTTACGTGTATCCCCATCAATCAACATACTTTTTTCTGATTATTTGTATCTGACTAGATAAGAAATACCATATTTCTTGTCACTGTAAGATGTTTGCAAAGGAGGATGAGCTTTTAAACTTTCAGATCGATGATTTTGACAAGTCATTAGTAGGAAATTCCACAACAGAAGGATTCACCTCGTAGAGGTTCCATTTCAATGATCATAACGAAGATTCCCAAGTGAAAGATTCTCATAGCAAATCTATATTGTTCCCTATTCTCATTTGCCTGATTAGGTTAATGGCCAAACGCGTTCTGGTTTTGTTTTGAAATCTCCGTGTCCAAGGTTTGAGCAATGATGAACAAGTTTTGTTATGGATACCAAGGAATGTGAAGAGATGATGTAAGGATTGACAGGCAAAATTATTGTCTTATTTGATTACACACAAGGGCGTCAGTGGAACAATTTGAATGGGGGGGGGGGGGGGGGGGCTGTCGGAAAACATTGATCAAAAAAGTTTGCTAACAAATAAGGAAAGTTTCCAACAAACATATTTTTTGTTTAAAAGCGTTGATGCTTTGCTAAGTAATCGCTCAACGTCAGAGTCTTTAAAGAGAATTTTTTTTAAATGTAGCACTGAATTAATCACCCCGAAGATATTCAGCCAAAATAAACTCGATTGCTTGATAGAAATCGATTCCCATAACGGAAATATGATTCCTACGTTTCCGTACATATTTGATAAACGAGAAAATGTCTCAAGTATGTCAATTTCTCCTTTCCTTGGTTTACCTTTGATCGCATCGAAAATTCATCTAGAATGTCATAATTTGAGTTGTTTTCTCCCTTGATAATAAGACTTACCTGGGTAGGGGATCAATTCAGATGGGTAGCGCCGACAAAGTAATTTGTATGTAGATGGAAGGCTTTTAGAAGAGATTTTTGAACAGAGGTTACCCAGCGGCTATTCCGCCTCCTTCTTGTCCGTTCTGAGGGCAGGGCTTTACTTAATTCTACTTTGTAAATGTCACTTTATATGTGAAACATGATTCTGTAACCAAAACAAAACAAAACAAAACAAAACAAAAACAAATGAAAAAAAAAAAAAAAACCTCTTCGCCGATTTAGATTTGAGAAATGAACTGTCTATCATTTCCATGTAAAAACATCTTTAAAACTTTTAATTATTACTTTTTTGATCACTAATAAAAGTAAAATTTTATTTTCGAGAAACAATTAAAAATATGCAGTTCTAAAAGTCTCGACATTAAATGAATTTAAAATAAGAGGTGGGGTTTTTTTGATAGAGAGATAGAAATGATATGGAGGAAAAGGAATTGACATAAATATAGAAGATCAATAAAGAAACAATAAAAGGTTATTGATAAGTTGTTAAAATATATGTGGCTTTTAATTTAATGTATCTTGCAAAGTGACCCTAAGGAGTTGTAAAAAAGAGAATCTATCTAGCACTAGTCTCGATTATTCATAGGTAAAATAGGTTAACAGAGTACTGAAGAAGAAAATGGGTTTGAGGGAGTGATAGGGAAAAAAGAGGGAGAGAGATAAAAATGGATGGTAAAGATGGTGAAAGGAAGAAAGCGATAAAAGAGAGGAAGCAGTATACAAAGATATCTAAAAGGCTTGACATTAAACATATTTCCAAGGTTACAAATTTGGAAATATATTATCATAATTATTCCACGTTAAAAAAATCATATACTTTCTCTCTCTCACACACACACACACACACACATGATCTCTCTCTTCTTTCCTTCGCTTTCTCTTTCTCTACTCTATCTCTCTCCCCCTCCACTCCCTCTCTCTCTCTTTCACTCTTTCTCTCTTTCTGTAGTCAGTAGTATTAGTGTGTTATTTTATGCTTTCCTTTTTCCACCATTCCTTATTTCTCTGTCCTCTTATCTTTCACGCATCCCAGCAAGATTGGTCAACTTGACGCAGCTGAGATACACATCTCAGTTAAAGGGTCTCCTATCTATTTTAAGGTGCACGTTTATACTTGCAAATTTTGAAAAAGACGACACACTGAATAATTGATGGGAACATTAGAGTGTAGGAGATGTATAGCATCGATGGTAGAAAGTTTAATGTAGTATAGATTAAGGGCAAACAGACTTGAGATGGAAGATAAGTACACGTTGAAAGGGGAAATTCATGATAAAATAAGAGATATGTATAGGACAAAATGATAGATAGAGATAGAAAGGCAAAAATATAAGTATAATTTTTGTATGATGAACGACGAATATAACATTACTAGGAAGTATTATGAAAAGGGTAAGAGATATACGGACACTCACCATTATTCAAGTTGAGGGCATAAAATGAAGTTTAAAAGGGG
Source organism: Heliocidaris erythrogramma (assembly GCA_025617745.1). Classification (NCBI taxonomy): domain Eukaryota; kingdom Metazoa; phylum Echinodermata; class Echinoidea; order Camarodonta; family Echinometridae; genus Heliocidaris; species Heliocidaris erythrogramma. The sequence continues at coordinate 3,927,467 of CM046855.1, read as the reverse complement.
TTACAATGACAAAGAGGATAATGATGGACAAATAAAAGCGACACAAATGCATGTCGTATTAAAATAAATCGGTCAATAGAGGGCCGTTTCCATTGCGGTCATGCGAGTAATTCACATCCTCAAACCAATCACGTATTCCATATAAATTCATAAAAATCATATTTTCAAAACCCATCAATGGAAATCATTTTAATTATCATAGCAGAAACAAACCCAAACAAGGCTAGATTCTGACTTCTCACAGCTGGGAACTACTTGAAAATGCAATAGATTTACAGGCAACAACTGTATTTTATATGAATATTTCAAATCAGTTACTATTATATTAATTTTACATACACCTGTCCAGCATGCATTACAAGCGGAAGGACAGGTACATAATCAAAGATGAAGTTTTGAGATATAAGGAAAACCTGTGAAAGTGATAAACTAAAATGGGTGATAGGAAGTGGAGTGAGATAAAGAAGAGAGGCATAGTTCGGAGATATCTTTTAGCCGATTCTTTCTTCAGATTGATTCACTAGTTTCACATGCAACGCGTTTGCATCAAGACAAGAAATACGCTTCCATGAAAAAAATAAGCTCTGGATGGGGTACAGACGGGGAGGATTGAATCGATGAGATAACCAATGTCCCTGTACCTGGGAGCGTGATTGACAAGAGTTTGTCCTTTGCTTTCGCCGACGATTCAGGTAAGGTGCGAAGATCCTGCGGGCCAACCAGTCAGGACAGCGCTATTTCCTGTTTGGTTTCGCTCGTCAGAGATGGAGAGAAGAAAAATTGAAATAAGATACAGTATGTACGAAAAATAAATTTATTTTCCTGTTATTAAGGTAATTTCAGTTTATTTCTTGGAAATTTAACGTTTCTTATATCCTTTACGAACTTTACCATTTTTATACGTTTTATCAACAAGCAAATACAATACAATTTATAACCTATCCATATTTTGAGTAAATTCGTTTTCAGAACTGATGCTATCTTCAAGATTAAAGTACTGTTTGAGCTTTCGGTTACTTAAATGCTTTAACGATACCTTCAACTACGGACTGCCATTGCAATAGCATAATCTGAATTAATCTGATTAATACCATCAGCAGCCAACATATACTATTACTATACTGTATCGAAAAAGAGGGATATAGTCCGGGAGGGGGGAAGATGCTTCACCTGTAGACGAATGTGAAATTTAACAAATATAGCTGGGACTTTGGCACAAGAAACATGAATCTCTTTTACTGGGGCCTCCTTGACGACAGGTAGATGCAAATGAGTTCTTGAAGCACCGGACGTTCACCCGTCTCCCTGGGACCAATATTAAGAGAAAGAAAGAAAGAAAGACAGAAAAACACAGGTGGAGTACTCGTGATGTTTTAATCAACGCTTTAACGGGATAGAATATATAAATTTGCTCAATCCAGCTGACCAGTGGTCGCTGGAAGATGGCACAACATTTTTATCATAAACTCCCCCAAACTAACCGTATGAAAAGACTGATAATCCTCTCAGGTGTTATGATAATGTTCTGTTCATGGAGCCGCAGGAGGGGTGGGGGGCTTGGTTGTAACAAATCTTTACCTGCGTCATTTTTGCATCGAGATGAGCAAAGTCTCGATGTTATGTCTCATTTCCTGTATGTCCACAAAGACTAGACTCTCTCAGTTGTCCAGGTAATGGACAATGTTACTTTGTAAAGTAAGTTAATATTATATTATTAATTAATAATATATTATATTATTCACATCTCCTTTTCCCCATCCTTTTTACACCAATGTACTTTTTCCCAATCAACCTTCGCCCATTACACCCCATCCTGCTTTTTTTTCTCTCTCTCCCCCTCTCTCTCTCTTTGTGGTAATACATTGGCGGATGTAGATATACCTATATTTTTATTTATGATCTTCCTCACAAGCATTTCTTTCCTTGTTGTTACCCTTCTTTCTACGTTCCTCGCATTTTTAGTATTGCTTTTGTTGTGGTTTTTCTTTTTCCTATATAACGCGCATCTTTTTCTTTTTCCATTCTTTTTCTCCTCATTTCCATCTATAAGTGACCTTTTATCTATCCTTTTCCTCACGTTTTTCTTTGATCGATGATCTCTTGAGATTCATACAGCGCACCGTCCAAGGCCCTCGGTTCGTTCCTTGTCCTCGCGGCCTCAAAAAATTATACACCTGTACCGCATCATTTACATGTAGGACAGGTGAGGTCTATTGGAGGGAAAAATGGAGGAAAGAGGAGACAAGAAATCATGTGAGAAGACTTCATCATCTGTTCGTCTTGGCCCGAGTATGTTTGGTAGTGTAATGAATACAGACCTGTCATGTTACATCGCTTGATTATCCTCCATTCTTCATTTTCTGAGATTTGTTTGTTCGATAAAGTTCAGGAGATCGAGGGATGATATCTTTTCAGCTGTTAATGCAGAGAGAATCACGTTGTCAGCCAAATGCAGTGTTAGTTTGAGGTAAGTTTCAAATATGACCCTGTACGTCGAGAACAAAGTGAAACAATTTTGCAATAGTTTGCACAATCTTGATTGCTTTTCGGTGGTTGTACGCTTATAAATGAATTTTATTCTTGTTTCATCATCTTTTCAGTTATCATGTATAACAGACCAAATTCTTCTTTTCGTGAAAGTCTTGCGTGTTTTACACCGACTTGATGATGTATGTTATTCAGCATATTGATAACACTTATTATGATCAAATGAGACCATTTAAAAAAATTGAAATCCCAATATATTTTAAATACATTCTGCCCTCGTTGAATCATGCACTTTGTTTGACCCCCAACTCCTTCCAAGTCCTTTTAAAATATGAATAAACACCTATGGCCATGTGCTTTTAACATCCACCTACCTTACATAGTAACATGAGCACCTAAAGATTGTTGGGGAAAAAACAAGAAGACCCCTGTCGAAATAATTCTTCCCATCATACATTTGTTAAGCAAAATTGTCTTCCCACGTGACATCCGTTCATTCTCCACCATCCATTAGACGTATTGCCATGCCTTTCTCTGGGGATCACACAGCTAGTTGAAGCTTTACACCATCGCTCTGTTAAACGAAGTGCCTGGCAGCCGTATCTATATAGATCCCGTTATACTCGCTTCATTTGCCGTGCTTATTGACGGCATCAATCGTAATTGATAATCCTCGACGGAAATCAAAGTTATTTTTTTAGTATCATTGATCATCAAGCATTAACTAAAATCTAGACAATAATTGCAGCGCTCAAGGTCATAAACAAGTGGTCTCCATAAAAAGAAACAATTATGACGTTATTCTAGAGAATAAAGTAGATTACTTAAAATCTGGGGTCTTTTATATCATCGTCCGAGTAGAAATAAATTATCTAGAAGAAAAACTATATAATATAGGATTTCTCGTTCAAATTCGTAAGCTGGCCACACGAATTCATTTTATGAGCATTCAAATTCACCGATTCTGCCACCGTAGCTGTGTTTTATCATTTAAATTTGTTTTTTAGTATTCGATTTCATAAAACTGTCATTCAAAAACATTTTGTTTGCATTCGAAACGTGTTTCGTCTTTGGAGAATGATCATTCAAATTAAAGCGAGACGATTCGCGATTACGTAATAACGCCTTCCGTGAATTCAAATTCATTTCTTTGCATACAACTTCACACGCTTTGCAGACAAAGTTCATCATGTTAATCTCACCCAATCTTCATATCAATCCGCTAGCTTCGTTCCGTGCAATATTCATTTTAAAAATACGGTATAGTGAGCAACATACATTTCACTTGCTCCCACTAGGGTTGTATACCCACTAAATCAACACTATTTAGCAACTGAACGATCAAATATAATTTTTTTTTATACCTAGTCACATCACCGACATGTAGAATTAGCAAAGTGTGTGGTGTGGGACATTACATGCTGGGACATCGCTTTATTTTCATGTTTGTTTATTTGTTCATTTTTTTTGTTGAAAATTTATTCAGCGGTCATGATCTCTTTTGGGCCATTTATATTTGTGTACATTATATGTAGTCTTTCTACCACAGTCATAATCACAATCACCATCCTAATCGTGGGGTGGGGGGGGGGGGCATGTCCCCCCTGTCCCCCCGCCTGTTGATACCCATGACCCTTAGGTGGTATGCAAGGAGTTATTTCTTAAACACATCACCGGATATTGATAAAGAATGAAGCTCACTTTTGTTAGATGAGAAAAATGTGCATATACCATGTGTTTGTAATGATAGGCGAATTTGAATGAAAACTTTGTTATGTTGAATGACCAGGTGTGAAATTGAATGATCCTGACGTCCGCTTTGCCAGCGTTGATGAATTTGAATGCAAACTGCGCATTTGTAACCGGTTGTTAAATTGATACAAGTGCAAATTCCATTGACCAAAGAAGTAATTCAAATGAACGAAGTGCCATTTTGAATGACATTCTCAAGCCTACATCCGTATTTCGCGAATTTCAATGACCCATGTATCAAAACGAATGAAAAGCTTACGAAGTTGGCCGAGAAAACCTATAGTATGACTAAGTTTAAAGCCGTGGGTGTTATGTTGATATCTTTCAGCAGGTACTGTTGATGCAGTGCTGCATCATTCGAGTTTTTCCCCCTCTCTACAGATTGATAAATAAATACATGTAAATAAATTCATAAATTCGAGACAAAATACAGCTAGTTTACTTTACATGACTTATGGCTGAAAGAATAAAATATTTTCATTTGATACATCCTTTGAGCTTCGTCATTATGTTAAACTTTTATCATAATGATGCTGTGTTTGTTAGTTTTAACCAACACCCATGAAGAATATTTTAAGCAAATTATCATTAGGATACAGAAATTGTGTGTATCATCTATTCTGAAAAGAATGTTTATTAACAGAGTTTTATAAGTAGAAACTCATATTGGACAGCATGATAATAAAACGACATGTAAATCAGCTTCATCGTAGGGAGTATATATCAAAATAATGTTTTCTGCTACCCACCACATTTTCCCTTCCCATATCAAATAAACAAGCAATCTATATTTATTAATTATATCCCTCCTGGGAAGCCACGTTCGAATGCAATCATGTAAGTCGAGAAAATGTCTACTTTACTAAAGCTTTCAATGTTTTTTACGAAATACTTTACTATACGTTGAGCCACTGATTTTTTCCCCACCATCAATCACAACATTTTCGTGACGGAAATCGATTAGAATTGATTACTGCGCAGTTTGTCTCTCGATTTTGTATGACCTTTCTGCGTTTTCTGGAATTATAATAGTTCAATAGGTAGACATGCTTGACATTCTGAGGCTCGTTTCGACGTTGATATTCATGGTGTTCTTGAAGGGTCAACTTTCATATCATACATTATTCTGTGACATTTATAAGGTTTAATATTTCACAAAACCGATAAGGCACTGAGGGCCGGTTTTGGGTATAAATTGCTCAGATGAGACTTTGTGTAGGAAGTTTTTTTAATGAATAATAAACAAAGTACTCCATAAAACTTACTGAATTTAAAACCAGGTACGGATAACACATGATGTACATGTATATATAACATTACTAGCGACTAATGGAGAGGGGACAACGGGGAATAGGGCACCAAAAGTTGGAGGGGGAGAATGAGGGAAAGAGGGAAAGGGAAGAGAAACAGAAGGAGACAGACAGAGAGAGAGAGAGAGTGAGTGAGAAACAAGAAGAGAGGAGAGAACAAAATAAAGGAAGGGAATGTTGGAAGAAGGAGAGTAAAATAAAGAGGGGGAAGATAAAGGGATAAGAAACCAATATAGTTAGGGAGAGTAAGGACACAGATATAGGAAACAGAGGAAGACAGAGAAAGACTATGAGGAAGAGAGAGAGAGAGAGAGAGAGATAGTGATATTGTGGGGATATGATCTTAAAAGCATTTTACCTCCTCCATTCTTATTCAGCGAATACCCCGGGGATGGTTCATTTCATAACAGGATGTTGGTGGGCTAGAAGAATAACACGCCACTTGAATTGTAACGATCTTGAATGCTTCTCAGCTGAGTTTAGCCAAACCACTGGCTATGCATAATCTTGAAGCGGATACTATGAAAGCAAGGGAAATAAACGTCAAACGTGAAACGGATAACATGACAACACTGATAGTGAAAAGTAATAATGGTATAGTGTTACTTTACGAAGGTCATCGCATCAGGAATGACGAATTGAATTGGTGTCATGAATATCAAACTTAACAGTCACCATGCATGTGAGAAAAAATCCTCCTTATATCTTGCGCTAAAAATTGGAAAGAACAAGTTGGATCTCAAATTATTGATTCAAGTCGTGGGAGAACATGTTTGTTCGCTATCGTGTATCTTCGTTTCACAAATACTAAACGGAATTTTAGAAACATCAATTATTGTTTTAGTTTGTATATATAATGTAATATTGTTTTGTTTCATTGCAGAATTTAAAAAATTCCATTGTCGTAAGAGAACACTTAAAATCGTTGACAAGAGAGAAATAAAAATATAATACAAATGATGATACATTTTCATATCTCTATTCTAAGTCAGCGCATGATCTAAGCACCCGTTGCACATGATTATCAAATGCATTTCTATATATAGTTAGACATTTATATATATGCAACTAGATTGAAATGAACTCGTTGATTTTCTGCGAAGGATCGTGAATATAAGGTCGTATCTGGATAATTAGTCCCTTGGAATTATTCAAAGCGTGTCTTTTACCAGAATGAAGAGGAAAGCTTCGATTTTTGTGTCTCGATTTACTCCCAACCGTGTAGATTTCTTCTACATCTTCTGATCGACTGCCATTATACAAAACAGGTTAGTGGGACGACTTGAGTATACTAACCCATAGAATATAGAAAACAGCGGGCTGGGATAACAACCCAAGCTACCTTGTGGGGTTTTGTTTTTATCTCTCATTTGCATTAGTTATTAGTACATTTATCGGTTTCTACATCTCCCTCTATAGCACACACACACAAACACACCCACACACACATTGTTATGATCCAAAATCCACAAAAGATAAGAATCAAACAAAAGATATTAACTTTAGATGATGTATGGTTTAATTTAAATATTTACCAACATCAGATATAACAGAATTACAGATTCTAGGTACAAATACACTACATGTACTTAAACTGGTAAAGACTTACAATTTCTCAGCTGGGAAATTCCTATTAGTCCAGAATGTTCTTGAAGTGTAGAGTAAGTTGGCTGCTAATCCACAAATATTGAATCCAAACGGTATGTTGTCCAACTGGCAAAAGAAGATTCCAGATCCAGCTGAAGAATGTCCAAAATAATTCAGGAAGTCATCGATGTCGATAATGTCGATGACGATGTCCAAGATGATGTCGACGATGTACACGATAATGTCAATGACGATGTCGACCACAATGTTGATAACGATGTCAATGATGTCGAACACGACGTCAGATATGTCAAGGATGATGTCCAAGATGAAGTCCAAGATGAGGTCCAAGATGATCTCCACAGGTTGATATCAATATCAGATGGTGTTAACTGAGAACTTATGCAATATATGCTCCACGATGTACTCAGGGTATAAATTCTGAAATTTCTGTGCAAGCTCCCAGCTTATATACAATCTCAACCCTTAATTAGAATTTTCTAGATTCTACTACAATATTCATGAAGGTTTGGAACTCTCTTGTAAGTTCTATATAGTTCTAGTTGTAACAAACAAAGGAAGGGGATTCCCATTTTCTATAAATAGACTCACTGCAATGTTACACTCTTACTAAGAGGTTCATGTAAAGGTCAGGATACATGTAATCAACACATTCCAACATATACATTATACATTGCAATTATCCTATAGTACATCACACACAATGTAAAGATCTAGAATGTTCTCTCTACTGGATGTGCATTCTGATTATTTCACTGCTACACATTATATTCCCTTTTCACAAATGAATAATACTCTCTCTTCTGGAAATTTCTATGTTCATAAAATCATATAGAAAACTGGAAAAATAACTTCCTTCTAGAAGATTCCTTAATTATATGACACCTCCCCCACCGGGAAAAAGAAAGCTTTACCGTAGTAAAGGTTTCTTTAAGATTCAACCTGTTTCACATTATCCAGATAAGCCTTTCATCCTGTACAAAGGCATTACATATCACACATGTATTTAAGGACCATCAAAAAAGAAAAATGCAATTATAAATGACAAACGTTGTCCAAAAAAGAGTAATTTCTCTCTTTACATCCTTGAAAGAGCATCAGCAATCACATTATTCTTTCCACGAATATGTACAATTTTCAAGGGGAAAGGTTGGAGCATAAGGCTCCACCTGTACAGTCTTTGGTTCTTTGTTTTGAATTTCTCCAAGAACACGAGAGGGTTATGGTCTGTGTAGACCATGATATCACCATTACTGTTGGTTAGGTACACCTCAAACTGCTGGAGAGCGAGTACAAGACTCAGAGCCTCTTTTTCGATAGTTGAATACTTCTTCTGATATTGGTTGAGTTTCTTTGAGAAGTAACAGACTGATTTTTCAAAGCCTTCTTCATCCTCTTGGAGCAACACTGCTCCCACTCCAACATCACTGGCATCAATAGCCACCTTGAATGGTTTTGTGAAGTTTGGAGCTGCCAAAACAGGCTCATTCACCAAAATGGCCTTCAACTTCTCAAATGATCTCTGACATGCATCAGACCATACATACTTCACTTTTGCTTTCAGCAAGTTTGTCAGTGGACTAACCACAGTACTGTAATTTGGAACGAACTTCCTGTAAAAACCACTCATACCTAGGAATCTAAGTAACTCTTTCTTAGTTGTGGGAATGGGGAAGTCTAAGATTGCCTGAATCTTTGCTTCTCTCGGTAGCACTTGCCCCTGACCAACCACATGACCAAGATAAGTGACCTTTGCCTTGCCAAATTCACTCTTCATCAGATTAACTACTAAGTTGGCTTCATCTAATCTGTCAAACAGTAATCTCAAATGATTGAGATGGTCATTCCATGTATCGCTGTACACTAAGATGTCATCTATGTACACAACACAATTGTCAAGCCCAGCAATCACCTGATTTGTCAATCTTTGAAAGGTTGCTGGTGCATTCTTCATTCCAAACGGCATGACTTTGCATTGAAATAAGCCATCCGGTGTGACAAAGGCTGATATTTCTTTGGCTCGGTCAGTCAGTGGCACCTGCCAATATCCCTTCAACAAGTCTATCTTAGTGACAAAGGCAGAGTTCCCAACCCTATCGATACAATCTTCCAACCTAGGAATTGGATATGAGTCGGTCTTAGTGATTGCATTTACCTTGCGGTAATCTATACAAAATCTCTGAGAGCCATCCGGCTTTGGGACCATTACAATAGGAGAACTCCAACTACTCTGACTTGGTTCAATTATGTCATTATCTAACATGAACTGGATTTCCTCATTCACTTTTTCCAACTTGCTTGGATTAAGTCTATATGGATGTTGTTTGATAGGTTTTACATCACCTACATCTACATCATGTACAGTCAAGGCAGTACGACCTGGTCTATCTTTACACACATGCTTATAATCTTTCAACAAGCCAGATATGTCAATTCTCTGTTCATCAGAGAGATGCTTCAGTGCATCATCCAAATTTTCTAACATTTCTGAGTTAGACAATTTCACTCCACATGGTTCATTTGTAGACACATCGGTGTGAGACAATTCACTCTCTGTCTCTACCTTGCCTTCATTTACATCTTCTAGCTTCTCTTCTTTTACAACATGTGCTACACCTACTGGCTGATTAGCCTCACGTTCAAAGTATTCTTTCAGCATGTTTACATGACATACTCTTTGACTCTTTCTTCTGTCAGGGGTACTGATCACATAGTTGACATCATTCAGTTTCTTTTTGACAGTGTAGGGACCACTGAACCTAGCTTTCAAGGGCTCACCTAGCAAAGGCAACAACACTAACACCCTATCTCCAGGCTTGAAGTTGCGCTCTTTTGCCTTTTTGTCTGCCTGTGTTTTCATTTTAGCTTGCGACACTTTCAAGTGTTCTTTGGCTACCTCACAAGCCTTTGAGAGCCTTTCTCGAAACTTTGACACATAGTCAAGAAGGTTTACCTCGTCATTCTGACCCATGAACTTTTCTTTGATCAGCTTAAGGGGACCCCTAACCTCGTGACCATAGACCAACTCAAATGGACTGAAGCCCGTCGACTCATTTGGGGAATCCCTGGTCGCGAACAGCAAGAATGGGATACCTTTATCCCAGTCATCAGGATACTCTTCACCATAAGCCCTAAGCATGGTCTTCAGGGTCTGGTGATAGCGTTCTAATGCACCTTGGGACTGTGGATGATAAGCAGAGGACTTGATCTGCTTTATCCCTAACTCATGCATCACTTGCTGAAACACTCCTGACATGAAATTCGATCCTTGGTCTGACTGAATTTCCTTGGGCAAACCATACCTAGTGAAAAACTGCACTAGCGCCTGTACTACTGTCTTTGCAGTGATACTTCTCAATGGTATTGCCTCTGGAAAACGTGTAGACAAATCCATAATCGTAAGAAGATACTTGTGACCCGACCTAGTTCTGGGTAAGGGTCCAACACAGTCAACAAGAACCCTAGTAAAAGGTTCATCAAATGCAGGTATCGGTATCAAGGGAGCAGGCTTGATAGAAGGCTGTGCCTTCCCAACAACCTGACATGTATGACATGTCTTACAGAACTGCACAACATCCTTGTGCATCTTCGGCCAATAGAAATGCCTCATGACCCTATCCTCCGTCTTCCGAATACCTAAATGACCTGCCATAGGCAACTCGTGAGCCATCCTCAGAATCTCTGAGCGGTAACAGGGAGGAACAACAACTTGGTGAACTACACACCACTCTTCATTAGCTGGTCTCCGGGGAGGTCTCCACTTCCTCATCAATATGTCACCTTTGACATAATAGCACTCAGGAACCTTATCAGCCTCAGCCTCAGAACATGCCGTCTGTGACAAGCCTTTCAATTCTGGATCCGCCTGTTGTGCCTGTACAAGGGAAGATTTGCTAAACAACCCATCATTGTCTGCAACAGAACCTTCAACATTATCCCCATCCAAGTCCTTGAAAAAGGTTTCAGCTAACCAGACATCAGTGCTCTCCTCCACATCAATAGAATCCGCATCATCCTGTTCAGCCCTACGAGCCTGAGACCTAGTAACAACACAATCCGGGAAAATTCCAGGAAAATCCTCCTGCAACTGTTCAGTTTCAGCTACCTCAACCGGCTTCTCTGAAACCACTGGAGATGCAACAACTTTCTCTCCAGCCAAGTCGTTACCCAACAAAAAGTCAACCCCGTCCACGGGTAATTCCGGTACGACACCAACAGTTACAGGACCACTAACTAGGTCACACTTTAAGTCGACCTTATGCAAAGGAACCGACACATAATCCGGACCAATGCCTCGAACCAAAACTTTGGCATTCTCTGAACTCTCTGGTGGGAGAGTTAAATGCCCTGACATCATCAGGGACTGAGCAGCCCCTGTATCTCGAAGGATAACCACTGGCTTACCTACAGCACCAGTCGAACAGGGGGATACCTCACCATCATGCAAAAAGCTTCTAAAGCTCTCATCAACCTTCTTGACCTTATCGGCAAATACTAGAGAAACACTCTCAACATCTTGGACTGATTCCAACTGGACAGACTCCTTGGGTGGAACACTTGATTGCTTGACTAAGCCACATCTTTCTTACTTTTGGTTGGTTTCCCAATCAATTCCCAACAGGACTTTTTCAAATGTCCTGGCTTATTGCAATGAAAACAAACTTTGGAACTTTGACTAACAGATCTTTCATTTGATTTCGCGCCTCTATCTGCCTGAGACTTGTCAGTGTCATTCTCCTTGCTAGCAGTTTTTCCCTCACCAAATTTCTTGTGGGTTTCAAATGCCCCTTTTCCCTTCTTATTCTGAAAGTTTTTGAAAGGAAGCCTATCCCCACTACCTCTGTGTGTGACCTCAAATTCATCAGCTACCACAGCTGCCTTACTCAATTGAGTAATTCTTTGGTCATCTAGGTGAGACTTAACGCCAAAAGGAACACCCTTTTTGAATTCCTCTAAGAGGACAACTTCTCTCAGTTGGGCAAAATCTTTGTCAACTTTCAATGATCTGTACCACTTGTCAAACATCATTTCTTGTTCCCTAGCAAACTCAACATAGGTCTGGCCTGATTGTCTTTGCATATTTCTAAATTTACGTCTGTATGCTTCTGGGACCAACTCATATGCATTAAGAATAGTATTCTTCACTGTAGCATAGTCACATGATTGCTCTTCAGAGAGAGATGAGTAGACTTTTGCAGCCTTTCCCACAAAAACGCTTTGAAGAAGCAGAGTCCAGTATTTCTGAGGCCATTCCAACCTCTTGGCCACTTTTTCAAATGATACAAAATATGCATCAACTCCCTCTTCATCAAATTTTGGCACAAGGCGAATGTTCTTCGCTACATCAAAACCTTGGGGAGATTTCTCTTTGGTAGAGTTAGTATTTTCATGTGCTAACTCCATTTCTCTCAATTTCAACTGGTACTCCCTTTCTTCTCTTTCCATTTCTCTTTGTTTTTGTTTTTCTTCTCTCTCAAATTCTAATTTCATTCTCTCCTTTTCCAACTCAAGTTTTGCTAGTTGGAGTTGAACATCACTTGAAACATTAGAAGGAACCTCACTTTCTTTACTGAGCTTCATGTGACTAGCCAGCAGATCAATAATCTCTGCCTTCTTTAACCCAGGGGTAAGAACTACTCCCAAATGCTGACAAACAGCTCTCAAGTCATCTTTTCTTAGTGACTTCAACTGACCAAGGGACAAATCTGTCCTCTTAACAAACACTTCAACATCTATTGTAGTCATGATGAAGCATGTAACAAACAGTTACAGAATTTAATATCTTATCTGCAATATGTATTCTAGAAGTTTCCAGAGATTTCCAAAAATTCTCTCAAAATTTTTATTAATGTTTTTGACTTGTTATATTTGGCTACGTGTTCCGGACAAGCCCCCAATTTGTTATGATCCAAAATCCACAAAAGATAAGAATCAAACAAAAGATATTAACTTTAGATGATGTATGGTTTAATTTAAATATTTACCAACATCAGATATAACAGAATTACAGATTCTAGGTACAAATACACTACATGTACTTAAACTGGTAAAGACTTACAATTTCTCAGCTGGGAAATTCCTATTAGTCCAGAATGTTCTTGAAGTGTAGAGTAAGTTGGCTGCTAATCCACAAATATTGAATCCAAACGGTATGTTGTCCAACTGGCAAAAGAAGATTCCAGATCCAGCTGAAGAATGTCCAGAAGAATGTCCAAAATAATTCAGGAAGTCATCGATGTCGATAATGTCGATGACGATGTCCAAGATGATGTCAACGATGTACACGATAACGTCACTGACGATGTCGACCACAATGTTGATAACGATGTCAATAATGATGTCGAACACGACGTCAGATATGTCAAGGATGATGTCCAAGATGAAGTCCAAGATGAGGTCCAAGATGATCTCCACAGGTTGATATCAATATCAGATGGTGTTAACTGAGAACTTATGCAATATATGCTCCACGATGTATTCAGGGTATAAATTCTGAAATTTCTGTGCAAGCTCCCAGCTTATATACAATCTCAACCCTTAATTAGAATTTTCTAGATTCTACTACAATATTCATGAAGGTTTGGAACTCTCTTGTAAGTTCTATATAGTTCTAGTTGTAACAAACAAAGGAAGGGGATTCCCATTTTCTATAAATAGACTCACTGCAATGTTACACTCTTACTAAGAGGTTCATGTAAAGGTCAGGATACATGTAATCAACACATTCCAACATATACATTATACATTGCAATTATCCTATAGTACATCACACACAATGTAAAGATCTAGAATGTTCTCTCTACTGGATGTGCATTCTGATTATTTCACTGCTACACATTATATTCACTTTTCACACATGAATAATACTCTCTCTTCTGGAAATTTCTATGTTCATAAAATCATATAGAAAACTGGAAAAATAACTTCCTTCTAGAAGATTCCTTAATTATATGACAACATACACACACACACACACTCTCTCTCTCTCTCTCTCTTCCAGCTTATCTCACTGCGCCTATCTGCCATCTTAATTTCTCAATTATTTCATTCTCATCATTCCCATACCAATTGTTTTTTTTTTATCTCCAGCTTCAAGATTTAGATAATCAATTTCAATTTATTTTAGGTAGTTCTTTTGTAAGTCAAATAAAAAGTATCACTTATTTCATGTCTCATTCCACAGATGCTTTCATAATTACGTTTGATTAATATTTCGCTCATTTCCTATGCAGGTAGCTAATCTCTGGTACATACAGATGCTTCCACATGATGAAGTTAACAAGATATGTTACTCGTTTCAAATCTAAGGTATAGACAGCAGCTGATTCCTAGTCAATAGAAAGGTCGATTCAGACACCTTCGCTCGTGAAAGTTAATTAGGATTTATCACTCGTTTCATATACACGAATCACGTAAACAGCTAACCCCAAATTAGTATAGCTCCCTTCTTTCGTGAGATCCATTACTCGTTTCAGGTAGACAGCTTATCCTTGGTCAATAAGACGCCTTTACATATAAAACTTTAAAAGACCTATCGCTCGTTTCCTATCTAAAGTAGATAGTGTCATATCACTACATCCACCCTCACTTCATTTTGACAGGTAATCCCATGTCAGTACCACCGTGTTCATACATGAACGTTTGCCAAGATATATCACTCGCTTCATATCTCAGATGGATATATATATATATAATTCACACAGTCATTCGAGATCTTTGAGTTACCTATTATAACCGAACTCTCGTTTCGTATCTCATGTAGACAGTTATTCCCATAGCTATACGCATTAACGCATGAAAGATAGCATCTATTCCTCTTTATCTATTTCAAGAAGATATCTAATCCTATGAACACATGAAGATTAACCCATTACCTACTGGAACCGGATGTCCCTGTATTAAACCTATGGGAATGGGACAATTCAGTAGTCAACGGGTTAAACGGATATAATGCTCGTTAGTGAGATAGACGGTATACATCCCTTATCAATTGAGACGCATCACACCTTAAAGTTAACTAGAATCTTTAACTCGTTTTATATCTCAGGTAGACAGCTACACCCGGGTTGATACAAACATCTTCATACGTAAGTTAATGCAGATCCCTTTGTGTTCTAGTCCCACCAGTGCACAGACACACATTCAAGCTTAAGTTGGAAGGGGCGTAAATCTTAACAAAGAATAGAAAAAAGTGCAAAAAAGTAGAAAAAGTACACTAGGAAAGCAAGAGCCTGATAGAGAAAGACAACACTAAAAGAGGTCAAACGCAGTAAAACAAAAACATGTGTATTCTTACAAGATTTTAATGTAAATTGTCCTAAGTAATAACGGGCTGTATTCTTAGATAATTATATCGTCAAGTATTCTCAAAACGTGTGGGTGTATATACATTGCATCTGGGGATATGTACTCATGATAATTCTAGAAACATCAATCTTGCTGGATGCTGCCATCTCACGTTACCTCAAACAAAAGGAGTTTACGGCTATCGGGCGAAGCATTTACAGGTAAAGCACCATAAAGAGATTCCCAATGTCTTCTTCATCAGGATGTACTGACCATTCTCGATTCATATCTTTCGGGTTTTATTAAAGTCATCGAAATTATCAAATATCAATAAAATACACAAAATGTATATAAAGGTACAAGCTACGCTAATGTTTCAGTTCAGTTCAGTTTCAGTTCAGTTTTATTCAATTCCAATTCCAATGTCTTGCTGGATTAGCATTAACTTTTTAAACATAATCAAACTATACTCTTTACATTTTGAATAAGAAGAGTCAACTTGCAGAAGCGTGACATCTCTACCATTTGATAATACAAAAATTAAAAACCTGCACTATGATATCAACACATATTATACGCATTGAAATTTTATGCCTTTTTATTGATGGCAAATATTTGAATGGTTAGAATGTGTATAGAGAAGTAAAATAACGACTATATAATATTGTTTCCCTCCTTTATATCCCCTTGCCTTAAGCGTATTTAAAAATAAACAAGATATTTAATATTCTTTTTCCTTTAATATTTGCAGTATAATTCAATTTGTATCATCCTTTTCAGTTTCTCACTGTGCTCATCTGTATAACCCGTTCCCTCCCTCTCTTAATTACTTTTTGCTTTCAGACATCTCCTCAAGACATGTCATATAGACCTATACATACACAATGCCCAAGGTAACGCTACGGTGCTAAATCCGCTGCTTCCACCCTCATTGATCATACCTTCCCACATGCGCTCCTCCATCACCGTGGAGCAGCGAATCACTCCTCGCACACACGCATCAGACGGCGAGGCGCCGGGTATCGCTTCCAGTCCATCCATCCTACGCCTTCATTTTCCCGCTCTTCTCGAGCTCGCCAAATCATAATACGATATTTTTCTTTAATAAAATGAGTACTTCGATCTCGATTCTTTCTTGAGTTCGCGTTACGGCTCTCGTTATTAATATCCAGTTACGTACCCCGGGTTGCCTCGAACGGACCTAGGTATTTTCTTCTAAGGCCTAAAGTTATCCCTAGGTTTTGCTACTTTCTATTCTTTATACTGGATATAACGTGTCTCCGCTAATGTCAGTGGATGGATACAAAACATAATATTGTGCTCATTCTCTTACGTTGTGGAATATATCCTCGGGTAAGTTTGAAATGGCATTCTTGTGTTCTTTATAAAAGATACTTCATGCATAACGTATATGACGTTTATAATACATGTATATATATATATTGGAATGAATATACTCGAATCACTGAGAATGAGAATGAGAAAGAGAGAGAGAGGGGGGGGGGGTAGAGGAAGATACAGAAAGAGAGAAACAAATATATAGACAGTGGTATTAATGAATAATTCCTTACATCATTTCCGAGATAATTGTGATTTGACTTGTTATTGTTATCTTAGTTTATTTTCGTTTGAGTTTGCATTGATTGCATCAGTCTTCGTTTCAAAAAAAATTCGTAATTTTTTTTTTTTTTGGGGGGGGGTTTATAGTTTCTTCTGTTGGAAATCATGACAAAACATAAACATTTTCCTATTCACGAAACAGCTGACTGAGAGTTCTTTCTTCCTCTTTAAAAAGATCGCATAGCATTCACGTAAAACCACAAATCCTCTCATTTTCCCTCCATGTCTCTTTATATTAACAATAATTTGATTTGTTACCCACTGATATTTTCTTCTCTCAAGCATGCCGCATGACCATATTCTCTAGATTTTCTTAACATTACATTTTCCGAGAAGAGAATACAAGTGTATTACTGCAAATCGTAAATGTCAGTTTTCATTGTGGGGATTCATTTCTTATAATTTTGTTTCTCTTTTTTTTTTGTTCGTTTGCTGCCATCTGCCCGCTCCGATACGAGGAAGAATTCCTTATTTCTATCACCATGCATCACTCATAATTATATGCACAATGTGCACAATGTGTTAGTTTCATTTGATTCCAAACTTAATTACTACTGTACGTGTCTCCATCAAATACAAATGTAGCTTTCCACGTAATATAATGAATTGTAGAATATAATCCACCGTTGCATTCAATGTAGAGTGTTATCTCTGACAACAATAAATAATGAAGGAGACACCACAAAATTGTGGTGTTACCACAAAATTGTGGTGTTAATTCAACACCCCAGTTTTTGCAGTGCACCCTGTCCTTTTATATCATATACTTATGAAAGAATATATAGTATGTCAATCATATTATAATTAATGTTTGTGCCTGTAACGGGGATCGGCGTTGAAAGTTCCACTAAACTTTTGAGAATATACGTTGAGAAATCAGTCAGATAAGTGATGAAAAGCAAGATTATATTGAGTAATGACAATAGTATGAAATCTCCTCTCTCTTAATGATATTTATTGTCGCAGTACAAAATATTCATTATTATAATTATTGGAAATCAACATCGATATTTTCCTTTATAAAAGTTCATCATTTTCTTTAAAAAGTCATGGATGGTTTCAGTGAGACAAATTTCTAGACAATTCGACACCTTTCACGACCATGTCAGTACCTTTAATTACATAATCGTGCAATGTGCGCCATTTCAACACCTTTCAAACACCTGTTGGTGTAAAGGCTGATGCTAAAATTCCTTAAACACCTGTCAGAATTTATACTGGTGTTAAATTGTCGTACAATAAGTATCGCTGTACACAATATAAAGTGTCTTGATTCACACTCTGTGGTGCAGTTATAACAAATATTCATCATTATTGGTTCCAAATACAGCATCGTAATTTGTTGAGCTTAGCTTTATGGAATGCTGCCTATTTCTTTTAACGAATAAATGTATTGGGAAAGAATTTTAACTTTCACAGACTAGACCTTTTATTTTCAAGGGAATTTCAATATTCAAATGAGTTCGTTATCTCTAATCACCCCTTTTTTTTTCTCTCTCTCTCTGCCCCTTGCTCAATCTCTCTTTATCTATCTTTCTACCCGTCTCACTCTCTCTCTCTGTTTCTTTTTTAAATTATGTCACTCAACTATATTATCTATCTAAAACTCTCTTTGTCTCACCATCTCTCTCTATAATCATATATACACCTCTTTATCTCTCTTTATCTTTTTATCATTTCTCTCATTACATCTCTCTGTATTTCTCTCTCTCTCTCTTTACTCTCCCTCTCTGTCCATTTCTCGCTATGCTTTTTTATATTTTTTTTTCTTCATAGATAGGCATATTCGATGCGTTTTCTTAATGAATTCGCGCATTGCATTTCCTTTATTTAATCTATTATATTCTTCTTGCCATTTATTTTTTCTGTGTTTACATTGTCCTTTGCTTCTTATACTGTACGTCTTAACAATACAGCTCTCTTCATTATGTACCACTGAAAATGATGCAGGTCTTCTACATTGGAGATGATGTAATTCTTTCTTGAACAATGTTCTGCCAGTACCAGTGGCTTTGGTAGTTGATCGTCCTAATTTACGACCATCAAATTTTCTTTGTTCTGCTATCATTGAGAAAAGCAATTCTAGTCACGTGATGTTGATTTCCCCCTCCCAATATCTGGTGGTGAATCACTGAAGAATGGGAGGTTGTAAGACAAGAGAAAGCCAACATGTGTCTATATCAAGGAGTGACATCATCTTTTAGCCACTAAAGCAACTGATAAAATGTGCTACCCACTGATATTAAGTGGACCAAGTTGATTGTTATTACTATAGACAGTTAATACAAGCAGACTATCTCACTTTCCCGTCTATTTTCTGATCATCCTGATGAGCTAAAAATTTGGAAGATATGGCAGATTTCCTGCAGAAAGGGGTCTAATAAAATGATGATTCATCGAAGCGTATTAGTTATGATTTGAGTTTTGTGTGTCTTCAGATTTCTGGGAGACAAAAGCATGGTTCCTTCTAATCAGGAGAAAAATGGAAGCGTGTTTCTTTTTTATGTTTTAAGCATGCCGCGCCGGAAGATACAAGTTACACTGAGCGAGAATTTGATGACCAAACCAAGCTGTATATGAACAAGTCAGAGCTTGGTGAAGCTCTTGTCTCGCTCACTAAACATTTAATCAGAATAGATTGCTCCGAGGATTGGGTTAAAAGTGCAGTAAGATATATGTGCATTACATATGTATCAGGTATAATGCTTTGTCGAGCTAGTAGTGGAGGAAGGAACAGAGAGAGAGAGAGAGAGAGATTGAGAGAGTATGTGTGTCAAAAGCGTGTCAGTGCTAGAGAGATTAATGTTAATGCCGTAGAATAAACTTCCGCATGCATTTAGTAGGCCTACAATGTATTTCAAAATATAAAATAAAGACAATGATCAACATAAAGTAAAGGGACGGTAGAAATACTGGCAAACAAGAGGAGGGATATGAATGTAAAGAGAGAGAGAGAGAGCAGGCGGAGAATGACAGAACGGCGAAAAAGCCATCCCCAAGAAAATACAAAACAGTGAAAAATATAGAGATGGATGACAAAGACAATGAAAGGAATAAGGGAGTATACGGGACAAGGCACAATATGTATAGAAGAGGGATACTAGAGAGAGAGGGGGAGAGGGAGGGAGAGAATAGACAGAGAGAGTAAGAGAATAACAATTGCTGTATTGACTGTATCTAACCATCAGACAGACTGTACATCGCCGTGGGCGGTACCCATCCTTTGTCCGCCTTGATTAGCGTTATTATAACACACATATCAATTTTCATATTTTGGCAATGACGATGTGATAGGTGGACTCGTGGAGAGTACCATATCCATTCATCAAGTCTCCTTCCAAGCTAGTCCCACTCATGACAAGAAAATCAATTGGCCATGGCTAGAGCAATTGTGAGCTCGTTGAAGCTCAAGGTTAAAGGGATATCCCTACAATATTGAGAAGCATGGAGAAAAAAATCTCCATGGTAAGCCTGGGCATAAATTACAAAATATAGCTATAATATGATACGATTTGCATTATATGAATGAAATCATAAGTAGAAGATAATGAGAAAACGTCATGTCTAAATGGTACGTACATACATGTCTTATTCATAAGAAACTTATTGTAATCAATTCAAAATGTGTAGGTCATGGCCATGCATGGTCGGTCATGGTCGTGCATTCAATGTATCATGGGCCTATTTCGAGTTTGCTACATCTGTACGGTTAGGGGGTTTTAACGATGGTCTATGGTATATTCATTATATACATCATTTGGAGTCGGCATACGCCACAAACCACCCCCCCCCCCCACCACCACCACCACCCTCCCCCTCTGTGTGTCTATGGAACTATGGAGAATACCCCACTAGATGTGGGTTCCAGATCTTGTTGATCTGGACCAATTACATGAAAATCCATTTTAAACCACCCAAAGATTTTGACAAATAGCATTCCCTCTTCATTCCGTTTGAACATGATCCAGTACTTGGATTATAATTGATGAGAGAGTGTTCCTACTACTTCGTGAGCAAATGCTATTGATCTAAAAGTGATTTATGTAAGACAATAGCGTGAATCCCAATTTCAATTTTTGTTTGGACTTTGGTATTCATAGCGAATACATTTTTCGTCATGGTCCACAAAACTGGGTTAAGTATTTCCAGAAATGACGACGAATGCTCCCAAAAGAATATTTTATATTCCTGCTCCTCTGAATGCGAAAACGCCAGTCATGTTATGGGTTACACTTGACATCATATCTGAAACAGACTGTAATATTAGACATTATTTACTCGCTATATGGATCGAAACACTAGACCGCCGCATTATGTGTGGAGGATATGCTACGGATAATGTGACAGAAGTCAACTGTGACACTCTACTGTTTGTTCCACGAGTCGACCAAAGCTGATAAAGGGTTAAATGGTTGGATTTTTTTTCAAACAAGTAACATTAACCAATGAGATCCCTATAGCTAGTTATATGTTGTTTCGTGTTTTTTTTCCTTCTTTTTTCAACTGATTCACTCCATTATGAAAACAATTTACGTCACATCTGCTCTTATATATGATTTTTCTGTCCTTTTCTCGTCCTTTTTATATTTTCTTAGCATCATCTCACTTCTTCAAATACACTGTACATCCCCCTCTCTCCCTCCCTCTTTGTTTGCCTGACTATATTATATTTGTTTATCTCTTTCTTTCTGTTACTCTCACCCTGCCCTCCACCTCTCCTTCCTCCCATCGTGTTTAATCTTCATTGCTGGTATACGGCGTAGTGTTGTCTATCTATTAATTTCAGTCCACTCAATCGATAACCCAGTCTAACGATCAGGGTTGATGGGTTACATTCATGTCCAATCTGCTACAGAGCAAGGTCGCCTGCACTGTTGCATCAAACCCTATCATTTATGGTTTTCACTTGATAAATAGCAAACTTTATTAAGGTTTCTTTACAAAAACTAACGGCCATGATCAGCAGACAGCCTCTCACTGTGCCCTTTCCTCCCACACACCATCCAGGCACATTGGAGATGTTAGAATTGAAATGAGTAGGAAGGGTATAATCCGACAAGTCATTAAGATTTAGGTTATAATTCGGGTTTCAAATTGGGGATTTTGTTTTATAGGTTAAAATTTTGTTTCTGTTGTTGATTTTAATGATGAGGATCAGTGCAAAGAACCTATATGTTATCATCGCTATGAATATAAATTGATCTTGCAATAATGGCCTTTGATGACAAGGTAAGCAGACTTTTTAGTATGCACATTGGAGAAAAGGGCCTTGATGACTCTTTCCAGAATAGGGCATGTAACTACGATATGTAAGAGAGATAGCATGCATGAAAGATTGAAAGAACCTGATAGAGAGAGATTGACAATACAAAGCAGATAATTCCCAGATAATTGAAAATTTTAGATATAAAGAAAAGTATGAATAACTTCACATGAAAGATGAATATTAAACTTTTTAATGAGAAATTAAGTAGATGGATAAGGGAAAGAGGAAGTATGGAAATAAGAGAAAGTGAGATAGATCAGAAAAGACATTAAAGCGAAATGAGGAGACATGCAAACGTCATTCCATAAATTTGTCAATAATTTGAGTTAAAGCCGCGGTACGTATACGTTTCCCATACATCGTCTGTCTATTCATTGAGGGAATACAATTCCAATTAATCCCGAGCTCATTTCTATTGTCTGCCACTAATAAAAACATATTGATTTGATAATGACGAATTTGACTGTAGCAAGCCGTTATCGTCGTAATATTATATGTGTTGTCTGAGTCGTGTAAGTTTTTAGGCCACGTCAATTAATTAGGATTATTAGCCGCCATAACATACGGTGCGTGATGATGATGATCTAAGAATAATTATAACCGTTCGGGGAAGATGGGAGTGCTCCAGTCTAAATATATCCTTCCTAGACAAAACAATGCAATATTCTTCTTTTACATTCTGCTTTACTTTCCATTAATATCACCTAACAATGCCTTTATATAGGTGTAGATTGCATTTTACATTCGTTAAAGGTGATCAACTTTTTATCTCTTATTGCTGAAGGCAAATTAATGTTGATTTATAAAGAGCGAACTGACTCTTGACTTCATTAACGTTTCATTAGGATTATTGAGAGGGAAAATCAAGAGAAATCTCCCCTTTTTGTAATGTAGATTGTTCTTCATAATGCCAGAATCGTTTTCTTTCTCTCCCCCCTGTTTTTAATAAAAAGAGGAACTACTCGTCACCCGGTAGCACATGTCAAGTACATTTATGAATGATGTTATGATAATGAAGCAAAATTTAATGTGAAGAACAATTTGTCGAACATTGACGGTAAGCTATAACGTGTTTCCAGAGCATGTTTGATCGATATAGCACAGACCCACCTACTGTATTGTGTATGCCTTGACCGAGAAACAGACCCTGGATTCATTCTTATCCCGACTCCGCAACCTAATATCTGACCAGCCATTTCATTAAGGTTCCCAACACACTGTAACCTTATTAGAGCAATATTGAATTCGTATTTGGTTTAGCTTACCGAGAGAAATATGAATCGCAGGTCCCTTTTTATATGCGTCACGCCTGTGATGTGCATGATTATCATCACATTTTAGGCATTTACGTGACACATGCATGGTTTTTCACTCTCACATTTTTGATCAATTTTCATTACACTGTACGGTTAGCTTTCTCGGTGGATGATATGACTTACGGCCTACATTCAGCTTAAAGGATATGACAATGATACATGTCATGGTAAGGGGGAAAAGCAATGATTTTTATATGGGATACAGACATGTCGAAGACAATACTTTTCGATCAATTTCATATTTTTTTAAAGAGAGAATAGCTACAAAATAATAGATGAAAGACGGATGCATATGCCCCGTTTTGTAAATACAAATACGTACAAATGAAATTTAATTTGACTGCAACTGAATTGAATAAAAAAAAAAAAGATAGAATCTCCCTTACTTCACAGAGAAGATTTTCTTTTATGAGTTTGTATATACAGTTTATTTTCTTATGGGGCCTTTGCAATTAAGTAAGTCTTACCAATTAATTTGGAATTAAACTCTCTTTGTTCAATCATGGTCTTCTTACTCATGCCTTACAGCGTTGTCACAATGAAACACCATGTAGAAAATTAGGAACTTCATATTTGCCATTTTTTTTTCTTAATACCTGCTTTAGGAAACAAAATCTTAACTGAAATCCATCATTCGTGATTTGCATTGTAAATTAACCTGAATGATGTAAATGCATGCCTGCACGTATAGGTGGTAGACTTACTGAGATGAACTGCCTTTGTTAGACAAAGCGTGGTAATTGCACGATGTGAAAGTAATGACTCTCTTAAGATTTCCGCACATGCTTAGAATGTTAAATACAATGACCTCTTAGCGTGCTGGATGTGATAGTTGTAGAAAGCAGTTTCATCCGAGATGGAATACAAACGTATTAAAATAGAAGTTAATATCCATTCATAATAACGCGATTGATAGGGCTTTTTTATATTATTTATAATATTTTATTAATTTGACCGATAAGATTCGCATGAACGAATATCCCAATTTGTATCGCTTGAATTCGTTTCTTTTATTACTCCATTGGGTCACTTCAGGGGCCTGGGAGCCGGGGGTGCGGGGGTGCTACAGCAATTTTTTTCTTTAAAAAGTAGTTAAAAGACACTCTAAAACGCTGAGGACCTTTTTTTTTTTTTTTTTTTTTTTTTGTTGTTGCTTGTCAGAGATTTTTGGACTTAAAAAGAGACACTGAAATGCTCACAGCACTCCCAGTAACAAAATCGTTCCCAGGCGCCTGGGTCACTTTGAATTTTGTCCACTTGGGGAGCCCCCCCCCCCCCCACCTTCTTGCAATAAAAAAAGAAGCTTGAATATTGGCTTTTGATATCTCACTGGGTAACTTAAAAGGTTTATCTCATTGTGGTTCTCTTTTTTCTTCTTCTTTTTGTATTTATTTCTTTCACCCTTTCTTTATTTTTCTTTATTTCGTTTCCTTTTTTCATCCTCCTCCATCCCTTAACTTTATAAATCATTATTGCAATCATCGTCATCATCATCATCATCATCATTCAATTCAATTCATTTTATTTATTCACGGAACTTATGCATCAGGCAGAGGCTGTTTTACAGAAAGGCCGTGTAAAAACATTTAAAAAAAACATATAACACAAGATAAAAATATATGGTAAAAGACTAAATTAAGAAGATAAAATTTGCATAGATAAATAGATATAAAATCCTATTGCGTGAAAAAAACAGCAACAATTACAACAACCTTAAATCCATTAACCCATTCAAAATGATTACAAAAATTAGACCAGTACAAAATTGCACATGCAAAGATTATAAGATTGAAATATGAAATGACGGCAATATAGTAAATCATGTCTACTATTGAAAACAGAACGGACCCTACCCTCCCCCACCCTCCCCGCCCTTCTTGCTCAATTGTTTCCGAAATTCGTTCCAACCCATTATTTTTGTCGCATCATCATCATCAACGTAATCATCATCATCATCATCATCATCACCATGCACCATCACCACCACCACCAAAATCAACATCAACCATTTCATCCAGGTGTAATTCCTGTCCTATTCTTCTATATTTTTTTTTGTTCATAATTTCCTCGCATGACATCTTCCAGATGATGACATCTATCTCTACCTGTAAATATATTGATGAAGGATGAGGGAGGTAGGTGTAGTTTATTTCATGAATAATGCCCCGGGAGTGTTAAATGTCATGGTTCCATTCATCTTATAAATACCATGTCTTGGAAACCCGTCCTTTATTGTACAATCGCTCCCTGATATTGAGGTTCAATGAAAAGATATGTATACTAGTCTTACCCTCGTCACTGTAAAGCTCTAACACCCAGGCTTAGTCTATTCAAACAGAAGAAACCAGCATCGAGAAAACAAGAAAATGCTAATCTCACTTGCATCCTTCTTTCACCTAAATCCTTTTTATCCCGACTTTTGATAAATATTTTTACAATACACTGAAATGACGTGTATATTCTTTATTTAGTTATTTGTCTGAATTTAACATTCTGTTCAATTTCTCTACAGGGAAAGGGAAATGTTGAGTCTGCAAGGATTGTAATGTGACGGCAAGAGAAAAAAGGAGTACCAATATGGAGAGGAATGAAGACAGGGACGTAGAGATGAGAGCAGGCAGGGAGACAGGGAGGGAAAAGTATGAGAGAGACAGGGGTGGGAGAAGTAACAAAATGTTTTAGGAAATTAAAAGAATGTATTTTCCTCTATTCTTTCCACACGTAATATATCTCATAATGTGCGTGTGTCTCTGCGTCCACATAGATCAATCTGACAGACACCGTTTCCTTCTATGTTCCATATTATGAGAGATATGTTTCAAAGACTGCCTTGGCATACTATATTTAGTTCAACTCGAAAAAAAACAGTCTTCTTCTATGTTTCATATTATGACAAATAAGTTTCAAGTCTGCCTTGGCATATTGTATCTTCATACACGATATGTGGACCCACATGAATTGCATGAGCCTATTGTGCTTCAATGATTCCGCTGAACGCTTTTACTTGCCATTCGTCTCCTCGGTTATGATATTACATTCCAAGGTGACTTTAACGCCTTTGACTGATCACAAACCCTCCTAACCGCCTACATACAGATGAAATAGAAGAAGACGGAGGATGAATCGATAGATGTAGGGCAAATATTGATGAACGTTTCAAAAAATATTGTCGGAGTGATTTTCTTACAAGGCGCTGGATTATTGAACCAGGTTGCATGGCGAGCACCGAGAGAGCGGTATGTTATTATAGATTTGGATGTTCTCAATTTCCTTCGCATTTCGCTAAAAGCATCAAAAGTGTGTCAGGCATGAAGTCATGTCAGCTTGTTTTTTTGTTTTTTTAGATTCTGTGCATCTTTCAATGATTCACATTTCCCTAAAATGGATGATTATTAGAATAAATATGGTTCAGTGGCACTCCGGGTTCAGAACCAAGTTTATGCGCTAGTGTCCCTTTGGTAATGCAATTATTCTAATTTGCCAAGTCTCTCGTAGAGGACTTATAAAAACCATAAGTTTTACCTCTACGCATAATCTTGCTTCCCTATCAGACATTAAAATATATCATATATCATAAAAATACGTTCATAATAGTATTAGTGATAAGTGATTTTGTAATACCTGTATCAACCAATCAGCTTATCCCTCTACTCCTATGAGAAGAAAATGTAAATCGGGTGTTGATTGTGACATAAACCCCTTTATGTTTGCCCGTAAATATGATACAAAAAATGGATTAATATAGCCCTTTTTTGCAGTAGGGTAGGTATCCTAGCAGTATTAGGCTGGCATGTAGTACTCAATCCATCAAAAGAATGTCTCCATACCAGGTATTCATTGATAGCATCACCTATTATGTGTCAATCATACCATTGTTATAGGGTCCATGCTACAACACGCGATAAGGTGTAAAATCCGCGGCAAAGACAACTTCCTTTCCACGTGCGCCATACAATGCACTGGTATCTCGAGCAGACGATACCAAACACGTTCATATTGGTAGGGGGATCATACAGTTCTCATATACTTAAACACAGGACTTAAAATAGAACTGCTCTTTTTTCGGTACAGGAATTCAGATGTTTTTAACTTATTTGATCTGAGGGATTTTTATAAATCAAACATTATCAGATTATGGAATACATAGAGAGAGAGAGAGAGAGAGTAGGTAAAGGGATGAGAATGACAATACTTATGAAAATCATTAAGGAGACGAGTTGTGAATACGAATACTTAAGTCGACTAATTATACAAATTAATATGTAGATACATAGATACATAGAATTTGAATGATAAAATGTATGGGTAGAAAATTTTTAACAACTTCAACGTGTAATACAAAATATCAAAAACTGGTAAGAGATGTATCTATTAATCTGAAACAGAATTTCTCTTGTTAATTAGATAAGTTTTATAAGCTCTTTGAAGGCTTTCAGCTCAAAATAAAAGTGGGTGTATTGTGCATAAATCTATCTTTAAAAGCTTAAAAACACAATGAAGTTTTTCAAATAGAATTGTTAAAGGTTATAATGTGCCATTTTGGTTTATTCTTGATATTTGGCAACGACAATCAATTCAACAAAAAAGGGCTGAAATTTTCTATTGTTATTTTCATGAAAAAATCAATTAATGAATATTCTTTCTCTTGGCCATATCGCTGCCGATATCCTTGTATTAATTTTGTGCCATAATCCCCCTACCCCCGAAAAAGGGGGAGAAAAAGGTTAAC
This sequence comes from Heliocidaris erythrogramma, assembly GCA_025617745.1. NCBI lineage: Eukaryota > Metazoa > Echinodermata > Echinoidea > Camarodonta > Echinometridae > Heliocidaris > Heliocidaris erythrogramma. Next base: position 3,899,093 of record CM046855.1, on the reverse strand, counting down.
TACATAATAGTACCTTTTAGAGAAGCCTCATTGCTGACAATATTGTAATAAAAACAACGTTTGAATGAATTCCTACTCCATCAACCCTTACATATGCAATATTAAGTTAACCATGCAGTGTTAATAGGGAGGAGGACAAAATTCGCGGCGCCTTAAGTATTTGTTAGAAGTACGCTATTCATTCATCATAATCATTCACTATTCAGCTCATTTGCATCAATTGAGATGGTTTGAATCTTCAACTAATCCATGCTTCCTAAAGCAATGTTTATAGCAGCTAAAAACTTTACAATGACTACTCAAATTAAAGGCTTTTGTCATTTTCCCTAATAGAACCTGCACTTTACCGCAATTGAGGAACAAGCAATTTGGTATCAAAGCGTCTGCCTATGCATAGAATATCGGATATCTCTACAGCGTGTGACAATTAGAATGGGTATTGTTTGCAATTTATCGCGCTTTACTAGTTCAGAGATTATACTTTGCCAAGCGAAATTACTGTTTAATGTTTAGTGAAACGGCCGGGAGACATTTAACAAATTGCTCTTACTGCTACATGGGTGCACTCAAGGCTAGACGTTATCTTGTCACCTAAATAAGTATTTGATTCATTACATCTTGATGTACAGAGTGAGTAGAAAAGCTACTCGAATTTGTAACTCTCATTGGATTTATTTGACAAGGTCAGTATTAAAAGAAGTATTTGTTCTCTCTCTCTCTCTAAAAAAGAAGAAAAAGAAAAAGAAACAAAAAGAAGGGCTTCCCTGCTACCATTTTGTTTAATAATCAATAGAAGTTATTAATTTGGAGAGATATGAGATGGTAAGTGAGAAGTAACGTTTTCTAAGGAGGATGCGGTGATTTCAGGAAGAAGGGGTGCGAAATACCCCCAATAGAGAAGGGGATGGTTAATTAGGTCTTCTGTATCCGCTTGAGGTATTAAAAGTTGAAATACCTGCCAAAACCTTAGACGATTATTTCCATTGTTGATAGCATGAAAAAGTTTTTGTTTTTCTTCCTAAGATGACTTGATGTATTCAAGACATCAGTAAACGTTAGACTCATACACACACACCCAAGAAGAACCAAAAAATAAGAATTAAAAAACAAACATAATTTAAAAAAAAAAACTCACCAAAACCCAGGTAGCATACCTTACATTAATTAACGTGTAATTCATGCCTTACTTAGAGCATGCGATAACATTTAACACTGTTCATTTATTTTTGATCTTTGTTTAATGATATCCTATCTGCCATTTATTTTAATTTTTATCTCTTGTATAGTTGGTCTTCCTTTACCCTCTCTTCCTGTATTTTGCTATCTTATCTCAGTTTTTGATTAACCAAAATCACTTCGGTTCAATTCTGAAAAACTGAGGTTATTTGTATATCTAAATGTCTTTCATTATTATCATTCTGCACATGGATATAGATAGACTCGAAATTAAACTTGTACCTGTTTTAAAAGATGAGTATAGGTTTTTGGAAAAGCGATATGGCTACAGTGTTCTTTCAAGATTCAAGATTCAAGATTCAAGATTCATTTATTTTTCGTTACCAATTCATAAATCATATAAAGTATTTACATTGTAGAAGAAACTCATCATTAAACATAACGCATATGAACTTTGTTTTACATATTGTTTTCTAAATAAATGATATAACAGAGAGAGGTGTACACACGTTTCAAATGTTTGATAATAATAAAAAACGAAAATGTAACGAAAGGGAACTAGCAGAGAAGCAGAGCTTGTAAAAAGCATGTTCCCAAGCATGTTCTTCCTCTAAATTATAAACATACGCGTTCTTACGGTCGGTCAGACATTCAAAACAGAAGGCAAGCATATAGATATACAGACAGAAGGTAAGCGCACAGACAGCCAAACATACATACAGAAAGCAATAGTACTCTTCAAAAACTGTCATTACTGCCATGCTTCTTTCAGTTTCATGTGACTTTTAATATCGTGCATATTGCCTTGGACTCATACATCTTATAGTGCACTATCTGGAAGAGCGCCATCTCGAGACACTGCTGCATCGGTTTGTGAGTTGTATATACAGTATGATAGTACATTTTCATCTTACCTCTTCCCATTTTTTCCTCTTACCTCTCAAATATCTTAATGTCTCTCTTCACTTCTCAGTCCTTCTCTCTCTCTCTCTCTCTCTCTCTCTCTCTTTCCATCCCTTCTTCTTCGCGACATTACACTTCTATTCTCTGGAGTAATGATATGATTGCAGGGCCCTCAGGGAGAACAGTATGCAATACTGATGAGGCTACCCTGGGTAAACAAGACATTATTATTATCATTATTATTATTATTATTATTATTATTATTATTATTATTATTATTATTATAATAATTTTTATTATTTTTATTATTATTATTATTATTATTATCATTATTATTATTATTATTATTATTATTATTATTATTATTATTATTATTATTATTATTATTATTATTATTATTATTATTATTATTATTATTATTATTATTATTATTATTATTATTATTATTATTATTATACTATATATTCTTCTCTATATTTCACCAATTTTAGATCATTCATATAAATTCAAAGTTTTGTTTATTGGTTTTCGATTATTTCTCTTTTTTTTTTTCTTAGGTAACCCACATGTGTCCAACGTATGCTTGTTGTGGTTATTTCAGGATTCATTCATTATTTTTCTCTCTACCTTCTCTCTCTGTGTAGTGTATGCTAATCGCGCGAAATGAACTGTCGAGGGGTTCTTGAGTTCAACAAAAAAATGCAATGCATGGAACGATATTTTTCAGATTAATCAAGAAAGTGTATGTTGTAAAGCTGCAGAACTACATGTACCCATGCTGTATCTCCTACTGTGCGCTGAACAAGTTTTTGCTTAGCGAACAATGCGACTTGATTGAGTTTGTCTATTGTGAACTGAACTGAATTTTGATAATTCAATTCAGGTTGTAAGGAAAAACATGTTTCTGAATCAATTCATCCTTTTTATTCAATGATTTTTATATGAATTTTGTTTAAAAATAAGAAGCTGTTGAAAGTCTTTCTTTTTTTGTATGGAACGGCTTAAAAAAACAAATAAACTAATCATTATAAGATTGCTTTTGACTACAATATCATGTGTTTGGTTAATAAGCAGATTCAGCTTTCATGTTGAAAACTATGTTTGTAATTAGATCACATGAAGTACAAGAGTTCTCACACACCATCTTCAGTTGATTGAGCTGAATGAAGGAGACATTTCGACACAATCCCTATTTTCAATAAGAGTCTTCAAGATATCTTATGTTGTCCTCATTAATTTCGTTGGAAGGACATAGCAGTGGAAGGATCTACTGCGGTCTCGTTACAACGGACGTTCAACCCCATGAAGGGGAAGGAGGGAAACATCTGAGAACAAAAGAAAGTGGGCAGTAAAGGCGCCGATCTGATGGAAACTTCAGCAAGAGTTTTATTGTCATTATGAATAGATCATCATCAAACTCGAGTAGCCGTGAAAACACTCACCAAAAGATGCGCAGTATTTTATATCGTTAAAGTTGTTATATTATACATAAAACGTAATGATTTTTTTTTCTTGCCGCTAGTGAGAGCCTCCATTATTCAGTATCATGTTTATTATTGTTTATTCGGCTTGATTATAATAGGTACGTTCACACGTTGAGCGATAGCATCGATGCTATCGAGGTGTCGATGCTATTTTGGTGAAGACCAGATAGTGTCGAGACCAAACGCTGTCTGAACGCAGATAGTCAGGAGATAGCAGCGAGTTTCCAAACTATTCTTGCAGCGAGTTTAGCAGGAGTAAATCTCAGGATCCAGAGACAAAGCATCGACGCTTTGCGGTAGACCACCCACCGCGCTTGTGACTATTTGTCGTGTGAGCGCAATCGCTGCTATCTTCACTCGCTGCTATATAATTCTATCTGTTTCATGTGGTGCTATAATATAATGCAATGTATGTATTCATGTGATGAACCCTCTTCCCTACTTTTTTTTTCTATTATCATTCTGTCTGTTTGATCTGGTACTGTAATGTATGTATTCATGTGATGTATATATAGGGTATAGTAGGGTAATGTGCATACTGTGTGGTGAGGAAGGTTTTTTTTTTTTTTTTTTTGGGGGGGGGGTCCTTCTTTTTATCTTTTTCTTTTTTATATATGTGACCAGGCACCACAAAACCACCCAAAAGTCGCACTGTGATTTTCAGTTAGAGATCAATCAATGTGTTTTGGTTGGCATGCATGGTCAAATTCTAGTTTTGGGTATTTCCTGAAAGAGTATACTTTTTTCTAAGTAATCTAAAATGTGGAGGCACCAAACAATCTAGAAGTGGTATTTTTGCCATATCTCCATAAATCTCCCGGAGTAAGTTCTTGCATTGATACCTGTGCACTATGATAAACAGGATATGTCTATATAGTATGCCAAGTTTTAGGACAATCTGATAATCCATTCATAGAAATTTTTATTGAGTTCTAATCCTCCATTTGTCACCTTAGCACAACACTTTGCAAGTCAGAGTGCTTCAATAGACTGCAAACTTTAAACTTTAACAAGTAACATTATGATGGACTGTGCATTATTCTCTATGTACATTGAGTTATGAACATCCAATGAGTTATATATCATTTTAAAGCTGAGAATCTGCTCTTTCAGAATCAGACCTTAACTAAAGTATGATGTGGTCTTTAGATATTGATTTACATGTGCTTACCAGAGAATATAGTGTGCATGCATGTGTTTTATTTTGGCATAAGATTGGAGTTCAGTCAATTTTGACAAGTACAAGGTTTATTTAAAATTAAGTATTATAACACATGAATTTGCTACTTGATTGTATTATCGATATTACAAATGAATTGTTATTGTGTTATTATGTTGATTTATGAAGACATATAACTTCCGCGCGTTTGACCATGCATACCAATTATACTCGGGTCACTCTGTGTGGCGCAGTAATTATTGTTTTGGCAGCGGGTGAGCGATGAATAGTCACGAGTGGGTGGTAGAAGCAAGTCGATCACGGCCTGTCTGAACGTACTGGAAATATTTTTGAAACTTACATAGCATCGATGCTAACATAGCATCGATGCTATGTAGTACGTGTGAACATAACTATTGAAAAAGCAACTAGGGAATAATAGTATTTCAGCAGTGTTGCTTCCGTGATAAACAATGAGCACGCTGAGCTATAAACTTAAGATTCTCCGTTTTCTTCGCATTGCAAAATAGTTGAGCAAAATGAGTCAATGGTGTATAAAAGAAGCGTTATTAATGAAATCCCGGTCACGTTTTTTTAGCGTTTTAAGAAGATAATAAATAGCATCCGTATATAAGAATAAATCATTCACTCGTTTATCAAGGGAGGGACCGAATCATAAACTAATCTTGAGAGAAAAGGGTTGTTATTAAAGATGCTCTAACTGCCTTTGTTGTCGCCTATATTGTGGTTGAGCTTCGCAAGCTCACATCTGTTGGGCTGATTGTCATGTATTGCCATGGGAACAAGTTTGCATTAATTTGGGGGCTGAGTCTTTGGTATGGCCTAGAACATCTCACCATTTGTGAGCGCATATCACATAGCAAGGTGAGTGACGAGACTTTATAATTGGAAAAATAATATCTTTAAGAAGGAAAGGGGAGGAATATTAAGAGGAACAAGCGGACTGTCATGTAACAAAATATCATTTAAACCATCAAGGGGTTTCATTGTCAGTCACCTGTACAAGTATGTGGTGAAACCTCCACGGTTAATAATAGTAGGCCTATATACAATCGGATATCATAACTGAGTAAGCCGAGAAAGGTCCGAGCAACGAGGTACCGGGCACACATGAGTAATTCGGGCCCCCATAGAAACACATGTTAAATTGAAGCACATCAAAAATTCATATTTAAATAATCTTTCTACAACAAACGTTTTAATTCACAGAGTAGCTACAACACTGATGATACTACAAAGTTAGGTACTTTATTTGGGCACTTAATCGGCTACATTACATACTGTGAAGGCTGAAAAGAGGCTCATCACAAAATACGACCTCTCACTGCTGGGAACAGTGCAAATGCACTGCAGATCAAATAATTCCTCTAAAACACACCAAAGCGTCCAAGCTTTCACATAGGGGTGAAATATGAGAGAATGTGCCTTCCAAACACCATTTCTCTTGAAAAGATTCACAGCCGACAAGTATTCAATTTTATATGAATATTTTTGATCAGTTACCATTACGTCATCTCACTTACGCTAGTCCCAAGTTCATCGGCAGCGGATAAATTACTAATGTAGGCACACCGTCAACAAGACAGTGAGTGTGAAAATGGCGTTTGCCTCGTTTATGCAACCAAAATGTCGCCATCATTTGGCTAGTTCCTTTGAAATTGAGGAAAAACATGAGTAGACCTTAATTTTTTTTTCATTATCAATTCTTCTTGAAATAATAAAATAAGGATTTTTTCCTTCTCCACCTATGTATGATGAATATTAGAACTGGATATAATAGACGTATTGTTTTGTTGTTTGTTTTTGTTTTTTGTATCATTTTTCGAAAACACTCTTGCTAAAGACACGTTTATTGTGTGTCAATCTATATAAATACAAACCAAGAATGCACCGATTTATAAAAATGCAATTCATGTTCGAGCATGGAGCTCATTAGGACTAGGTTTACAGAACGTCCTGCCTAATATAAGCATATAAATTGAGAGCAGTCATGTGTGTATGGGTCGACTACCATCTATCATGATTGAAATGAGTCATGCCATAGAAACATGTATAAACTAGACCTGAATGTTGGACATCTATCAAACCATGATCCACTTCACTCTCTCTCTCTCTCTCTCTCTCTCCCTCTCTATCAGCTTGCCGGTTAGGATTCCAATGCTTTATGGCTTACGAGCCGGAGAGAGGGGAGGGGGGGGGGGGGGGGGTAGGATTTACAAACCCATCTCTCATCTCCGGCCTCCTCTTGTTTTTTTTTCTCTCTGCTTCTATTTTTCTTTTGCCCATCTCTTTCTCTGTCGGTATGGTTTCGTCTAACTTCCTTTTCCTCTGCCATTGTGTCGTTTTCCATCTGCACATATCAATTCCTTCTCCTATGTCTTTCCTTCTATGTTTTTATTTTCATTTTTGTATTGTTTGTCCCTTCTTTTTTCTTTTTTCCCCATTCCTACCTCTCATATTTTTATCCAAATATTTTTTTTCATTTATTTATTCAACCATGTTTTAAAAACAATCAAAATGCATACATTGTTCACTGATAACATATCAAGACATATTAGACATAAAGTGAGGGGGAAATGGTTATGGTACCCGAAAGAAGCGTGAGCTTGTAAGAGGGGGCTCCCTTTATGTTCGTTTTGTTTTTTATTTTAAGGACGGGGGTACTTATTTGTTTCTGACCCCTCCCCCCCTCTCTCTCTCTCACTCTTAATATATGTATATATATATATATATATATATATATCGTAATCATTTAATCATTTCATTCAAGATAGTCAGATAGCTTCCCCTCAAAAGTAGTCTGTATATTTACGCTTATGGTTCTGTTTTTCTCTTTTTCTAATTACGTTTATAAAGGTGATGACTAGGACCGTTTGGAAACATGTTTACATGATGAGGTTTTTTTTTTTTTTACTGTTTTATTCAACCTACTTCTAAAAGTATTAAGCCCCATCAGTGGAAAATTATATATAGATATCAAATACCTCGGTATATTTCAAATATAATAAGGCCAATTATGTCATTACCTTTAACTAAAAATACAATACGGTGTGATAAAAATTAATGAACGGTTACGATAATGAATTTTGAATTTTACTCTTTTGGGAGTTGCTTTCGACCTGTTTCATTAATTGCCAAAAATTGCGTGTAAAGAGCCCTGTATATTTTGCGAAATAGCGTATCAGGAGAGACTTTTACATGACTGCAACAATAGTATGAACGTGGATAGTGGTTGAGGGGAGAACAGAGCAATGACGTAAATCAAATTTGTATCATATTTCCCAATGGAAAATGTTGAACCAAAATAGACTTTATACACCTAAAATACGCGGTCCATTCAAAAGAAAACAAATTTGAAGAAGGAATTTCTGTTGATTAAAGTGAGATGAACTTCGTGATTTTTCTGTCGACCTGAATATTTTTGCAACCTCAATATCCTCATCTAAAATTTTGTTTGATGACATATATTCTGTTCAAACCTCAACTTTGGTGCCGAGATGATAAGAAGGGGACCATTGTGGTTTTTTTTTTAATATGCGGCGCTGTAACGTGTATAGTGAGACAGCTTCATTTAATAATACAAAACCAAAAATCCTGGTCAACTTCTTTTTTGCATTGTTATGCACTGAATTTAGCCTCAACGAACTCTTACACAGTTTAAAAGGTCAGCAATCAGTCAACTTGTTTGAATTTCTAGTTATGCTGTTGATGAATATTATAATGTTATTAAACGAAATATTGGAAAGGAAAATGACAATGATGATAATGATATTCTCATCTTCCACAATTCTTGTCTTTATTTCTTTTAATGATTATCAATCAAGTTTTTAAGTTTATTTTGTGATCAATTAGATGTTCAAATATTTATTGATAATTCGATTAAAGTATATTTTTAGTTTTTGTGCTCAGTGAAGCAGGTATCAATGTAATGTTTTCATTTGTAAGCGGGACATTCTTGGGACGATGAGTCATATAACTATCGTCAAACAATAAGTATTCATTCCTTCCAAACAGGACCGAAATGTGCATGTCTTGATATAAAATTTAGAAATATCCATTTTTGTCGACTTTTTGTGGTTAAAATGCAATTTGGTCCTGCAAATAAAAGTCGAGATGTGATTTACGAGGATCAGGTTTATTACCGAGCCCGTTATCCACACCAGGTCTTGACTTGGTCGATTGGTGGCCTGTGACCGCAACAAATATTGCTCTCACATTACCTCTCTCTTCTATCTTTATCCTCATACTGGTTTATTTTTCTCTATTTCCACCTTTGTCATATTTTCGTCTTCTTTACCAAACCTGTATAGGAATGAGGAGAATAGCAGTCTGTTTGGAGGGAGAGTCGTGACATAACGACGGTTTGATCGAAAGGTCATTGTCACCCGATGTTTATTATTTTTCATAAAAGTTCAGCTTTAGAGCTTATTTATTTATTTATTTATTTATTATTATTTCTGCATGGTACATGGTATTGCATAGAATGATCATTATGACAAAAAAAAATAGGAAGAGAAAGAGGAAGTGAGAGACGAGATGCATGTTAAAGACACATTGATAGAGTTTTCACTGATAAAAAAAATGAAGAATTTATTATTTGATACATATAATAAAGCAGGCAGACAAACATACATTCTTCAGCCTCAGATATAATGCGTAAACAACCATTTCCCCAAGTTGTTTTACACGTGTCGTTAGTCATGTTAGTCATCACAATCTCTCCCCCCCCCCCCCCCCCCCGGCTCTGATATCGCAGATGACCTCTCAAACAATGCCTACCATAGTACCTTTAAGGATGTACACGTCGTCTTTGACCTGACCTTGGCTTTGCTATCACAACTTTCTCGGTCATCTTATGTCATAGATAACCGAGGATGCTTGAAGTTCACTTGGAGGTCTCTGTCCCCACACCATCTCGATGTCGCCACAGTGGTTGAGACGAATAAAAGAACCCTCTCATCTAGGTGAATAAACGTCACATCATAAAAGAGATGACGAGATTTATGACGGAAACATAAAACGCAACTCAAACATGCACAAGATTTGTCTTCGGATCGTAATATTTTGAATGCTATTTTTATCAGAGACTATCTGTCTGTGAAAAGTGTGAGGAAGGCATTGCTAAAGTCTGGCTAGAAAGCATCGAGTTTTTCCCTATTCTATTCCCAGATCAATTTGGGACATTTTTTCATCTTCTTTCTTTCTTTCCTTGCAACCTCAAGAGAACCCTCCATCGAATGATGTAAAACTATTCGGAAAAATATTTATCAACTACTTACCAAATTTTCATTGATTTTAATAGGTTGACAGTATCAATAGTCACTTTGAATTGTCTGTTGTAGGAATGTCGCTTGTTTCAAGTCTGAGAATTCCACGAGGACAAACAGTTCCTTATCCTCATTATTAACTCTGATAAAAACCAACCACGTATTCCTTCATCATGCTAGGTTTTTCATTGATATATTTCACATGTAATGCGTGACATTCTCTCAAACGAGGTGTCCTATTAATCGATTGAAAAAAAATACCTGCACGAATGTTTTATGTTTTGAACGGTAATATTTATTCTCTGAATTTTCCCCATAATAACCAAAATGAATTTGTACTGGTAGCCATTAAAATAAATGAATAAAAAATAAAGGCCTATAATCATCAATTATCTGGAATTTAAGCTGTAGAAATTATCAAACTGAGTTGCTGTATTTATTGGTAAAATTACGTTACTATTAAAGTGACAATAAACTGGAGTTCCTCAGTAGCGGCATCTTTCAAAAGGATTTGATAAGTATATGTGCCTCTGATTTTCCCATCATGCCCTATTTTAAGTTGTACAAGAAGCTTAGAATGTACTTGCACACATTTTTCCACAATGCCTAATCAAAAATAATAGTTTGAAATGTAAAATTTGCCTATTACCCAAACAAGCTGTTTGTAAAAATTCAAAATAATATACAATTAATTTTCAAATTATAATCTTATTTTAGCAATCACTGTAAGATGGCGCTGTTCAAATTCTGCCAGTTTAATGCCACTTTAAGTTCTGTGTTTCCAATCAGTGAGTAGCGATCACATTGAATAACATTATTCTCTTAGCGGAGCAAGCGTGCCCTTTTCTACGACAATAGATTAAGCAGGAAAGTGAATTTTCTAACAGACCAGGGAAATGTCTCTTTGACATTTCTCCAACAGAGGGTTTACTTGGGAGACAAATTAAATACTCCTCCGTTTGGATTTTTTTACACATTTTCTCCGTCGAACGCTGTGGAGACAAATTACTTTTGCATGGCACGTTTTGGTTGATTTGTGTACGCAGAATCTATCCTGCGGATATCTACTACAGTTGATACTAATTTGACGTGTACAACGCTAATCTGTTCAATTAATAAGCAGGTTTTCGCCTTGATTTTTCCTCTTTTAGTTTATCGAAGTTTTTTCCCTGATGACGTCAACTTATTGTGTTGACTGTCAATCAAGGAGAACGTTTTCTCTTTTATTTTGTCTGGTGAATGTGTGATACAGCTGCTACAGGTGTCATTTTGAAAGAGTGATGTAGAAATCGAATGAAATAGAAACAGCAACGAATTAAAGGTGAAGTAAAAGGGTAATGAAATAAACACATCAGGCATGTCAGGAATTTACGATTATTCTTCCATACATTTAAATTCAATAGTAGTTATTTCCGAATGTAAAGTTTTTTGCACATCAATCTATTATCTCTAGTTCTATTTTGTTATTTGTCTTAACAATCGAAACACTAGTTATGGCTAGTGTAGAAATTAATTAATACCGGATTCAACAACAATTATTCAACATAAGTCGGTAAATGAGCGAATTGTGTGGTGATAACTTATAAATGTATATAATGTTAAAGTAGATATTCAAAGAAAATCACAAATATGGCAATTAATGTATCACTAGAAACTGGGAAGCTTACAGATGGCAATCGTATAAGTTTTATGTCAACTGCGTATCTGGTGATTATAAAAACAACACAAATAAAAGCTCTTCTCAGCATCTGGAATATCCGAGGATTCGCCAGAAATATAGCGATGTTTTAATGTCGTCACACTCGGGATCGATCCTGCTTAAGCAGACGACGTCCTATAATGAATGAACGTAATTGCAATGCAATTATTTATCAAATTATAAAGAGTTTGGTGTATTTAAACATGACCTTATTTCACACCATTATAAAGGGAAAGTGAAACTGATTCTGATAGCTAAAACCGTTTGATTGTAAATACATAGGAGAAGGGTCAATGATCAATGAAATAAACCCCACTTTCAAATTGAAAAGCCCTCCGAATAAAAGCAGGATGGTATTCGTTCCCTCTTGAAACGCCGAACATGGCCCGGTGCAAGCAGCTGAAAATACAATGGCGTCTTATTTTGTTTACAAGTGACTGATTCCTTTATTTTTTTAACGCTGCATTTTTCATCAAAATAATACCATACACGAAGTTAAGAGTGAGGCAACAGACTAACATTAAGACTGACGCTAGTGAAGGAAGAGAAATAAGTGAAGAGGAGATGACAAAATAGGCTCTGAAAAATGTGTAAGATGTTATGGGACATCGTCTGCTTAGACAGGACTGGTCCAGGGTGTGTCGTCACATATCTCAGCAGCGTTCGAGGAGCTCTTCTGCTGCTATATCGGGGGCTGTATTTTACCGTTTTATAATTGATAATAATCATTACTTCAAATGTTTCCAAGCGTTGAATTTGGATAACCTTGTTTAATTTATGCCATCTATGCAATAATAAGTATTAAGCCAATATTTAAAATCATTAACGTTCTACTTTAACAACAAAATATTCATTAATAACCTGGAACAACAATTGCTAAACATAACAGATAATTTTGACACATAATCAGATAATACCAAATTATACTCACTGGAACATTATGTTTCATTTCTTAATGAGTTTCTTCAGAGAGAGATGATAAATACCTTGAAGTCTACTTATAATACGCCGATGACAAGAAGAAATGGAATGTAATATTTCATCGTCTGTTCGGGATAGTGATCTTGAAGCACGTCCAGGAAATGTTGAATTCCAGAGGCACGCGGCGTGTCGCATCTCCAGACGATGGCTGCTCCTTTTTTTTACCCGCCAAAAAATGTGTTCACCTGTCACCCAGGTTTCTATCCCGAGAGTTGTGGTATAAACACTGCATGAGAAGGAGGAGTATGAGATGTTTAGAAAGCATTAACATGGATTATCAACGGAAATAAATAGTCGTTGAAAGTCTTAGTCAATATATTTGATCAATGTAAAATCTAATGGAAATATTATACAGTCAGACTCTGCCTCCACTTGACAAAGTTCTACCAACTCATTCTAATTCATATCTTTTCTCGAGATTAAATTCCTTTTTTTTTAATAATTCGGGATTTATTGGATATCTGACGTATTATACATTGCAAACAAACAACATGAAACTCAAATTAATTCGCTGTTACTTAGCAAACAGTAATGTATATGTAGACCTCCTAGTGACATGAGATCTTAAAGTGACGGTAAATTGAAGCTCCTAATGGCGCCACCTTTCAACAGGATTTGATAAGTGTCTGTGCCTGTAATTTTCCCATCATGCCCCATTCTAGTTTGTAGAAGCTTAGAATGTATCTGTAGGCAATTTTCCACATGTGCAACGTCAAAAATAATAGTTTGAAATATAAAATGTACCTATTTACCAAATAGCTGTTTGTCGAAATTCAAAATGAAATGGAATTGATTTGCAAATTATAATCTCAATTTAGCAGTTACTGTAACGTGGAGCTGTTCAAGTTTTGCCAGTTTAATGCTATTTTAATAGTGAGTCTCATCTAAATATTCTTATTCATTTCTCATTTGTATCGATTGGAAACTGAAAGAGGTAGAGAGGATTCACAACCAAACTTTTTACCCTTCTTTATACCAGTGTGCACTTTCAAATTCCCATGCATCTTCGTCTTCGCGGTACCGTTAAAGGCTAAGTTCTTGTCTTATTCCTATGGTCATTAATGGATTTGGAAATGAATTTGATGCTCCGAGCCTGTGGGTTCCCAGCTAATTACGCCATGTCTTCCTTTCAATATGCATAACTTCTCGCATTTCAGATTATAGCGTCATCAATAAACGTGTTAGAAAGGTGTAATACGAATACGTTTTGATATATGAATGCATAAATTCTATTTGATGACAGCGCATACTAGCGTATAATGCAAGAACGAGGAATCAAATAGAGTGCAGTCTGCTTTCATTTTGAACCCAGCGCCGCAGCACAGGCGTGTAGCCAGGGAGCGGTGGGAGCGGTGGCCCCCCCCAAAAAAAAACCTACTAAAAAAAATAATAAAAAGCGAGAGCGAAAAAGCGGGGGGTGTGAGAAAAAAGCCTAAAAAGGCGCTACGAGCCGTTATCTTTCTCTCAAAATTTGCTAAAACGTCAACGTTTTCGCGCTTCGCGCGGGAAGGGGGAAATTCTCCTCCCTGCACCATCCCTGTTACATACAGTGCTTGCGTCCAAATAATTGAAAAGCAGTCAGGGCGTCGAACTAACTTTCCGCCTAAAAAAGGGTGCTACGAGCAGTTATCTTTCTTTCAAATTTCCTCAAACCTCAGAGCTTTCGCCCTTCGCGCGGGAGGGGGAAATTCTCCTCCCTGCACCCACCCCCCCCCCCTCCCAGGAGCACGCTTCCCGTGCTCATCACCAATTTCGTACGCTTCGCGTGCTCACAACCGCCCCCAAAAATTAAATCCTGGCTATGCGTCCTAGCATGGGTCCTAACATTGAGGGGACATTAGTGTCGGGGGGGGGGGGGGGCATGGTTCTATCTTTATGTTGCCTCCCCTATCCATATCTTTCTATCTTTTTCCCTTTTTTCTTCTATTCTTTCCACCATTCGACAGAGGCACGTAACCCCCCCCCCCCCTCCCCACATACCTACACCACTGTTTTCATCGGCTGATCTACCATTGGAGAGAATAGGGCAAGACTTTTATTCATCGTCTGCGTCAGAGGAAGTTAGTAAAGAGCCATGAGGGGTTTGGGTGTGGATCTAACTAGGTCACTCATTGCTGACCGATTGAACTTGGCGGTTCATGTGTTTGGTCTAGTGGTCGAGAGATTAACGATGGAAATTAAACACATCAAAGTCTACTCACAATGATTATGGGTGCATCATCATTCACTTAATAAAATTTCAGTTATTTTCTGATCACGGTAAACTGTATTATGGATACTGAAAAGAAAATAAGTTGAACCATATTACCAAAGAACTGTATTTCAAATGTATACTGAATTATTATATTTTTTGGTAATAAAGTTCTTTAATTCATGCATTCATTCGTACTGATTTAGCTTGAGTTATTCTGTATACAGATCGTTTAGGCGTTGCACATGATTACGGTCGTTATTGTCAAAGCAAGTCCAGTTTAGATTGCTATTATTCAAAAGTACTGTTTGACTAAATGAAAATGACTTATATTGATGGGTTGAAATATGCAGGAAATTCTTTTCATCGGAGGGGAGGGGGGACGTAACAATAGGCGCCCCCCCCCCCCGATGAATAGAATTTCGTAACATCTCCCCCATTGCTTATATTTATGTTGAGAAATAAAAGACACACCCAACCTATAAGATTTATATTGTTTCAAACAAGCTTTAACATATAAATTAAACCTACCTGCTGTAGTTTTCAATTCAGATGATATCAGAACTTGTCAGTCGGCACTAACAAATCACGAGTTTTTTGCGTATTTCCTTTCTACAAATGCTATATCCTGTTAAGAAATATCACAATTTATACAGAGTACGTCAGCATTCGATCTCTGGTTTTCTTATCCAAACCGCCCAAAAAAATATAAAATTGCAAGCCTATTACCACCGTCACAGTTAACATAACATCAGAAGAATTAGAATGTCAGCAGTATAAATACAAATGCTGCCTTTTTGTAGGGAAGTGGGCTTTTCTTTCGAAGAGTGATACGTGATATTTGTTTTCTTCTAATCTATAATTATGTTATTTCGATCTAGAGAATAAACAACCTTTCCAAGCATTCAGATCAAATCTATCAATCCCAGTTAATATTTGGATGAAACACAAATTATTTCTTTCAATTCAATCGATTTTTGTCAAATACAACAAACATCATTTTTGGCATATATTAATGTGATTTAAAGAAGAAAATAGAAGAATACTGAGAAAAGCCTACCCATGGCTTTCATGAAATATAAAGTTGTTGTTTTATGGCCAGTTATAATAATGCATCGGTTAAACAGCCTGCACATTCGAGGAGTTTAACATTTAAGCCTTAACCCGAAGAGAATGTAAAAGTTTCCAATACCTCGTTGCGAAATTTGATTATTACATAAATACCTCCACGGTGATTGTAAAGTTGAAGAAAACATCTTGAGTCTTTATAGGCCCCTTCGTGAATTTTAATTCATTTTGTATCAAATTAGTACTACCCTTTACATCTCTAATAGCTTTTTTTTTTTTCCTTTCTTATTTTGTTTGCTTCGTTTTCTTGTATTCTTTGTCATTGTTATACTCCTTCGTGTTCTTGAAATAAAATAAATAAAATCGAATAAAATATAACTGACCTGCGACAATGGCAAAAAACAGACCTTCAGAGTTTTGAAGGTGCTTCATCTCATTAGAAAGTTCCTTCATTATGTGTGTCTTTCGCTTTTGATGACAAAGCAACACGTGCACATTAACTTCACCAACACTCCTTAATTCGACCCGTTCGTCAGTTTGTACGACTATCCGCCAGTCAAATCTGGCTGAGGAATCCGCGTAAATCATCATTTTTATCATTCTTCCCTTTGGGTGTCATCGTTTTAATTACTCATCGCGATATTTGCTGCGTTGGAGTGCAAACTAAACTGACTCTAATTGCAGCAATCAATCACATACAGCTCTCTGGAGATCTCTCCAGATTGAAATGAATGTCACGCGGGAAAAATGTCGCAGGAAATGAGTGAGGACATTTTAGGTAATCATTCAGGAAAGATTATGGAAGAATTTTGAATTCCCCAAGGGTGCATTCATGTTCTTCGTGTTCCAAACACATTTGGTATTAGATCAAAATGAAAATTTTGTTAATCAGCACATCGTATAACATAGGAAAATGTAACATTCAGCAGCAGTGGCGAGGTTAGTCGTTTTTCGAAAGGTTCATAATTCCGAAGGTTCATTTTCTGAAGGTTCATTTTCCGAAGGTTTGTACATGTTATTCCGAAGGTTCATTATCCTGACGGTTCGTAATTCCGAAAATGAACAAAAATTGTTCAGATTTTCGAAGGTTCGTAATTCTTAAAAGTTATTTACGGCTCTATTGCATTTTTTGGAATTACGAACCTTCGGAATGACTAACCTTACATGATCGTCGGAATTAGGAACCTTCAGAATTACTAACCTACATGTAATATCATTTTCGGAAGTAGGAACTTTCGGAAGAACTAACCTTGGGAGTAATGCATCACATGTTCGGAATTATGAGCCCTATTTCATTTTCGGAATATATCCCCTGCTATGGGAAAGTGGTGTTTCGGAACCATGAACCTTCGGAAAAACGAGTACCCTCCCATCCGAGATAGGGTGAAGCATAGCACAGGGGTGCGCCTGCTCCCGTTTAGACCCCCCCCCCCCTCAAAAAAGAAAGAAAGAAAGAAAGAAAGAAAGAAAAGGAAAAAAAAGATAAAAAGAAAAGAAAGGAAGAAAAGAGGGAAAAAAAGGAAAAAAAGAAAGATCTATACAATTTGGATATGTGTACATAAACCTGGGCCGCCCAGAAACATTACGACTTATTAACGAATCTAGATTTATTACGAATCAATTAATAATGGCCTCACAATATTTTGTTTCCCTTTGCATGGTGGCATATCCCCCAACACCCCTGAAAATGGGAAAGGAAAATAACTCTTTGTGGCATGTATCCTGTGTATGGTTTTAGTCATTATCGAGATGAGTGACCATGTGAAAAGATTTATGGATCCCAGATTAGAATGAGGGAAAACTTCTGTTCCTCTGATCTATTGTGATTGTTTATCCGGTTCTTACGATTGAAGCATGAGCTTGGTCATGTAAATACAACATTAATCAAAATGAGGTGCAATCAGTCTGTCTCTAACCCAGACCAAGGACATACTAGGCTAAGCTTGCTTAGTACTAGTACCTTCTTGCCCAGACCAAGTAAAGCAATTGATGATTAGAATATAAAAGGAAAGAAAAGGGAAACAAATGAGTTGACTGACGATGAAAGAAATCATGAAAATCATGACAAAATTATTTTGGACTGAAAGGAGCAAACCGTGTATATTATTGGTCTAGATTCTCACAAGTACCTTGAAAGATAAAAGTTACTAAATATGATGAAAAATACAAGACCGTGCACTTTGCGCAGCGCGTATAAACAATGCAAAAAAGGCAATAACAAAAGAGACATTTTCGTGCTATTTTCTTTAAATGGTTCATGCAGTTATTTAAACATTTCCGGCATTTTCATGAGAATTAGATATCAAGGAGACTGATACCACGTATAGCAAAAATGGTAAAAGTAAAGAAATCCATTATGCAATTTGAAAAGTAAGTTAGGAAGCATATGTACAAGCATCTTTATCTATGAAAAATTACATATTTAATCAATTCAATAACCTGAGCATAAGAATTTCAATTACGAAAACAAACGGACGGTATTTCAATCAGATTTTTACTAAGGTATACCTCTCTATTGTCAGAGTACCCGGACGTGTCAAATTGGTCCGTTATAACTCCACGTGTATTTGTCAGTTGTCAACGTTGTCATCTTGTGGTATTGTTCCCTAATTGTTTCGGCGCCATTTTAATTGAATTACTCCAGTAATATTGATTGTGATTCCACCCATTCTAGAAGGGAAAAGCAATCATTGGGCTTTCTCTTACTTGGTCTATCGATCTGATCTGAATTTGAAATAATCTGAATAGGCATAAACATTGTTGAAAGGCAATCCAAAGGAATAAGAAAATGCGTCCATTTGATGTCCCCCGTTTCTTGAATCATCCAAGAATGTATTAGATCTCTATCATATGTTCATCTTGTTTCCATATTCTATAAATACGTGTTAAAGCTTTAAAATTTGGTTTAGGGAATATAAGGGCAGGCAGATGTAGGCAGGATACAGTATAACGAATAAAACGTTATCATTTACACGGAATGGCCTGTTCACCATGATCAGTTTCATAACAAAAATCATCAGGAATAGGTTGAATATTAAACTTAATTTTAAAAAGATTTGGAGAAAACACATTTGTCCGCCTTGATCGACAAATCCAACAAATTTCAATTCTATTAAAATTTTGATTGCTATTTAAAGTTTCTGTTTTCACCTAAACAATGACCTTGGCTCATATTTATTGTCGAATACTTGTAATATTGTATATCTAATGTTCGTATACACGAAATCTCCGTGCTTAATATCGAGTCGCAAAACTGTAATTATATGGAGTCTTGTTGTTTCGCCTTGCCTTTTAAAATAAAAAATAGAAAATAAAGGAAAGTTGATTACGAAACTGTATACATGTAGAAAGTCCTATGCCTGAAACGAAGACTAAATAGGTTGAGTGGAGGGTTACAGAGCGATCACTACGATCATTAACCATCCATCATCGAAGCTCTTTAATTGGGTCGAGCGTAAATAACGGAAATTAATCGAGGAAGCCATTTTGAACGAATTAGCTAGCAGTCTGCCGATCTAATTTGGAAAAAAAAGTTTTTTCGAAGTTCCTTAAAGCAAATTCAAGTTTTTACTTAATAAACATAACTCGTTTTCAAAATTATTTTAGGAACTTGAATTTGAGAAAATACATGTTTTCATACCGCATATTCCTTTGTCATTTTGCAATTGCAATAGTGACCGCTTACCAAAGACATTTTGAACATCCCCCTCCCCCCCCCCAAAAAAAAAATCAACTTTAATAAAATTATAAGATGACATATGGCACACCTTTTGATGATTTGTGGATATGTTCATGAGCCTCTTTCTTCTTTGTTTTATCTTTTTTTTCATTGTTTGTTTGGAATTTTATTTTAGCATAAGATAATTTTGTTTTCTTTCCCATATCAAGAAAAAAAATACACATACTAATCGACTTAAGCAGATTGTTATTGATAATGCCACCTTCACTGGCTTTCAGATAGCTCTGTTGGCTGTATAATTTAGAGTACCTTTATATAGATAGTAGCGACATAGTCTGACTTTTCGGGAAACAAAATGGCGTTTGAATTCTTTCTATTGAGAACACCCAGGTGCTCATCGGAATTGAATAGAAATGTTGCATAGCAGAGGAAACAAAATGGCGTTCAAATCATGAGTTGTCGCTACTCTCTTTATGTAGGTACTCTAGTATAATTATAACTATAGCGCCATCTCTCAACTGTCGTTTCAAGCAGTCGTTTCAAAGCAACGTTCTCCTTCAGTGACCCTGGTGATACAAATAAATGGAACACGTTTCACCCGTGTAAACGATGGTTTACTTGTGGAACTGAAAGCGGCCCACATTACAGTTACAGTATTTTCTGAGACCTATTTCTACATTATTTTTCATTAATTAAAACATCGAGACTATGAGTATGAAATGAAATAGCCTTTAATATTTTTGATGATTAAGAGAAAGGATGACAGAAGATGTCCTCAAACACATATCAATAAATACTTACATGATGTATAACATTTTACTTGGAGATAAGACGCGACGGAATATTTGAAGGATGGGCATCTGATATTGTTCGAATGTATGAACTTCTTCGTCTTCCTATCAGTCGTATGTATTATCAAGTCACAGTGACACACAAGCGATTTGAACGCACTGAAACGGTTCTAGGTCAACCTCCCCTCGGAAAAATTACAGGGGGATGAGGGGGTAGTCATACCATGCATGGAGTAGATCCATGGTCATACTGACATTTGTAAACTATTATTTGTCTTAATTTGATAAATGACAGAAAATGTACATGATTATCCTTGTAACCTAAGAACCGTTCCTATTCTTTCTTTGTTCTTTTGACATAATATTTTGTTACGAATATATATTTTGTCATTCTTTATTTCACTCCTTTAAACTACTGCTCCTTTACATGTATTCCATCACGAATTGCATGTCTCTTTGTTCTATGCAATCCTTCCATCAATTCAGTATCAAGTCTTTTATTTCTTCTCACATCTTGAATCAAAACTAGAGCAGGCCACGTAAACCGTTCAAGATGCAGACGATAGAGTGTTCATTTTTCGGCGCCAATATTTGCGATAAAGAATAATCGTCTACTGATCGTTATCAAGACACCATAATACTGCACTGATGTATACGCTGCGTTTCTACTTCTTTTCCATCTTTATTTTCTTACTTCTGATCGGATTAAGGTTCAAAAGTTGTGGCATTAAAATCATTCTGCGTCACGCCAGACTCTCTATAATTTACTTAGAATTCATGTCTAACTCCAAAATGTGATAATGTTGGACAATGCAGTGTGGATAACATGAAGAAGTGTCAACAGGATATTATCGCGATCATGAAGTTGAGGTTCTGTCGTCTGCCCTGGTCGTCAACCTTACACACTTTCTTGGTAAAGGGCGCCAAACTTGTGTAAAGTCTTGGAGTTAGTGGTAAAATAACATTTTATCCATATAATAGCATTTTAAGAAGGTGAATAATTTCAAACTACATATGGAATAAAACGAAGTGAGAGTGACCAAATTATGGGGGAAAAACATGAGGATGTTATGGTTATTGGACGTTGATATACAGACTGATATTTGCAGGAATCATTTCACATCGCAACTGAACACACATTAAAATTTATAGTAAAAGTGTTAAGCAAGTAGAAGCTGTACTATACACTGTCTCCTCCAAAATCCTCGAACTGCCTTGTAAAATAAATTTAAAAACAAAACAAATATTATTGATATTTTACATACTATTTTCCATTAACAGGAATCCAATGACATTACCTTTAAGACCCCCCTTTCCCAATGCCCAATACTTGCCTCTATGAGCTCAATGTGTACCTCCTTGGTGTGAAGAAATGCGTGGATGTCAAGTATAAGCTTCGTTTCTCTTTCATGTCCCATCATGCCCCAAATTTCCCCCTCAAACCTAATCCATCATCACAATTAACTTTAGTCGCTATAATCTCACATTTTCATCTCGACTTCCAAAATTTTCCTCTCCGCATTACTCTGTTTGGTTGGTGACATTCAATCATCAACTCCGGATCAAAAGATTAGCAGTAACCTTGACGGAAAATGGCGAGAAACTAACTGTAAGAGTGAGAAGTTTGAAGTCCCTAGAAAATAAATGACACTATAGTACATTGTAGAAATTAAGAGAACTTGAAAATGAAAAAGAAAATGTATGTGACGACAGCATTTACTTATGACGGACGCCAGTAGTCATCACTGGCGTACTGGTGGGGGTCCTTGGGAAGCTGCAGCCCCCCCCCCCCCAAAAAAAAGGTTTCACGCTAAACAAAAACAAAAAAGAGGAAATAACAAAATTCAAATTACCTACCAGATCTGTGACAAATTAACATTTTCATTTAAAAAATATTCCGAAATTTTACACCTTATTGCTACACTAAGCCCTCTCAATTTTTGCTCATCACATTTATCATATACATTTTTTTAAAGCAAAATATCAGAGTAATGCGTTGAAATCATCTGGTAATAAAACCTTTCTTTTTGTTTTTTTTAATTCCAATATTTGATAGAATATGTTATATTAAGACATTTTAGGTTTTTCACTTCAATTCTTTCAAACTTACTGAATGACAAAATCCCTGGCAAAACCTCGATAGCATCGTTCAAAACGAGCATGAATTTTCACGCAATGGGATGTCTTTTATGTTCACTTGATATTCACTTGTTTATCTAGTATTCACTTTATTTCGAATAATTTTGATTTGCTGAACGGCGAAATAATGTTTCCGTCACAGATGGGCAGGCTTAATTTGTAAAGTAATTGATACATCTTCACACTCTCCATAGATCACTTTTTTGTAAACTCTAATTAAAAATGATTTTTAATGTCAGTATAAAGACATTTATGTTGTGATTGTACAGGCTACGAATATTACTAGGGGAGCCTACAGTATTATAGAATGAACAGTTTAAAAGAATGAAGCAATGGGTGTAAATTCAGCCTACATATTCGTACCGAACTTTCAAATCATATCTCGTTGACAGATCCAAAGAAAGTTCACAGCTAAAAGTTCTGGATTTTCGTTCTGCAAACAATGAATTATTATTCTCCTCTGTATTAAGCCTTGTTTAATATTCTTCGAAAAATGACTGGGAGCGTTTTCGCGTGTCGACCTTGTCGTTTACACGCGCGCACGCTCGGTGTGTGACAACCGTACCGTGTAACAGGGTGACGAAAGAACGGGTTAGTCGCTAGGCTTCAGCAACAGAAAAGTGTGAAAGTTTTCAATCAATAAATATGAAAACCGAAGATTAAGAACATTGTAAATGTCATTTTGATTTGCTTAAACGATTTTCTACTTTATTCATCAGGCCAATATCATCCAAATATATATTTTTTCCAATGTCCACACCTTTTTTTATCATATAACCTGCATCTCTTGATATTAAACATAGTTATGATATTTGATAATTGAATGATAGGCTGCAGTTCATGCATTATGAATTTGTCATTTAGAACAAAGCTGATATTCGCTAAATTAAAAAAAAATAAATGAAGAAATAATAACAAATACACGGAGGCTATGGGTATGTGCTCCACCTCTACCAATGAGAGAAAAAAGATTAAAAGAGTAATAAAGATAACATAAGGCAAAAAGTAAGAAAAGGTAGTGAGAAAAGGGAATGAAAGCAGAGAAGATTCTAAGGAGAGCCAGATATAGAGAGGGTCATTACTAAAAAAATACTTTCTATTACAAAATTACTCTCTAACACTCATGTAAAGTATCAAATAAAATAATAATTATGACAATAATCGTACTGATAAAGTGTATTAACGACTGGTAATCGAGTCTATCATTCAAAATGACAAGCAGTAATTTGCTGGGCGTAGGGAGCAGACGTGACTGAGAATGGGTGTCGGTCGATGAACCTACCAAATGTTGAGGTCAACTTAAAAAGTTCCCAATTAGTCATTCCTTGTGCCGAAATAAGTATGATCTAAAAACCATCGGTTGTATTTTATTGTTGTATATAATTTAATTGAAATTAAATAATTGCAGACAATTCGACCATTCAGCTGTGTTTGAGGGATAGTCGACGGTTAGCAATTTAGTGTGCAAAGAGAAGATTTTCCTTATGTATAGTCTATAAAGTAATGTTCCTCTCCTAATTTAAATTTTGTGAGTGTAAGACGTACAATCGCGGTGCTTTTACCCACTTTTGAGGGTTTCTAATTCTCGGTTGTCTTTCAGAAATTAAATTACAATTTTTGTAGTTTTTTACAGAAATCTTTCAGCTTGCTCACAGCTAGTCATCATAAATGTTTTATATATATATTATGTATCTCTTTACTTCTAAATGGTCTAAAATGTCTAAGTACAAACTTTCCCTTCACAAAGAAATATAGCATTATCTTCATCAATGTTTGATCCATGATGAGATGACGACATTTTTGTAGATAACATAATATCAGAAAAATGCGGTGCTTCTTTTTTAATTTTCATTTTCTCCTCCATCAATGTGCATGTGCTTCTTCTAATCATTTTCTAATCATTAATCATCTTGGTCCTTCTCGTTTCGTGTGAATCTTTCAAAAAGCTTTTTATCTTCTCACTGCATCCTTCATTCTCATTCTTATCAAAGACATGTCTACATGTTTTCATAACAACAGAGATTTCCTTATTTGTCTCATTTGCCTGTCTATATAGAATATATTCCTAAAGAAGAAGAACGAGATATGGACATTGCACACAAAACTTACTGATAAATCCAAATTGCAATAAGCTTATTCAATTGTAGCGGATTATGAGTGTAAATATATTTTCCATTTATGTTTATTTGACGTGTTGCATCCGATATATGATTCCACATTCTGACATATCTCCATGTCTCTTGTTGTCTGTTCCTAGATGCAGGGTACTGAGTTTGACAGGAATCCTACATGTTTCTCAACATAAATGAATTCACGGGAGAGATCATACCCGTTGTCACGCTGGAGGCAAATCTACCTCACTCTGTCATCGTCTGTCACGTCGCGTCTACTTCGCCTTCAAAAATTCTCCATTTTCCCGCCATTTGAGTAGACACAGCTAAAACTAGAGGCAAAAATGCCATATTTTGTTACTTTTTTTGTAGGTTGTGTTGTGGATGGTCCCAAACTGAGGAATTTAAGATATGCTTTTGCCTCTCCACAAATATGATAACAAATCCCATGTGCTTCGAGTGAAAATTCTATATAAAAAATATGTATGGGCAAATGACATAAATAAAAGAACACAAGATATGTATACTGGGTATACCTGATACATAAGAACTGCTGGAAGATTATAGAATACTGAAAACGTGCACGCTTGACTTTCATGTATCCATGGTACAGTCGGCGATATCTATAATACAGGGTGTATACAATAGTTTCTTAGATTTGTTTTGGTGAGAAATTTTCCTTGTTGACAAAGAAGATGTCTCGATTAAGCCAACTAAACATCTCGTAATATGGATGTATTGGTGATCTGACGAAGCTAAGTGTGATACATGTATATTGTTTCGCGGGATAAAAATGCGGTGAAGTTAAATAGAACATCTTGGATCGATCTTGTTAGAAGTGACTCGACTGAACATGATTTTGTACGGATATCTGTTTATGTGATGTCATACGCGGGATATTTCTAATTGGAACACATAACAGGTAAGCTTGCTTTTCTAATTAAAAAAAAAAAAAATCAAAATGCATATTGATATTTCTACTTATGTTGTATCCTGTCTTATGATAAGTGAGGCAATTAATAAAGTAATCCTTTTCTATATGTTTCTGCCATAATCTTCTTGCCCTACTACACGATAATGTTTTTTGAAAGTGTGTTCCGTTTTCACATGCATTAAAAGGATTACGATTGATATCATGCAGTTGCGACGAATCCTGTCGCATGTAGTGAAAACAGGACCCTGAATACCAGTGAGATACTGGGTAGGATCGTCATGGAGCGCTCTTCACAGGTTCTGTTCGTCGGTGTGGGTGTGAAGTGAACTAATTGCAGATCTATGATGATCGTGTATATATGTAGCCTTACTTTGGTCCATGACATTCTTCTTCGACAATATCAGATAAAACAGATTCAGATTCAAAATACATTTATTTCCTTCTCATAATCAAATACAAAATGAAATACATTCACAAAAAGATGGTGGTAGGAGGCCAGGATCCCACGAAGCACATGGCTTATGGTGGGGTCGCCTTTACCATGTTTACATATTTACATATATAATTATACAACAATTAGGACATAAACATAAACAAATATAAACATAAATACGATGGCGCTCTAATATTGACAATTCACACCGTCTGTCTCTCCTACATTTTACAGTTTTACTGCGAAAAACGAGATTTAAAGGATACGCCACCAGGCGGCCGTGGGGAAAGTCATGATTGCGTAAGCCCCATTCACTCGTACACACAGTTTGTGCGTCGAACGCGTCCGTCGGACTGCTGGGATTACATTACTGCAAGAAGCCGACAGAATCTTACACGAGAGCTCGATCTCAGGAGAAGCGTGCATGTTGCGCGGTGACCAGTCTGTCCGAAGTTTGCGCCCCGCGGGGCAACGGCATGATCAGGTAACGATTACGATGCCCTCTCGCGGCATAAAAACGTCCACAATCTGCGTTTGAGTATCCCTTTAAACTACCAGTATACTTTAGAAAATACACGTAAGGATGTGCCATTAGAATCAGAATAATTATTAGAAGCGATTGGGTTGGGACATTCAAACACATAGATCAAGAGGTAAAAAAGGACGAATGTAAAGGGGGAGGAGAAAGTCAGGCTGCAATGTGATTACTATGCGAGGAGAGAAAGAGAGAGACGGATAGAGAGAGAAAAAGAAAATAGGCAGAGGATGAACTGATAACAATATTTCGTTAAATATTATTTTACTAATATTTTCACCCTAAAATCATTATATTGCAATCAAAACCGCGTTCTACCTTCTTTTCCTTCTGTTTCAATTTTCGGCTTCAGGCTTATTGCTTCATTCTTGTTCATTTTCCTCCACATCTGGGATACTGAGGATTAAGGAGAATGATAATAATTCAAAAAGAATAATAATAGTCCTATAATTTAAAAGGAAATTATATAATTTAAAGGAAGAATGATATAATTAAACAAGCAAGAAGTCGGAGTAAAATCCTCCCTTTGACTTCAGAGTATCTGTATATGTACTGTATCTTTAGAAACACAATTCACAGATATTTATCCCTCTCTACATCTACAGAAGCATCATCATTTCACCTTTCACTGATTTTTAGCTTATATGCTTAGGTCTATCTATGATAATCAGATGGAACCGATATCTACATCTTCATGGTGAAATCGCTTGCGAAAATATCAATATTTTGATGCTGCAGAGGGGTCACATTGGACATTTTCCTATAATTCATCTATGGCTCATAACGATATGATATATTATGAACCATATTCATGTAGGACCACCATGATAACGCCCTGCTGGAACAAACGGTATGGTGGCGGTAAGTCACACATTAGAAACGGTAGGGGTTCTAACCGCTAGTTATAACCTTCTCTGCGACAGTTGTCGCGGTTTCGTCAGTCACATTATCCTCTTCATATTTTGAGGACGCGGTGGGGCGCTAACTTCAGCACGATTTCTCGTCAACATGAGTGCAACGCCATGACCGCTACATACCAAATGTGTGAGTATGGAGATGTTTAGAAACACTTTCATTTCTGCCATTGTAACGTGATACGATGATTTGTAGAAAAGGTTTATATTTCGGATTGAAATTGACGGCGTCAACAGACTAGCTTGGAGTCGTGTCAAACTGGTGGGAATGCCGATTATTATCAGAGTTTGCCAATAGGCTTTCTTGAGAATCGTGATTCAGTCACTTGAAGATTATTGATTATAAACAATATTAAAAATTACATTAATTGATATATAAAGCGTAAATTAGAGACATCGTATATATGCATTAGGCGATGCAAATCCAGGATATTATTATTAATTAATAACAATTTCTTGAAATCAAGTTAAAGATATGCATCAAACACATTTTATTTCTATTTTGTAACAATATACAAAAAGTCATGATAACGCATATCCTTAAACGAATGAAGGCAGTACGTACCGATGTGAACAAAATTTAGAAGATTGCTTTACATAACCTAATATTAATGCAGACCCTTTTTTAATTGAAAAGTGTCTGCATCATTCATGTGGATAAGAGATTATGACGTAACACTTTCCAAATCCTCTATTCATCGCGGTGTTAATTATCCCCATTTCGCAGGACATGAGCATGCTATTGGAATATACCGCTCAATATCCAAACAATGTATATCCGATGATTTCTTCGTTAAGAATCGGAAGAAAGTGGCCTCTTCCCAGTTTGCTTGTTCCATACACCATCCTATATCTTAGGATAAGATGTATAAGGATGTACACTTGCAGTCTGATCACGGTTTTCCTGCTAGAGTGCTAGTGACCTAGTTTTGAACTTGTTACATCCATGTCGGAACAGACGACACGGTCAGGCGACAATTCATCACATCAATCTTCATTATTCTCTTTTCCCGCCAAACATGACATGACGTTATGCAGGATCCCACCCCTCGTATGTACAGGTGGAAAGGAGGGACATTTTCTCTCGTTTCATGGGTTTGTGACGTAGGTCTAGTCGTTAATGTCCAATAATTACTTTAATCAAAAGAACAACAACCACCATAAGGGGGAAAATGTCAAAATATACCTAGAAACGATGTGAGTTTATACGCATGTTATACAAAAAATTTGCATACTGATGTGTTCACCTTCAAAATGTTCCGTGCCTTTGTTTCTTGCTGAAGTTGTCCATATAATTATCTAAGATATAGATGGAAAGGGAAAAGATAGCTTTTTACTTCTAGGTCATCTAACTTCCCCGAGCATTTCAAACTGTTTCTGAGTCATTTCATTTGAACTTATAATACATTGTATATATTTCTTTTATTTCATCCCGGAAACACTTGCTTCAGTCAGTGGATGTTCTTCTGTAAGTCAGTTGAATAATGCATCTCTGGTCTCTTTCATATCTGGAAAACAGTGGAGGCCTCTAATAATCTTTCTTTTCTTTTGTTTTAATCGACAATAAAGATTCAATATCGCAAACACACTTTAGTAATGTTGTGGACACGTGTTTCGGAATGCGTAATGTTTAGATAATTATTGCGCGCCATCATAAGTGATAGGCGTCGTCCTTTACGATGTAGGAATAGGATGTTTCAAACTGTTTCTGAGTCATTTCATTTGAACTTATAATACATTGTATATATTTCTTTTATTTCATCCCGGAAACACTTGCTTCAGTCAGTGGCTGTTCTTCTGTAAGTCAGTTGAATAATGCATCTCTGGTCTCTTTCATATCTGGAAAACAGTGGAGGCCTCTAATAATCTTTCTTTTCTTTTGTTTTAATCGACAATAAAGATTCAATATCGCAAACACACTTTAGTAATGTTGTGGACACGTGTTTCGGAATGCGTAATGTTTAGATAATTATTGCCCGCCATCATAAGTGATAGGCGTCGTCCTTTACGATGTAGGAATAGGATGTTTACTAGATTAACTTTTTACTTTCGATGTCGGTCAAAATCCGATACATTCTAACTGTATACAAATTATTTTTTTTTTGGCCTCAGAGACCCTTTAAGGGTATACATTCAGCATTTGTATATCCTTTGATTACTCGCGAATGGTTACTTGTTTCGATGTTATTATTCATCATCATATTCTTGTTAAATTGTATATTATTTTATGAAGAATTTGTTGAAATAAAAGAAGCCGGGGGTGTAGGTGAGTAGGTACTGCAGAGAAGTTTGAAATGGGGGAGTTGACATTCGGGCTAGAGATGACAACCCCATGACGATATTGTTCCCATACGCCTATGTGAACGATCTATATCTCTATTTATCTCTATACTTATTGTAGTTTAAGGACTAATAATGACTACACTATAATATAACCAACTGAACGCTTCCTGTAAAGCACCTTCTCGTTATAATTATCTTAATGGACCCTTTCTTACAGCACTCACACTTTGATCATCTGTCCCGCTCGCTGCTTTGCTCATTCCAGATAGTTCGCCCTAAGGTTGTGTCATATACATGAACATTCATAAAAGAAGAGTGTATTATTGCGCACGAGAAAAATGTTAAGTGCAAAGGAGCGAATCTTCAATTACTGTGGTCTGAATTTAAACGATTGTCCGTCATGTGGATAAAAACAGACAGAACTAGAACGAAACAACATTCTCTTAATGACTTCTATCTAGTTTCTCTCTTTTCGTTTCTATATCTCGGTCCTGCGAGATATCGTGTAAGGCAGAAATTACCCTGAAAAACGGATGAGAAATTACAGGACATTTGGGTCATTAATGAGAAAGATGATAGGAGTCAATGAGGTGACGATCAGACGTTTGGCCTATTTATCTTCCATTAAAGCGTAACATTACCTCGCATGTTTAGATAGGATCGATGCCTTTTATGATGTGAATTGAATTATGGCGGTATCTATGCAATGTCGGCTGAAGCTGGGTCAAGTGTCGCTTTAAGGAGGGTGTTGTTTTTCCCAGTACACATCGGCTCAATTCCACACCTATTGTTAATTAATCATTTTGTCTGAAGGAAACACGATGCGTTTTTCGATTTCAAAGTTTAAATCTTACAAAATGTTATTCTTTTGGTTAGATTCATTGCTGTTTTTATAAATCATGGTAAATAGTTTAGATCTGTGATGCATGCTTGATTCGTAGTGCGTGGTTGAACGGGATCAGAATGAAATGACGAACTATAAATCATTAACAATGGCAGGTCGTTACCCTAAATCTCATTCATTAGTAAACCACAACCTCTACTATACTATCATCTTAATGTCTGATTTAATATATCGTCAATCTGAGATTACTCAAGCGAACATCTTCCGCAGACGAATAAAAAATAAATAAAATAAAAAATAAATCTGAAAATTTATCGACAATTTCTGACACCAATTTCCCGCTCTTTCTGGTTGTTACCCACTGGCGCTTCCGTGTGACATCTTATAACAATGTGCCTTATTAAAATATGTTGAGCTGATGTAGGAGTCAAGCCTTTCTTCTCCTTGTGTCTAATGGTCACTGTCTTGGTCACTCACTCCCATTCATTGACAAAGAATGAAATGAAGAATATACTAGTAGTATAGGGGGGTAAGGGGTACACTGTTGTTAGTTTGCAGGCACAAACCCTGGTCAGTCGTAAAAGAGAGTCTGCGCTGTAAGACTAGAATAGGCCATGTACTATAGCTGCTCCTATTGACACGACCAGTAGGTAACTGGATTAGGTTCCTCTTAAGACACAATGATTTTAATAATAAAGTGTCAAATTAGGGTCTGTGCTTGCAGACTACACTTGCAGCTTTAACCAGTTGAGCTTTTACAACTACGAGTTTGATTTTGATTTCTCTGCAAGTTCTTTGAACTTCAGTTGAAGACTTGGCTTAAAACATTGATGACCCCTTCATGAGATCTCACAGTCTGAAGGTGAACAATGCAAAGATGTGAAATGAAATACATTTAAAAAAATGTATTTTACAAGGGAGAAAACTTATATTACAAGGTACATGATGTATAAAGAAATTGATGAGTGATTCAATGTCGAGAAATTAATGGTGAATTATCATTGACCTAAGCGGGCTTGACAGACACACCTCTACCCTTTCATGCTGCTTGGTTGCCGTACCTAGTCATAGAGGCCAATGACCTTTAAACTGAGAGGATGTTCTCGCCCATTTTTGGAATGATGTATTTGCTCATCTTACAATGTTTGTTTACAGCTATCTCACTTCCGCCAACATATTAGCTATACCTCTCTCTTCCCCCATCTCCTCTCTCTCCTTCTCTCTCTATCACTCTCTCATTCTCTCTGTCTTTCGGCCAACAGCAAACGTTTAAACCCCATGTAATTCAAGATATTACAATATTTACAATAACAAAGGGAAAATAAGTATAGGGATCAGAGTAAAAATCTGAATATCCTTTCTTCTTCCTGTTGTTCAATATGCCATTTGAAGAGAAAATTTTTCAGAGCAGGTTAGAAGTTTTTGGCTATTATCAATTTATTAACTAAAATCAAAGATAATTAATTAAAACGAATGGTGTGGGCGGTTTACCCAAACTAAAGATGGGCTATAAAACTTAACAATGTTTAAATAAAGAAACATGTGGTTTAAACCCTTATTCCTCGATGCTGCGAATAAGAAAGATAATATGAATATGAAAAAAACTAATGCCATATTCGATTACATAGGATATAGGTGTAAGAAGTTTGAATATTCTACTGGGAGATATAGCATGGATTCTTTCTTAAAATGCCAAAGTAAACCAAAGTAAATCTTCATCTTTGAGTGTCGGCGCGGACAAGATTTGTTGCCATGGAAACAAATCGTGAAGAAGTGACCAAAGCTTATGATGAATCCAGCATGTAGATCAGAGAGTGGGCGAAGAGGAGAAGGAGACGTAGGACATGTAGAAGGGGCGGGGGTAAAGGTGTAAAGACTGGAAGAGAAGGCGGTCAAGAGGAAGAGAGAGAGATAGAGAGTTAGAGACAGGTGGACAGAGATCGATCGATAAATGAATAGAGCTAGAGAGAGAGAAAAAAAGATTATGAAGAGATACAGAGGAGGAAGGGAGTAAGTGAGCGAGAGAGAGAGAGAGAGAGAGAGAGTTAGACACAGATGGACAGAGGGAGAGAGAGAGTATCGGCGCCATAAATTTAGGGAAATAACTTTGAGATTTATTCCCGATCCAGGTCTTTCAACAAGTTTGAGATGAAATAAGTTATGAATCCTCCTACGGATTGGCAAAAATGAATTTGGAATAAGAAAAACGTGATGTGATGTAGTATATGTGCTGGTGATAATTTTCAGAATTTTAAATTCTTCGCGGTATGAAAATGAGGATTACCATTGCCGCATGCTTGATTGATTCCCTTGATTGTGTCTTGAAAAATTCCCCCTCCCTAAACAGCTTTAAGGGTAAATTAAAATGTTTTTTACTCAAATCTTACAATCATATCTAAAAACAAAACGAAAACTAAACTAAAAAACAAAAACAAAAAAACTAAACATAATAACATTTCTTGTTACTGGTTTGTTTTTCCTCCCCAATTTTTGTTTAATGGTTTTGTGCGCCCACTACTCCTTCCCCCCCCCCCTTTAATCCACATGCAGCTTCCACTTTCATCTCCATCACCCTCCCCCTCTCTTTCTCTCTCCTCTCTCTTCCTTGCCCTTTATTTACCTCATTTCACTCCATTCGTTTTATTTGTTTTCATCAATTTAGTTCATACTTTTGGTTCCTGCTCACGGTCTCTGTTGGCCTTTATCGTGTTTTATTTAATTTTTTATTTTTCGCTATATAAAATTCATTTACTGCATTTGCTTTTTGAGGAGCCCACAATATACAAGCTTCGCTTTTTAGTGGGCCTCTCCATTTTCACAAAATATAAATCACAAGGTTCTATTTATTAATGCCACAGTCGTTTTTTTATTGATTGTATGTTCATATTTCTGTTAGCAACTTATCTGAACTGTTATGACGGCACTTTGTTACTTATCGTATTGATTTGAATTACTTGACTGTACTTACTTGATTTGTATTTTGTTGGAAATGAAATAAATCTAAATGAAATAAATGAAATGCTTGAGAATAATAACACGGTCTGTGTTTTCGCGATCAGGATCAAAAGATTTCGAACATGGCGTTTCCACGTCTGTGTCTCAATCCTTTACAAATACTTTATTCTGATGGAAATATAAAATATCCTTTGAATGACAATTCTTTGGTCACAATATTTGATCTAGTCGAAGTTCTTTAAGATGCATGGTGTAAATGTAAGACACTATAGACTTTATTAGCGGTCTTTTCCTATTAATGCCTCCATCTCTTTAAGAATCACCGCATAAACAGTATGACAAGCTGCTGCTATAGTACCTTATTCTCCAGCACTATAAAAATGAAAATGAAAATGTAGGAGTCAAGCCTTTCTTCTCCTTGTGTCTAATGGTCACTGTCTTGGTCACTCACTCCCATTCATTGACAAAGAATGAAATGAAGAATATACTAGTAGTATAGGGGGGTAAGGGGTACACTGTTGTTAGTTTGCAGGCACAAACCCTGGTCAGTCGTAAAAGAGAGTCTGCGCTGTAAGACTAGAATAGGCCATGTACTATAGCTGCTCCTATTGACACGACCAGTAGGTAACTGGATTAGGTTCCTCTCAAGACACAATGATTTTAATAATAAAGTGTCAAATTAGGGTCTCTACTTGCAGACTACACTTGCAGACTACACCAGTTGATCTTTTACAACTCCGAGTTTGATTTTGAAGTTCTTTAAGATGCATGGTGTAAATGTAAGACACTATAGACTTTATTAGCGGTCTTTTCCTATTAATGCCTCCATCTCTTTAAGAATCACCGCATAAACAGTATGACAAGCTGCTGCTATAGTACCTTATTCTCCAGCAGTATAAAAATGAAAATTTTACTAATCTTAGAAATGCAAAAAATGGTGTGTATGTTACTCTATTTTCTGAACTGAACATCAAAGGTAAAATGCAAGTAGTTCTCTTTTCTAATGTATTGTTTTAAGTCTGGATTGTTTGGTCATACTGGGATTTGTTTGCAAGAGTTTGAAGAGATACTGAACCATTGCAGGTAAAATTCAGACCAACATGAAGTATCGTCATGTCAGTGCAATTATTGAAGATTTTGGCCTTCTCATAACTACCTTAAAGGGGAAGTACATGTCCAAAAATTACTTGGTTTTAACTGAAGCAGACCTACAGATCTAAAAAGTTGGAGGAAAACCGGACAACTAATAAGAGAGTTATGAATATTTTAGTAGCATGAAAAACTAGAGAGAACAATGAAAATCACTAGACAAATTGGCAACTCAGTCATGAGTTTGTAATGTATATTGGATCACAACTCACCAATCATTTTGTTTATATTAATAATACTAATCTTATTTTTATTTGGTCAAAAAATATGATTTCCTCATGACTTGAACTAACTTATACTTATAGTAATGATTATGCTTTTGCATGTATACACTAATACAGAGTAAATAAAAAATCTGCAAAAAATCATGAAAATATAATTTCTTTAAAAAAATAGTGATTATGAAATCGTAATATTTTGACAACAATCTCAATAGTTTGGGGTGCGTAAAATATTTTGTAAAGGTTTATACTGGAAAAAACGTCATTACTATAGATATAACTTGGTTCAAGTCGGATCGCATTCTTGGACAACTTTTTGAGAGTTTGTATTATGAATATAAATAGAATAATGTGTGAGTTGTGAGCCAATGACGTCACAAACTCATGACTGAGTTGCCAAACTGTCTAGTGGTTTTCATTGTTTTCCCTGGTCTTCCATGCCACTAAAACAAATCATAACTTTCTTACTAGGTGTCCGGTTATCCTCAAACTTTGTTTCATCTGTAGGTCTGATTTTTCTGCTTCAATTAAAACCAAGTAATTTTTGGACTGGGCTTCCCCTTTAAGTTGCTAAAGTTCATAGACATATAGTCACGTCACCAATGCTGTGGGATCGATGAGTGTAGTCCCTTTTAGAGAAAGAGAGAGAGAGAGAGAGGGAGAGAGAGAGAGAGAGAGCGGAAGAGAGATGGAGGGAGGGAGGGGGGGGGGGGGGGGGGAGGGGTGGCTTCGTATGTTGAGTTGGGCGAAAATGAGAGAGTGTGGAGGTAAAGCTGAATGAAATTGGTCAACCTTTTTGATAGTAACGCAAATTAAAAAAAAAGATCTAGAAAATGTAGAAATAAATTAAAATGATAGACGAGAATATCGATAAACATGGAAAATTAGAGATGCTAAAGACAGGAGAACAATTAAAGGAAGGAATTAAGGAGAGTGGGCATTACACAAAAGAGAAGGGGAGAAGGATACAAGATAGTACTTTACCGTGAATGACAAGGAATGACTGAAAGAGGGTAAGAAGGGAGCAAGAGAAAGCTCCATGCACAACCCGTTAATCAGGTTGCTTCATTCATCATATGACATCGATCTGACCAGGGTAGCAATCATGAAATAAATCGATGTAGAGTGTCAAACGGGTTAATCGTTTTTTGCTTGGGATTGGATGTATGGCGTCTAGGGGAGGCACTCCCGGTCCACTTCATGTTATGTATCATAACATCACGTATCATTCCTAGCTTTCATACTCAGACCCAACTCATGGATGCGGGATGGAGAGTAATGAAGGAAATGAATAACATATTGGAGATTACGTTTGTCCATAACATACCAATAATATTATTTATTTTGTCTTTGCATTCATGCTGTAAACTTCAGATAGGAGGGTAGACTCTGATTACCACTTCACTGTATCATTTCATTAAGACAAATCGGCCTAATTGCTATCAACATTAACTATTACCAACAATTAATGATCAATTAACGTTATACATAAGTAAAATATACAAAATAAGCATTCAAATACATGCAAATTGATATGACAAAATGCATCACGCACAACTAAATATTACATCTGTCAAATGAATATTCGAAGTTGAAGAGTGTAGTTTTCTAGACTAGATATTAAATTCGATGACAGGATAAACCACGACTAAGGCTCTACGTCGTGATCATTGACCTGGACGGCAACCAGCCAGAGCATCGACAGCCAGTAAGACGGATAGATGAATGAGAAGCTATGATGGGGAGCATTAAGGGTCGAGAACCGCAATGACTTCCATGAACCATCAAACATTGCGTAAAGGTACTATGTTTCTTTTTCGGTTAAGGTTTGTTTTATTGTTCATATATTCATGAATGAAAAAACGAATCAATATTGAATTCTTTCAATATTATATCGTATCTACTTACATTTTTCTGACATGTTTCATATAAAATATGTACAACATATGATATAAAAGTTTAATTCCTCGTTGAACGTTACAACTTTTTGTTTGTTTAATATTAAAAGGTCATACTTTATCAGACTGCATGCAAAATATGTGACACATATCATGTCGATTTTTTTTATAGCGCATTAGATTTCGTCTCTACGTGCACTTCAAATATAAAAATTAACATAACCTGGCTTTCAGTAAGTGGAAATAGAATATTGAAGACGATTTGCTTTTGCTTATATAAAATATAGTTTTCTTAACTTCAATTTAAAGATGTAGCCCTAGGTACGTGTAAAGTTTCAGTTGCGTCGATATTTTTAGATCGCAGTAATCAGCAGCTGGATAATTGTAATAGTATTTAGGCTATCAGCTATATCCTTAAATGGATTTTCAATTAGAAATATTTTCAATAATAATAGGAGATAGTTTATGAGTTATTAATCGCAACGACTTCGAGTTCTTAATATTACTTTCAAAATTGTATCGAAGCATTTTCCTAAAGAAGGTAATAATGCCATTTGTCGCCGTGGTGATATTTTTCAATAGATCATTTTGAAAGTTTTTGCTAAGACAGAACGCAATTTTTACTGCTTATCTTCCGAGAATGCATATTTATGTTATTTTATTTCTTTCTTTATTTATTTAAACACAGTAAAAGCCCAGTCATGTACTTGGCTGATTTACAATGGGGCCGTGTGATAATAAAATAAAATGATAAAATATATAAACAACAATTTCACGCACAGAAAATATGAGAAAGATAATATATAAATCCTAGAAATCATAGAAATTGATATAAAGCTTAGAAATATATTGCCAATCATATCAAAATGAACAAGTTCAGTAAGATAAGGTATAAAACATAAAATATGTTAACACGTCACATTTTAAAGACATATAATATAAAATATTAAAAATGAAATACAAAATAGCAATAGAAAAGAGCACAAAATATATAATTAGATTATGTTCAAAAATAAGAAATTTAATGTATTGATACAATTAGGCAAAGAGGAACTACTACAAAAACAAATTTTAAACACAGTAAAAAGTTGGAGGAATGAAATCTCAAACAAGGTAAATTTTCTCAAAATCATTATGTAACTCCGTAAACTGTATATTAAAGCATCATAAGAAGAATTAAGCGATGATAATGGTCTCGTTTCAAATTTCATGATTGCCTATTAGTCTATATACATATTCTAAACAATCTCGTTTTCAGTCAGATCACTGCTCCTGGGGAGCGTTTTATCAAGCATTTTGTCAGTGATTTTTATAGACAACTGTTATAAGCTACTGAAATCCTTGCATCTGACTGACTGAGAGCAAATTTGTCGGTAAAAATCACCGACTAAACGCTTGATGAAACGCTCCCCTGATATTAAGACATTATTACCCTGTAGGTGACATTGGAAACCCAAGGACGCAATATAACCCCTCAAATTGTTGTATTACGTGAGGAAAAATAATATCTGATCAAAATAATATTCATGGAGGTATAATTTTATACCTGGCATGTATCCAATATAAAGGTATTGAATCACCGTTCATCTGACGATTATATGAGAAGTTGTTTCATAGTTCTTATTTTAGTCTCACAGTACGAGGATATTTTCCCCTCGAAACAAACTCCATCATCATTCATTTCCTTAATAAACGCGGGAAATTCGACTGAAAATTCGTTACTTCCAATATCACGTTACCTGTAACACAAGAAAACAACGCGTGCCCTAAACTTGACAGAGTTCATTCACCGTGTCGAGGAGAAACCTATGGAGAAACGTACTTTAGTTGAACGGTTCATGTTCTCTCATCAGTATTATATGCTACATAACGTAACTTAATCACGTAGAAATTCAGAAATCATGTAAGAAAATAGCTTTAATAGCATCCGTGAAGTATACATTTAGAGTGTAATTTTCTTTATAGTGGAATAAATATTTCATACCGATTGTTTAAACTTTTTTCAAAGACAATCCCCCCTCTAGATTACAGTTTTCATAATTTCGTGTAGGTTTAGTTCAACTTTTCTATATGTCATGCATACAACCGCTTTGTTATATTTCGATTGTGTTATTTAAGAAAGTTAAACGTCTGTGATGTTTTCTGCTTATATTATCCATTAACCATGCGGTGATTCCCTTCCATCTTTTTGTCACTCTGCAAAATTTATGTTTCATTTCTAACGACCTTGGTTCATCGCATCTTGAAATCGATAGCAATAAACACAGATAGTATCCTTAATGTCTTATGTATGATCTAAAGGAATTGTTGGGGGATGTAAGGAAAAGGGATTCATCTTGATTATGATTTGATTTGTGGTTTATATGTCGCCACTATGATGACGTGGTTTTATGCGTCTCGTCACGAATCAGTAAGCATGAACATGTATAGGATCCACTTCATTCCATTATTGCTAAAATTTGCCCCTATTTCTTCTTGTTCTAGACATTATGTCTTTCTGTCCACAATAATAATCACTGATTCTCAAGTACATTATTGTATATCTATTCAGTTCTTTCTTATCGTTTCTACCTTAATGTGCTCCCGCTTTCTCTCTCTCTCTCTATCTCTTTCTCTCTCACCCACTCTCTCCCTTTCTTCCTTTCTTTCTCTCTCTCCCTCTCTATCATTCTACCCCTCTCTCCGTCCATCTGCCTATCTGCTACCTGATTTAGTTGCAGTTTCTATATACCTTGTTGGTTAAAGCAAGTTTGTGTAAATACTGGAATGAAATATTTCAAACATTTCCATCTCTCTAGCTCTAAGCGGTTTCTCATAATTGATTTTCTTATAGTATAAAATATAAAATTGAATGAGAACTACATAAATTCAACCGCAAAATTATTCCATAATATATACTGCATACCACACCTATGCTTGCCAGTTTATTTTACTGCGCTGCTATATAAGAAAATGACTTTAAATTAGATTCCTAATCCGACAGTCTTGTTTGTTTTGGTAAAAATTGATGCATTATTTTGCCACTGGCTCAGCAAAATAGAGTTTTTGGATTATGAACTGAATTATTAAATTTGGAAATGCAGTTTTAATGAAGGAAGAGGACTGGACAAAAAGAAGCCTTGTTTTTGAGATGCAAATGTAGTCTAGTATGAATATAACCATGATGATCTGCTGAAGGAAACAGAATTAAGCAAAATATTGTGATAAAAATGGAGACGAAGGTGGAGACGATAATGTACACGGGAATTGTAGGTCAATATTTAAACAATAATTCTACTCTGTGTACTAAAATGATAAGAATTTTTTTTCTAGTCTAGTTGAAGATCTTTTTATTAGACTTCTGATATAATAATAGCATTTGCATCAGCCTTAGTCGAATTTCTGTAAACTATTGGGGTTTAACAAGAGGATTACAATAACAGTGTTTTTAGATCTAATAAAGATAACATAATCAACCTTCAAACGACACAAAAACTAAACCAACCGTGCATGTTTAATACAGATAGGCCTATCCATTTTT
This sequence comes from Heliocidaris erythrogramma, assembly GCA_025617745.1. Taxonomy (NCBI): domain Eukaryota; kingdom Metazoa; phylum Echinodermata; class Echinoidea; order Camarodonta; family Echinometridae; genus Heliocidaris; species Heliocidaris erythrogramma. Next base: position 3,858,738 of record CM046855.1, on the reverse strand, counting down.
TTTTTGCGAAGAAGATAATTATAGGGAAATACCCCATCGATGGAGATACCTCACACTCTAGGTTTAAATGATTTCTCTTCCCCCATTTTCCTCCTAGCGAGCTAATAATTTTGTATCACGTGTAAGTATCCCATTTCATTTTATAGCTTTAGGTCTGTTATTGTTCCCTCGCATCCTACATCCGAAAATAATGTCTTAATTACATTAATTCACCTTCAATTTTTCTTCTTCCGAAGATGAGACATAGTTTAAGCATCTGGGATCATAGTCTTATAGTCAGTTTTTTTAATCGAAAATATTGATTTTTAATAGGTTACATAAGATAATGGAAGCAAGGAGGTATATTCAAATAGCCTAAGAAATGACATTCAATGATTTTGATTGTAAATATCATTATTAAGTAATATTTTACAGCTGGATTAGATCAGTTATTTTAAACGATTTGATAATAGCATTATAATGGCAGTGCGATGAACTAAATTGGGTTCATTGTTCGAAGCCTAATTTTTCGAGCGCCTTCAGCAAATCCGAACGACACACGGGTAGTAAGCACGTGACTGGGTGGTAATTGTTGGGTGTGGACTACCGATGGGGCTGAATTTTCTTTAAAGGTTCGAATCTGAAATAAAACAAATTGCACTCACAGATGTTAATCTAACGTGTGTATTTTGTTTTAAATCAGTTGTAAATGAAAGTGTCCTTGGCTTGGATTTCCGTCATTTTCAAATCTAAATGCAGAGGTTAAGTTTAAAGTATTCGACTGAACCTGTATTTCCTAACTCACGCATTAATTTCCGATTTGGACCAGTTTTTGTAAATATCTCATTGGCAATTACAATTTTTGGTGCGATTGGTTATGTTTCTACTTGCCCGGTAGAAAACAGATAAACATAAAGACATTTTTATATATTTAAAGTGGCTCACAACTGTCAACAGCAAAAGTAGAGTTCACAAATATATCCTCAAACCTTCATCCTAATTAGATTTGATCTATAGATAGCCTTTAAGAAGAGAGCTTTTGTACGTCTAATGCTGCATGGACTCTACTTTGCCTACGAGGTATGTATCGATTCGTGAATTGAGTTACACGCACCTTGCCAAACTCAATTGCGGCTAGCCCAAATTGCAACCAGAGGGCCTTTTAATAATTCTTTCTCGCTCGTTGCATGCCCGAATTACACAGGTAGTCTGTATTGCGTGCTCAAACTGATGACATCTACAAGATGTTAACATGTAGCTATCAGTGAAAAATGGAATAAGAATTCATGAATCAAAGACGCTTTTATTTGACAGCTGATTGGGTAATTGCCATTTAATCTTTTCAAATGTAAAGATTGCTTCCCTAAACTCAATTATATTCTTCAGTATTTTCGCCTCACATATACCATAAGAGTAAACGATTTAGAGGTTTTTGAACCCCGGGTTTCTAATCTTTTACCAAGATAGATCTATAGTTTGTCACAAATATAATTCTGCGAAATTCTTTGTCTTTCGTCATCATAAGATGTTGAAGAAGCGAAACCAAATAGCAAACACGCTCAATAACTTATGACATCGAAATCCCATGTGATTTAGATAATTTGTCAAATGTAATGAAATATCAGTGAAAATCAAAAAGGAAGACCGAATGAATGAATAATAGATCTATAAATGACAGAGGAAGGATAGTGAGAAATTTTGCTACAGAATATCCACGTTTTAAAAGAAACTTTTTTCTTCTTCCTGCAAGATAATAATAATAATAATAATATTGGATATTTATATAGCGCTCATATCCACCATGTATGGTGCTCAAGGCGCTCCAATATTACCCCGGCTCTAGCTAGGCTACCGATTTCGGTGCTCACAGCATTCAAGGAATTAATTCCTGCCGGTACCCATTTAACACCTGGGTGGAGAGTGGCAAATGTAGATTAATGTCCTGCCAAAGAACAGTAGTGCCGCGCCGGGGTTCGAACCCACGACCTTCCCATCTTCAGTCAAGTGTTTAAACCACTCGACTACGACAGTAGAGAGTAGGTAGGCAGTGTAGGGGAAATGGATGTGTATGGAACTTCATGCAAGAAAGGGAGGGGGTAGGGGTAAACTATTAATCCAAGATTAAAACTTGTAAAAAAGCTTTTGTTTATAATTATACATAGAGGTGTTGTGCAAAATTAGAATACAGCGTTTAATTAATGTTTCCTTGAAAAGAGGGACTTTGATATGATTTCTTTAGATGAGATGATTTATCATATTTTCACATGAAATTGTTTTACATAATTTGGTTGAATGTTTAAGATTCGATTTCGAGCTCATTTCACTTTCTATTATCATCTTTCGTGGTGTCAGGTGCGTGTGTGTATACCGTCCTACAGGTATATCAACCTTTATGTATACCTGTCTAGGCCTTAATGAGTTAAACAGATCGCAATAAGACATTTTTAGAAATGATATAAAAGGAGCCGTGAATAAGCTTGAAAGCTTCCGACAATGGCGCAGGCATCACAGATGATTAAACCGGCATTCATTGAGGTATTTCTACTAATTAATCACAAGGATCTATGTCATTAGAAAATGATGATATTGAAATTATATCACTTTGTTACCCCCGATGACCGACGATTGATTGAGCCCAAGTCAAGCGGGCAGAATCTGTTGCAATTATGAATGGCGGTAGCGGTATTGATGCGTGGCTGGGCTTAACTGGTTAGGCGTGAAGATAATTATGAAGAAAACGATGCAAAATACCCACTGAATGAAGTTCATCTATAAGGGGGGGGGGGGGGTAATCGGCACATGTTTTATTATGGCACTGGTGATTCTAAATGGAAGTGTAAAAACAAGGCATTGTAAATACAAATGTTGTTATGGATTACATTATTAACACTGTTTCTGTTTATTCTTTAATAGTAAAATTATCTTAATCTCCCCCAGAAAACTTACCAAAGTATAAGTAATGATTGGAAAAAGAATAATCAGAAAATACACTGTAGAACGTGGAAACTTGAAGACATTTGCGAATGTTGGATATCTATGCGCCCCTAATTATTTTCTTGATATAATCATGATAATGACCACCATACCTACATGTATATCAGATGCCCACATGGTGAACTCATTACAACATAACGTGCTATCAATAATTCAGTATATTCGTCGGAAACATGATGTGTTACTCACTGAGTCCCTTCTCGGCGGTGCCTTTGAAATAATATTAATCGGTTTCCTTCCATGCAATTAGCAATAAAGCTGAGCTCTTACATTATTCAGAGGATAATAACGCTTCATTAGTGATGTGAAATTTGACTTAAGAACGTGCGGACGCTTTTCAACTATTATGTTTAAAACGATATATCGATTCCAGTTTGTCGTGAAGAATGATGTTAGAAGGTAACTTTAAGTTCAATAGTTTCTATCATTTCCTATCTTCTTTATCTTTAAGCAACACACACACACAAAAGACATACAATATATATATATATATATATATATACAATAGTATAGTGGTTCATTCACTTGACTCTCAATCCAAGGGTTGAGGGTTCGAATCTCAGCCCGGCACTAGCGTCTTTTGGAAAGACATTAATCCACATTTGCCACTCTCCACCCAGGTGTAGTAAATGGGTACCTGGCAGGATTTATTCCTTGAAATGCACTGTGCGCTGATTACGGCTGCCGGAGCTAAAGCCAGGGTAATAATATCCAAAAACCCTTTGGAAGTGCATAGGGACGTTATATCATAATGTGATATGCGCTATACAAGAACAGTGGTATTATTATTATTATTATAATAATATTACAGAAGGAACGATGGTAGGAACTGAGAGGGAAGAGGGAGAGTTAGACCTAGAGAGAGAGAGAGAGAGAGGGGAGGGAGAAAGAGGAGAGAGAGAGAGAGAAAAAAAGAAAGATAGGGGATACATGTATTTGGAGCCAGAGAGAGAGAGAGAGAGAGAGAAGGTGGGGGTAGTGGTTAAGTGGGGCAATGATGATTTTAAGTTTTATGTATTACTGTGTGTATGTTTACAGAATATGTAAATAGTAAAGAGAATGACATGTGAGATTAGAAGGGAGGCAAGAAAAGAGAAAAGGATATAGAGAGAGAGAAAGAAAGAGAAAGAGAAGATAGGGAGAGATAGATAGAGAGAAAGAGTGAGGGAGGGGGGGGGGGGGTCTTGACTCTTGATACCCATGTCAACCCCATAGCAATCATGTAATGCAAATTTATAAACAGTTCGATTCCTGTTATTATGTTTGACACACTTCTAAAGTTTTCACAGCAGGGAATCAAAAATCAATAACATGGTTAAAGGACACCTTCCACCCTGACCTAATTCTCTATCTTATTAAATTGTGGAATTTCTGAGAATCATTTCTTATTATTCTAAAATGAGGTAATATATTCTTATCATACATTTACCATCTGTCTAATTTTTAGTGATCCACGTTTTACTATTTGCAATAATAAAACTGAAGTGACCAATGTTTAATCCAACTGGACATTTTTAAGTTGAAGTATTATTGGTAGTAATTATTGTTATTGTTACTGTTATAATTATTATTATTAATAAGACATGATAATAAAAGCTTCGTTATCATGTCTCTTTTTCGTGCCATATTGAAATTTTGTAGTACCAAGAAATTATTTGTGTATTATCATTATCATTATTATTATTATTGTTTTCATTATTATAATTATTATTATTTTTCCTCCTCCTCCTCATTATTTATTTTTATCTTCATGATAATCGTCATCATCGTCATCATTGTCCTTTTAAAATTTTTTATGTCAAAAAATGAAAACTTTGTTTCCTTGATTTCTATTCCAGATTATGAAAAATATTTAAAATATAATAAACATTTACCCAAGTTAATACTTCTTGTTTTCGTTGCTTATTCATTGCATAAAAGGAAATGTGAAGTGCCTCAATCGCTAGTCATTTGTGTTCCACAATGAACCTAATACTGGTAATAAAATGACGGTGTACTGGACGCATCTAGAACAAGGTGTGAAAGTCAAGGCATCAATGGTCATCTGGGAATATCATAGAAACAGCTGAATATGTCCGAACATCAATGGGACATGTCTGATATGTAATTAGGCTACCTGGCTGAACTTTCTGTCTCATCGCTCTTTCCCGATATATGCCTCAGCAATGGATATCCCTGGGTGAATGCCAGCGGGTTTTTTTTTTTTTAAACGATGGAATGTACATCCTCTATCTTCTAAAATGATTGTGTTTATGCAATATTGATTGAAGAAAAGTTCAATTTTCAGAATCATTGAAATTTTTACAATGCAATTTTTAAGAACGATGTTTTGTCTCTGGATACTACGGTGAATATCGCTCAATTATTCTATTGGATATTTTACAATAGGTAAATTCTCTTTCCCCCCCCCTCTCTCTCTCTTTCTATATCATTACATTATATAACTTATATTTAAATATTTGTTTGTCTGCCTCCACCTCTATATGTGTGCCAGTATGTCTCAACCTCTGTCCCCTTCTCTCTATCTCCCACCACTACATCGGCAATCCATTCCCTTATAATGATCTTATACCCTAACCTTTCTGAGTGGCTCCTCACCACGTACCGGTACCTCCTCCTATTTTGTTTTAACAGATGGTCCAATAATGACTAGAGCGATCAAACATCACACCTCTCTCTCGAATCTTAACGCCATGATTAATCCTTCGATCCGCCCAGATAGTTTGGTGGTATTGGTAACATGTCAGCTCAGAAGTTAATTAGTAAGCAATCATATCCATGTGTACACTATACTTATTTAATCAGATTGGATGATGATGTCATAATGCGATCAATTACCATCATCTTGGATTAAATCTGATATTTGTTCACGGCCATAGACTCACAATGTGTCCTTAACTGCTTTGGTGAGAGCTCTCACCACTAACACCTTTGTGCCTGTGTGATATTTTGAACTGTCTGCTGAAATCTTGTGACATCTCCTCGCATTTTAAAACATGAATTACTATTCTCTTGGCCAATTGTTTGACATGATTTAACATGATATGTAGCGCAGACGTGACAAAATTTGAGTATCTGTCAAACACTGATTACTTACAGGCTTGCCAGTTCATTTTTTTTTTCTATTTATCTTCGTCCCCCTCCATCCCGTTTCATGTATCTTTATCTTTTTACATTTTTCATTTCCCTTTTCTCATTTATGCAATTTTCTTGAATACAAGCATTTATTTATCATTCAAGAATACATTTATTGTATTTTAATACGAAATTATGCATTTTTATTTATAGAAGACTTATCCCCACGCCTCTTCTATCCTTCCAACCACTCTTTCCTCCTCCTTCTTGGTCTCTCTTCCTTGCTTCCCATATCTTATGCTAAGTGTATAAGTTTTTTTTTTAACCCCCCCCCCCCATTCTGTCATGCTTCTCCACTCTTCTGTGGCTTATCACATCTATACGTAACACAGACTCGTCACTACCAAGCTTAATTTTCCCGATCTTATCTCTCCATGCAGCTCTGAACATCATTAATGTTTCCCCATCTCTCTTGCCCTGTGTTATTTCATTCAAATGCAATCAACATCACTAAATGCCTTCCGTCTCATGTAACATCTCCCAGCTTAAATTACGGTAAGTATTTCTCACATCAGCAGTGTTTTCAAATATCACGGCCACACCTAAACCAGAAAATTCAAATCTCTCTAACCGCTAAATGAATGACGTAGACATTAAATGACAGTATTAGTTCTCTTCTTTAGTTAGCCACATTTTCTTCAGTCGATTTATGGCACATGGTATTCAGTTGGAGCCAATGTACTTTCATTGCCACCTACCCGTGCAGCCAATGGCGTATATTACACCCTCCTGCAAAAGTACAGAAGAAGGGGAAGGAGTATGGAAAAGAAGTAAACAAGGAATACTTTAAAAACTGAAGATAATTATAATAATACATATGAAAAAAGGCCAATGTATTATGATCCGTATATCATATGGGATTGATGAGTGGCCGATGGTTAGATAATACTGTGATGGTTTTTTTGTTGTCAGTTGAGTCCCATCCACCCTATCATTCATAATCAGTTTCTTTATAAAGCATATTCTTAAGCATGTTCAGTATAAAGTATTTTCTAACGGTTTTACAACACGTAATTGTTACAAGACCCACTTCCACCCCCTCTCTCTCTCTCTTTGATCTGTCGTTCATGAACAAATGTTAAACATAATCATGATACTCTTTCTCACAGGAGATTTATAAACTTGTTATCTAAATTGATACAGTTGCATGGAATATACAAAGAATTAATAAAATATATAGAGTTATATTTCCCAAGTTGGTTGAACATGAGAAGATGGTATACAAGAATGTCCCCTCGGCCATCTCCACTATCATTTTCCATCTAATATTTGTTGTTCTCTTCTGTTTTGTCGGCATGGTCGGAGCGCCTTCATCCCGCGGGTGCCGCATGGCGGTCGTGTATACGTTTCTTGTAACAATTAAGATATTCATATTGTTTAAATATCGGAGTTAGAATCTGAGAGGTATTTTGATATTATCCTTCATTATGAAAGTGCAATGGGCATGATAGTGCGAGGTAATTGCTTGTTTTCACCAACCAGTCGTGCACCTGTCTGTATCCAGGCACTTTCCTACGTGCTCAAATAGTAGTTATTGGCTTCGAGATCATGTCGTAAACATCATACTTTTAGATTAGCTGTATTATTCAGGAAAAAAAATTAGTATATAGATAATAATGGTCAGTTACTTGTTATTGGTAATGCGTTGTATAATATCTTAAAACGATGTAGGGAACTGTACAAACAGTATCGAAAAGTATTGTATTTAAAGCAATGACGGGTTTTGATACATCATATTAAAAGGAGATTAAAACAAGGAATGTAAACATACAGAAAGAGGATAAATGATAGAGAGAGAGGGAGGAGAAATGAAAGAGAGAGAGGGAGGGAGGGAGATAGATAGAGAAAGAGAGAGGGGAGCGAGAGAACCGGGGGGGGGGGGGGGGGGGTAATTGTAGGTGACCATAACTGCGGTATGTTACGATCTACCATGGATCGCATGCCATTGTGTGTACACCATACAGCGGGCTGGCAATAAAAGGTATGTGATATGTATCGGCATGCGCACACAAATATTTATAGCCCCCAGGTGTGACAGGTGATAGAGTGAGTATCTTTGAACTCATACAGTAAAGACATATGGAATTTATTTCCAGAGATATGGCCCGTATTCTTGAAAGGCGCCTAACTTAAGCCCCGCCTCGCCTAAGTGTGTAGATTTAGGCCACCGAGTTATGGAGAGCCAAATATTACCCTCTTTTAATCCTACAAACTCACTACATTTTTTGGACTAAATACAAATACAAAAAACCGATACGATAGAATTGATTTCTGATGCTTATTTCATGCCAGAAAATATTTTTTTTTTTTATTTTGTTACATAAATAAAGTAATTTATACGGGGCTTTGGGGTTGACGAATGGCCTTTCATAAACCAGTGGCCTAAGTGAAATCAGGCTTAACTTAGGCCACCTTCGAGAATACGGGCCATAGTTCTCGTCTACTGAAGACAAACGATAGGACTCGTAAAATAAGATTTAAAAAAAACTTTAGCGCACAATTAGTTACCAATCAGCTAAAAAGATATTATTGATACAACTGGAAAACATTCCTATATGAGTGATGGTATTTAGAAGAATACTGGTCGATCAGTAGTAACAAATGGTTTTCCACGATATGCTACCACTTATCATGATTATGGACTAGTGTGTTGCGTGACTAGGGCTGTTAGAGGCTTGAATTTAAAAAAAAAATAACGACTACAGATTGTCATCAAACCCGAACTACCATCAATTCTACATTTATGCACTCTCAGAAATGTTGATTAAAAAACATTAGGTTGGTTAAAATATGAACCTACCAACTGTTGGTTAAATAAAATTGTATGTAAAATATATGGGGATTTTTTTTTTTTTTTTGGTAGGTTGGTAGGTTGATATTTTAACCAACCTAAAAACTTTTCTGAGGGTGTTGTAAACAACTTAACTCACTACCATGCCCGAAATAAAGTATAAAATGTCGATAAGGGTGTGAGTTGGGGGGGGGGGGGGTGTTCCTAATGTTTTATGGCGATTGCACTTGACCGGCTTTACATCGCAGTCCCAGTGAAGTATGTAAGATAAAAGACTTTGCCAATACATACCCGACAAAATGTAAACACAGATTTTAAAGTGCTATTCTGGACTGTGGCAAAAGTAAGATAATATTGTCCTTAAGGGAGAGGTCACGTGATCTGATCAGACATGGAAGAGGAAGAGGAGGAGGAGGAGGAGGGAGGGGAGGATGGGGGAGAAGAAGAAGAAGAAAAAGAAGAAGAAGGAGGAGGAGGAGCAGGAGGGGGAAAACAAACAGATAGACCTCGGTGGTATAACCATATGTGACAGTGTGTTAGGTACTACTGGGAATTGAGCGATTGTTTTTAACGTTGTGAGAAAAATCTATAATACAATCAACGAAGCGTATTTATATTGATTCAAACATGTTACATACCAAGCTTTTGTTATAATTTTTCTGGGGAGGTGTTCTGGCATAATCCTAGAGCTTAGACTTCAAAGGCATTAAACAATCTCAAACAATTTTGGAAACTGCCTAGGTCTTTATACTTTCATTTGTGAGCAAAAGAGAAGAAATATAAATATATATATATTTTTAATTCTTCATATTTAAGTCTCAGTTTGAATATCACCTGTACTTTTTAATACCATTTCTTTTTAGGAGGAATGTCCCCTTAGCATAACGATGCCATAGTATGTGTATAGAACGGTTTGTACAAATCAAGCTACCCCTTCCTATTACAACAGAAAACAGATGTAGAGATCTTATACCATACGATAAGATAAATACTGCTTCAATGCATGAAAGTATTTTTGTTTGTTTGTTTGATTTCTTTTTTCTAGGGGGGAGGGGTGGTGTGGAAATGAATTATAACTACTACGGATCATATAGATGTATGTCATATTTTAACAGACCAAATAAAAAGAAGCAAATGAGGACAAAAGGAAATAATACATATCTATTTGGACAAATTCTAGCTATTACGGAGATGATGTGGATGAGATGAAAGTAATTAAGGAAGTTAAACTTTTATAGTATTTCCGTTATTTAAATATTTCCACTTTAAAGGCGCAGTGAATTGATTTACTATATCAACGTTTAAGGTAATGTACATAACCACATCATGGATATAGTGCGAGGGATTTTTCAAACATACATCTGCGGTTGAGAGTATGTATTGCTCACTACATCAAACGAAGCCGTCTATCTAAAATAATATTTTCCAGAGATTACTTTTTGAAACAAATACTAAACCTGACTTCGACCGCGTTCCTAAAAATCCATCAGTTATCACAGCAGGGTCTTAAATACGCAAAACAAACAAGTGGTCGATTTTTTCTGGAAGGTGAATGCCGAAAATGACATTGAAAGCAGTGCCCACGAATGATCGCATACATCGGCAGGTACAGCCCTCGCCGGCGTAGCAAGGAGACTGGCAGGGGACTTCCCCTCCAACAAACATTCAAATCGAAGATGCAGTCATGCATCTATCATGTCTATAAAATATGTAATTAATAAGAAATATGATTAAAGAATCTATTTATGACTAAATGATTGGAAGGTTTGTCAATACTGAATATGAATGCGTTTCCCTCCGTTTTCTTTAACTCTCTAACCACCTTCATCTAAAACCCTGACTACGTCTGCAGTAAACAGCACGACATCATTAAAGCGGGGTCAAAGCGTTTAAAACGAGAGCGGATATCCCTGGGAGTAAGATGATGCAGCGGGAATAAAGGCCCTTTGGTTCAAAATCATAACTGGAAAAAAAAGACAAAACAGAATATGGGTTTACAAAGGGATATAGCTATAGGCCTACTAAGAATTGCATACAAATGTAGAATACGGATTGCACAAGTGCAAATTCCAGATGCAAACTGACAAACAGATTATGGTCGAAGACTCGAAGTCGAAGATAAGTTGAATATCAGAATCCAATACTAGGGAAGAAGGAATATCAGAGGATTTGGTGCCATATCAAATTTCATCAGAAATAATATACAACATAAAAAAATTATAAAATCAATATTCTAACGATGAAAATGGTGTGTAGAGAATCATGGTCATATTGTATGGCAAAAATGTAAAATTGAGATCCCAATGGAAATACGCATTCTCATACCATTTGGGCATTCACCTTCAATATAAGACAAAACAGAATATTGGTTTCCATTTCCAAAGTATTAGCCCAGGTAAAATTGATTCCTATTTTCTCGTCCAGATTTTCTTTTAATTAGGAGGAAGGAGATCTACGTTATCTGGTCAAATTCTATACAAATTTTCTTTAGTTCATTCAATATTTTTTTCAGGTTCAAAATAAAGTGAAATTGCATTACATTACTGATTTTCTTGTTCCTGCATTGTCTAGATATCCACAGCTTATGATATATTCCATGTCAGAATAAAAATACAAAAGAACCAAAAAAAAAAAAAAAGAGATGAGTAATGGTCCGTGCCAAGTAAAAAAAAATATAAAAAAAACAACTAAAGATTTAAAAAAAAACAGGAAATGAAAAATGTACGAAGTTCATGTTAAGGGTCAAGGTCAAATTTTAAATATTATTTTAATACAAACACTTATTGTTGAAAAGATACTTCTTCTAAGACAATGAAATCGATTCACATCATCGCCTTGTTTGGTGTAAGTTCCATTGATATATTCAACCTTTTCCATTCAAACATTCATCTGACTCAAATATGACAGCAAAATTAGATAAATCTCCTGCAAATTCAGTAATATGCTGTTTTGGCAATATGATTCTAAAACACGACTGAACAATGATCCAACTTAATTACTTTTATTATGAATTAAGAAAAGTACCGTGGGGGTGAGTATTTCGATTCTATATTGTTTTCAAGTGTTTTATTTTGGACGTCAGGTAATGGCATCGCTTCATAATTCGAGCCTACAAAAGAAGACAAACTAACCTTATATCCCAAGGAAGTGGCCTATCACCAGCCCTATAAGATCATTCAAGATGGTTGACCTACTAACCCTCGATGTCGTCTGGCCCCATCATCTTCGCTCTCCTCGAAGACCCTTGTGAAATACAGTAAGGTTGTGGTCGAGTATTCTCTGAAACAAAAGCCAAGCCCGCCGGCTATGTAGAGACGAAGACTCGGGTCATTCTATCATGTCTATAAGCATGATAAGGTTTTATCGTGACAAAAGCTTGAATAAAATATTGCACCGTCAATGTATTTCTATAATGTAAACATCAAGACAACATCTTCATAAAGCGCATAAAATGGAAGAAATTGCTTATGCTATATGATTATGCTTATGCAAGTTGTGGGACTACAAAATTAAACCCCATACACATACTCCAAAAAAAGGGCTTTACGTATTTGTTCAAATTCCTCCTACTTAGCTCCGTCACGCCCAATATTTGCTAAATTAAACACGTTGACTATTTTCGATATTCATAAAATTCAAATTTCGATTCTGATGTTCCATGTTAAACATAAGTTAGCACCCCTTAATATAACTAATTTATTTCAGTATAATAAAGACTACCATCAATATAATACTCGTTCCCACTCTAAATTCCATTATCCCTTAGCACTCAATCAATCATCTCTTTACGCATTTAAATCTGCTGGTCCTCGAATATGGAATTCATTACCTTCTAATGTAATTTCAAGTACTAATGTCACTTCATTCAAAACCAAGCTCAAAAGTTCAATAATATCTACTTGCCAAATAACCAAATAACCATTATAAGCTCGACCTATAATTTTCTTTCATTTATACTTTTCGATTGTATTACGGTCAGTTCATCATTATGAGTGGATTTAGCCACTCGACAACAAACTTGATCATTTATTACTTCCTATTATGATGTGATGAATGGCCCTCATCCTTATCACGCATTCTGCTTCCAGGTACATGACTACTATGACAACAGCACGCGGAACGAAAGCCGTATAAAATATATGTTACAAAACTCTTCAAAACAACAATTTCGTCTTTTGTTTTTCTTGTTGCAAATTTGCTTGGTCAAAAGCTTCTTCATTGCAATTTCAGTGTATTTTCTATATCTGATATTTCCGTTACCCTTTTAAAACGCGTAAGGTCAGTGTGAGTATGGTACTTTATGATTGTAAGCTCTAGGAGGTATCGTAAACGACTGAATGAGCATAGCAAAAATGTTATAAAGAAAAGATACATAAGTTTGATAGCTCACCGTTTGATATTTGATAGAGAGATGGCGAACCAGCAGTGTCGAAAGGGTTAACGACTTGAGATCAAAGAAAACAGAGCACGACATAACCGTAAATCTTTCTGAGCACCGAGCTCCTCGTGATAAGACGTTAACGACAATGTTTGTAAAATCAGAGAGACTTATTTCCTCCACGGTGAAATTTCCTAATATATTCCCTATCCAACCAAGGAGTTATCACAGTTCTGCGATAAATCCTACATCCTACCAAGGTGTTATCACTCCTTGATCCTACCACCTCCATACCATCTCATCAAATCCTATGTTTGTGTCCTAAAAACAATATATCACTGTTATTGTCTGCAAATGTGACAGAACCTTAAGTAATTTAAGTAATGCATACCGGCGACATCCATAACAAAATTTTAAGAATAAAATATGGGCCTACATGGTAAATAACAAAATGTTCTTTTTTGAAACGCATGATCCCTGTAATGTTACTTAGTCTCTCTTTTTCGGAATCTAATCTTTCATTTATTTAAACCTGCTGAAGAGATGAAGCAACGATGTACATTCAAAGAAATGAAAGTAATTCTTTGATGAAACCGCAGTGAAGATGCATGTTTTCAAGGCGTGTGACGTACTTCACGAGGTAGTACAGTCAGCTGGTTCATTTGACATTAGACTGTCATATGCGTAAAATATCGGAGACAACTGTTCTGGGAGGAAAACTGAGACTTTGGAATTGCAAAACTTCCCCTTTCCACATCCCATCTGAGGGAGCGTGGCTACTGTATAAATCCCGTCCCTGGAGGAAAAAGCTATTTTGTTGTCAAAGTTCCCTAAAATGGTCAGCATACTTGGAACATTTTGGAGGATATCATGTTTTTAGGATCCTATTCACAAACCCAAAGTTTGCGAATCCTTAATGTATATGATTTGCATGACTTGTCAATTTCTACTTTCATGTTTGATTTGTATAATAACAACTTGCCTCATGCTTTAGTAAATTACTGTGACACTATACAGCATAGGTACTCCACAAGGCAAACAGAAAGTGAACAGTTGCGTCTACCAAAATTCAGAACGACACAAGGTCAATTTTCATTGTCTTTCATTGGTAATGAATTTTGGAATAGATTACCTTTTAAAATCAAATTAACCAGGTCTAGAAGTAGGTTTCGGAATTCTGTTACGACATACTTGCTGAGTAAATCATAAATGAAAACGTTTATGTAAATAGTCTGGATATGTACAAGAAATGTATTTAACATCATTACTTTCTACTTTTTGTACTTCACTGTTAACTATTATTATTTTTAATTTGGGTATTAATTGAACTTTACCAAAATACTTGTTTGTTTGTTGTTGTTGTTGTGGGTCAGGCTCGACTAGCACATGTGCTATTATCTGGCCCCTTTTACCAACCAATGTTTTTCTTCATTTATATGTAAATATCATTGTATGTAAAAAAAAAATGTATTGTAATTAAATGTTGTTTTTGGTAATAAATCAGTCAATCAATCAATGAACACGTCAAGTGAGATTTCGAGTTGCACCGAAAAAAAAAATTGAATCTGTCTTGAAAGTAAACACACACACATTTTCTTCTTGACCGTGCATGCCAAGATGTATTTTAGTAAGATCAAGGAGTTATCACTCCTTGGTAAGATATCACACGCGTAAACCAACTGGAACACTACTATCTCTTCATTTCGTATACTGCAAATGCGCTTATCCCTTTCACCCCATCAGACTTTGTTCTCTTGGCCGCTTAAGGTGATGGTTGTTTTTTCTTTCGAACAAAGTGATGGAAGTTTGTCAATTGAGATCCAACCAAAAGTAGATTGGAAATGATTTTCTTTCCTCTTCAGATCAAGAAAGAAATATCAAGACTAAAAATAGATTTAGAAATTTTCAGACGTATGTGATAACTCTATTTCATTCTTGATCTGCACTTAATTTGACAATGCATTTGAAATATTATTCACGATCAAGTGTGCAACTATTGATAAAGCAATATTTACTTTTCGATCTTAAGACTTAATCTTTTCCTTTCGAGTGTCTCGTTATAATTATTTAGATCTATGACGGGAGAGACCAATTAGAGTCAACGGCTGAAAATCGTCATCAGTGAAAAAGAGGTAAATCATTGGAGATTACGGCATTTCTCTAGTCGTCTAGTCTTGATTTATGTAGACAAGAATTGTGATTGGTGTTTTGTTCAGTCGACCCATGGGGCCTACAGTTTGGGACAGTTAACCTCCAGAACACCTCCTAGTCATGATTGTCCTTTCTTATTCATTTGATTTCTTGTTATTGGTTGTTCTATTTCTATTTGCTGACTGCATTCCAAGCAAAGTCTGTTTGTCATTGACGTGTCGAAATGTAACATTTTTTTGATTACAGAGTGAAAAGGATTTAGTAAAAATTGAGGTTGATTCCAATACGAATGTCAACAAGGCTACGTGTACAACATTTTGTTGTTTTTTTTTAGAGGGGGGGGGGGGAGTCAAATGAAACGTTGGAAAATGCAGAAATTGATAGTATACTGATAATGTATACGGGTAGCCCCGCGTGATATATTTAGCAAGTAATGTTTGTTTTTCCCCTGGACTTTCCAAAAATGGGGGGGGGGGGGGGGGGGGTATGTGAGGCCCCTGTATAGGCCCCTGTATATTAATATTCTTTCCAACTGCTTGATTTTGCTCCTCTTCAAGAGCTTTCCATCATTAAAATCCCTAGTATGGCTTCGTTTATTCTTAAACCAAAACTCTTCATATACCTTTAAAAATACTGACGATCCGTTAAGCATCTTATCCCAAATATATTGAATTTGTTATGAAGTAATGACTTCATCGCTTCTTGATATAAAATGTTTTGACCGCAAAGACTTGGACCGAAGCTGCCCAGCTGTTGTGAGTTGTCTTGACAGGTTTATTATAGGATAGCGGCCCGGTCAAGCTAAAAGACCCGCTTTTTTATGGAAAGCTAGGCCAGGAAAAATAGAATTTATGAGGAAGCGGCGACCCATTAATCGCAGAAATTTTGTGAAGCGCGGAAAACATGTTTAGGGGTCGGGATCAGTCTTGAATAGTACCTCCTTGGTTTGACAGCTCTGGAAAATGTCCCTAAACACTCAGTGACATATTGGGTAGGGTGTTGCAGTAGGTAGGCCTCCTGCTATTTTCTCTTCTTAACTTGCCAACGAACTTCACACAATATCACGGTTTGGATTTTAAATTGTGCAATATCAGACATTAATTGTTAACAGAAGTCAATGGAAAACTAATATATTTCCAATGGAAATATCGTAACACAAACATATTCCGAAGAGGGCCATCATCTGATTATTGTTTCATAAATGGGTCTCTGAAAGAGGTATACGCCTAATATATAGCAATTTTAATATTATTCTGTATGGGCTATACAGAATGATACTGAAAGGAAATGTTGGTCTCCTTGTGTAAGCATGTAACGCAGAGAGTTAATTGCTTGAGAAACCGTTTCTTTTGAGAAAATGGAAACTGTCTTATTTTTTTCTAGTCTATGATCAGCTCATTTTTGGGGCTTTTATCAAAATAAATTTGACATATTTAGGTTAAAATTCCCCTTTATGCATGGACATACAAGAAAACTTTCCGTACAAGCATTACGATTATTTACCTTTAACGTTAGTTATTTAGTTGAACTTGAGTCGATGAATTTCTAAGATGTCACCGTTATCTGCATGTTTCCATACCAAAGGTTGGTCGCTCTATACTTAACAAACTCCCTGCAGTTGTAACTATATTTATAAACAATGCGAGGGTGATTGCTTAAAAATATACGGCAGTGACGTCATCCTCATTTTCGTCCCATCCTACCGTTCTGTGATCAACATGATCCATAAATCAAACTTCTTGCTTTATCTTATGTAGTATAGGAGGAATAGTGATCAAGTGTTATAGAATATTAGAACACATACTAGTATTCAATGATGTTGACACTTGTGGTGAGGCAAATGGCGTCGATTAGCAAATTCGAAATTGGTGTGATGAAGAAGCAGAGGGTTTTCAAAAAAAAGAGAGAAAGGAAATAAAGGGGGGAACGAGAGGCTGAGATGGGAAAAGAGAGAGACAGATGTGCTAGAGAGAGAGAGGGCGTGAGAGAGAAAGAGAAAGGGAGAAATAATGAGAGCGAGAGGGATGGCGAGAGCAATGGAGAGAGAGAAGGGGGGAGAACAGAGGGAGAGAGAGAGAGCGTGTCAATATAATGAAATGGCGTTTTCGAGAGAAAGAAAACAGCAGCTGAAAGAATGCAGGAAAAGAAACTCCAAAAGAAGAAAAAAAAAAAAGAAGTTTATAAACATCCGATTCTTCCTTTAAGTCTATCTCGATACCCCCTCTTCGTCACATCCCTGTGCGTGACTTTCCAGGCAAGATGCCTTATGACTGACTAGCTACATCAAACTGAGTAGTGTTACAAGTAAACTTAGAGGTCACACTCATAAATATTTCTCATCTTACGGACGAGATATATCATATTGACCTGTAGTATTCAGGCTTCTAAATGAGGAATGGTTGGGTCTGTTTAGACTTATGAATAAAGAGACAAGGAATACACAAACAAGCACCGTACATGCCGTACAATCCTTACTGGTAAAAATATCGATTAATTCAAGTCTACTCTGCAGAATAACCCCCTACTGAACAACCCCTCTGCTTTTAAAAATACCTGGATTTTTCCCTATACGTCCCCAAAACATGCAAATCATTGATACCAATATTGTTACATAATATATTTTCATTTAAACTATATTAGTGATGGAGCATCTGGTATTGATTTAACTCTATAGTTAACTCTGGTTATTCTAAATAAAATATAAAATACTATCATTATGCGAATTGTAATGAAGTAAAAAATTATTTTGCATTTCCGCACATGACGTTTTCATACTACCATGGCGCCATTGTTCAAGATTATTTCAAACGTGCACTATCGCAATATTTTGTGACCGGAAGCAGAGGAAATAGCCATTTTATTGACTTACGACATAAAATAATCCTCGCAAATATAATTGATTTACTTTTCTGTCATCCTAATTGTCATGCGAGGAGAATACAATTCATTATTTGGTAGAGTGAGGTGTCCTTAGTTTTCGGGCAGTAACCATTCTGGAGGTATATATCTAATGGGACGTACATTCTATCACGTATCGGTGATCACTATTCACGAAACACTTTACATACACGGCCTATAATTCACAGACTGGAAAGTGATTTAACTTATAAAATTATGATATTCTACATGTGTATAAGTGACAGTGGTATTTAGTCCACTGGGCAATATCGAAAGTATGTTACAGTTGTAGGTATAAAACAAAAAGTAATTCAAACTTCATAACAATATTGCAAGGTTTTAATGCTGAGAGACTGAGATACGTTAATCGTGTATTTCAGTGGCATGCAGGCTTAAAGGGATTCGGTAACTTTCTGGAGGCTTGATTTAATAAACTGTTGAATTTTGATATCTGTCATGTACAATGATGTTCAGAAGGATAAATAAATAGCCAGGCATAGAAATTTTTTCAAATATATAATGCTATTATTAAGATATCTATGACTGAATATTCCCATTTACGAAAGCGTTTGGCCATACGCTTTAGTCTAACACTGAGTCTATGGGGGAACACGAGTCTGGCATTTCCGGTCACTTGCATATACTTTTGTGAAGGATATGATGATTTTGAAGTGCCCCCCCCCCCTCCGATTTCATTTTTACACCACATTACATACACTGATAGCATGTAAGGCCAGGCAGCTCAGATTTTATCAAGCCTCTACAAAGTTACCAAATCACTTTCTTCAAGGTGTAACGTATTTTGATTCACAACTTTACACTATACATGTATACCGAAGCTAATTGTATTTTTGTTTTGTTTTCGTTTGTTGATCTATAGTCTGACTCCGGTTTCAAAAATGGTTATCTCAAAAGTCAGTTTTTGTATAGAAGAGATCTGTTTCTCCAGGAAAGCTGAAAAACGCTTCTCATTTCAAATCACAACATTGAGTGAGTGGTCATTCCCAGACACTGAAATAGACATCTTGCTATTCTGTCCTGGTACATGGCATACAAACAAACACAGAGGAATATAAAAATACCACGAACACTTAGCAATTTATCTAAAAGGACTGACTCGCCACACTTGTCAAGATGCAGCTATTTCTCAGAAAAATGTGCGCCTGCAAGTTCTGAAAGATGTTAACTAATGCAGCGACAACTGCCATACAAACGCTATCTTCCTGAAGCGAAATATTGACATTGATCCATGATATGCGATCCTTGTGTAAAAGTGAGAGAAAGGATACACACAAACCAGCTCTGATGGCCAACTTGGAGTCCAAATCGTGAATGATACGGTGATAGATCTGTAAAAGGAGAATAGACCCGGAAGGTTTATGCATTACCATAAAGCCCAAGTAAACAAATAAATGTCAGCTGCGAAGTTTACTCGAGTTATCTTCGGAAGATATGATGTCATTATGGGCGGAGAGGGTGAAGTGATGAGACAGAGCTTGTTTACTTGCTCAAAATTGGCATGTTGTTGATTTATTTGACTGGCTGAATGGGATAACACAAGGGAACTACCATTATTGGAGTATTGCAGACTTACAGTTGGTCGTGTATATTTTTCCAGATTACATAATCGCTGAAAGTTATACCCCTAAAGATAGACCTGAAGATATCGTTGTTCTGCCGTCCCACAGTAATTAATTTACACAAAAACCATTCCTACAAAGACCGATCATTAAGAAACGGCTATCGATATTATTATTCATTTGTTTTATATCAGAAAAATGGAAATAATTTCCCCTGAAATGTCGATCTAGGGAGGCATGTAGTGAGAAAGATCTATCCTAAATCGATTGAAGTCGGTTGAACCGTGAACTCTGCATCAGTACTTTGATATCATCACTGAAGGATTGCACGTTATGACAGTGCTAGCTTATTCGCTTCAGAGAGCGAAACGTTTCCTTATAACACTGTTTCACTTCTTTAGTTTCCGAGCAGCAATGGGCCGGGTGACTCTATCTGTACTTTTGTCGGTATGTAAAGAAATAAACCTTGTAAAGAGAAGTGCTTCCTTACCCCAAAATAACTATAATAATACAACATACTTTTAAGTCTATTCCTTTTCGTCATTTGACGACATCACAAATAATCATGGTCTAATACATTTCCTAGAAAAAAGTTAATGTAAGTTATTTCTTTATGAATTTCGGCTGATTATCTTTCCTCTCTATTTCGTTCTTGGGTGCTAATGAGAGTGAGGGTAAAATCGAAGGCGTTATTGAGTATTAGGGAATGCACTCCTAACGCAAAACAAAAGAACATTTTCCATCGTCCTCAGTACATCGCTGCCCACCCTACTACGGAAGTATTACAAAGGATACCGTATCCAAATCGATTTTTCATGACATTGATTATATTGTTAGCATACCAACCAAACGTGGATAATTCAATCAATACCATAATTGCCATAGTAGTCATATGTTCATTTCACGAAGATCAAAGTCATCGATTCCCCTACACAAGGTCATGTATATCAAAAGCACCTCGTTAATGCCCCTGATAGCCATTATAGAGGCGTAACAAGGCGCCACCATGTTAAATGTCTCTGTAATTACTTGATGATTTTGTCAAAATAGGTAAGATGTAATCAAGATAACTTTTTAAAAACGCTTTCCTAGTCAGTCTTTTAGATTTAAAATTCCTGCAACCATTTCACATTCATATGTTTGGTCACCATAACGGGAATTTAAATATGAATTTAATGTGGAAGTGGCAGAAAATGGTCGCACACAGAAAAGAACTTCAGATGTCTCTTGATTCAAGTGGTTATGACCTTGACGTCTCAAAGGACAAATGCCTACGTCACTCTAGGGTGTAGCATGTATCGATCACTTGAAGAGCACTTCCGAGCCAAGCAGTCCAATAAACATGCACTTTTTCCCCTTTCATTCCTAAGAATAATGTAATAGTATGTTACATGATTCTCTTCTTCATAGAGTAGCTATGTAATGTCAGATGACAGCTGTAAACATAGATTTCCTCGTGCATGCAGGGTAGCCTTCTTCATTTTGTCGATGAATACTATGATAAACTTCAACAGGATGCCTTCTAGCCCGATTTGATCTGTTTCTATGTTGTCAATGCATGGAGTCTATATGGAATACATATACTGGATACATTAGGTCTACAGAGAATTTGGTATTGGTACAAAAACATTATATGAGAAAGAATGTGTGTAGATGAAATCAAAACGAGAACTCAATGAAAAGATACTTAGAAGGATTGTTGCCTGTCGTGAGAAATTCAACCCATGCATCTGGGGAGCGTTTCATCAAGCGTTTTGTCAGTGATTTTTACTGACAAATTTGCTCTCAGCCAATCAGATGCAAGGATTTCAGTAGCTTATAACAGGTGTCGGTAAAAATCACTGACAAAACGCTTGATGAAACGCTCCCCAGTACATTTCAAGGAAATGATGTAGCTACGAGGACAGTGGACAGTGAGACTCGCTAACAAAATAAGCCGGAGGATACCTTGGTTTTCTATTGTTTTTCTGTTATTTCTCAAGCGTTGCTTCTTTCTATTTCAAGAAACGACTATGCTAGCATGAGATATATTCGTCAAAATTAATATCACGGAGCTCTTATATTGGTCTTCGGTATTTCTATTTTGGGGGGTATTTACTATGAAACTTCATTGACATTGTACATGAACACTTTGCTTACAATACAAAGCATACGTATGAAGAATATTAACAATCATAATTTATGAAAAATATATACATGTACAAAGAATTTGGGTTGACACTGCTTCAACAATATACCAAATAATTATACTGAGCCTGGAATCGCTTCGATAACATACGAGTCCAAAATACATTGCCATGTAGAACCCGTTAAATTTGCACAATATAGATAAACGATCAAATCAGTTTTGTTATAAAATAGATATAAATGAAAATTTGCATTGAAACAACATGTTTGCTAGCCGCTGCCTAACAGACCTGCATTTTCAAATTTTGCTTCAACAAAACGCCATCTGATATGGATACAAATATTCAGTTACAATATCACCTTACTCTCATCATTAAAAACGATAAATAACCTGAATACATCTGAAATTATTTTTGAAATTATTTAAATTGGCACCGCGCTTTGAATCATTTTCTCTATGTCATGAAGGGTGACAAATTAAGGTTGTGAACATCTCGTTACAGATGTCATACATAAAATGATGATGCCCAGTGGCATAAGTCAATATTCTATTTCACAGACAATCATATCAGTTTGGTATCGATTTTCAGGTTTCTTGCGATCGGGTTGCAATATAGTGCAGTGCGGAAGGTGGAGTAGCGGTGAGCTAGAGTTATGGTCTGTATACTCGCAGTACAGTGTACAGTAGGATAATTAAACTTTGTCCTCATTACAGATCAATAATTAGATTTAGGAGTCATTAATACTAATGACGGTTATCCTATTTCTCTCTCTTCTGTGATTCTGAGAATATCAACACATGTAAGAAAAAAAATCGTTTTGTTGAATTTAATTTATTTCTTTTTGTTGGGGGGGGGGGGGGGGCAACTGCCCCCTCGCACCTTGGCTGCGTCGCATGCATGTCATTCTACTGTTCCTTTTTCTTTTTTTCCCATAAAAATTATTACCGTGGACACCCGCACACGTTGACTTGACGCAATGCATGAATGCTTCACTGGATGCATGAGGCGACGACAAAATATTACTACAAATTAAGAGGTTATAACCTCTGGTCAAGATATGATATGAGTAGGTTCATCCACATCTTAATAATTTAAAATCTCCTGAAGCTAGAGCAACTTATTACTGTGTTCACGTGTGCAGAATGATTCTCAAGAAAAATAAAAGAAGGGCAAATAAACATGAATTAGTATACTACATGCACATCGAAGGGCTTCCCGTGGGATATAAATATTTGAAAAGACACTTTATTGTAGTCTGGGATATACAGACTGTATGAGAAAAACTGTGACAAACTTTTCCTCTGCCTATTCCTAAACAGCCAATTATGATATAATTCCATTTGGGGAATAAGAAATCTTCTAAAAAATAACGATCTATGTTAGACTTGTGCATACAGGCGTTTGTTTGTTTTGATTTCACATCTGATCTTTCAGATAACTCGATAGATTTACTAATACATCCCACTAAATTTCATTTCTGAGGGACACAAGATCACCAGCACATTGACTTGTTACCGAAATACACAGCCCATTTTTATTAACAAGTTTTATGTTCGGTTTGTGTCATGTTCAGTGTTGTTATATTTCTTCTGAGGATCAAGACGATGTGACAATTCGAGTAACAACGATAATTAGAAAGATTTCTTCTTACAATTACTATTGCGTTTTCGACAAGACTAAAGCAGTAAGCTTGTGAAGAATACTAGTAGATGAGAGAGAGCAGTGCCCTAACGGTGAGTTCAGTCGTGTGTGATTTGTGGTAATTATTGATACATCATCTACACAGGGAAATGTAACTAATCTACACCAACATGATTGCATAATATATCACTTCTGCACTAAAAGCTGATATCATTGCCTTAAAAACTGGGTTGAATAATAATAGCTACGTGGTTGACCCCTCCCTCTTACACCTCTGATTTCTAATCTTCTCAATGACAAAGAGTAGAGAAATGAAAAAAATAAAGAAGAAAGGGAGCATAATGAAATATTGGTGTCGTTCAGACTGGATAACACAGAAATTACCAAACATTACTAGTAATATCTACCAAGAAAGAGATATTGAAATTAATGCCAAATTCTCCTTTCTATCTGCCTTCATAGTTTGCAATGGCAAAAGAGGTTTTGTGTAATTCCTACTATTTTAATCGAATTTGAGCAGAGCAAAAATAGTCCACATAGCAATATTTGTGAGATATTCTAAGCAAATGGCAAGATAAAACTCACGAAAGTTTATTGTCAGGTTTTGTCACTCAAAAATTGGCACCTAGATTTGACCCCGGTGTTGATCTAAAGAGCCCCTAAGGTGTGAACCTGATTACCCCCTTCAACTTTCAACCGAAGCCTTCCAAATCCAGAGCCCCAGACACCGCTTGCCTTTCAAACCCGTCAGCTTGATAATATTGCCCCCGACATTTCGGCATAGTTTTGTCAGAGCACTGTAGACAGTACAATAAGGAATGCTAGTGCTATTATTGTCCGTGTTTTGACGTGTGAAACGTACTCGAATAGGGCGGGGCTGTAGAGTCCGTAGTGATTGTCGAATTGTGACTGGTCAATTGGTGTATGATTGGCGGTTAGTGCTTAGCAGCAGTTGCTGGGGGTAGGCGTGGTCTATGGGTTCATTCAGCATCGTTCGTGCTTGGTGTGCATGTATGCACATTTGCCTGTCGATGTTGTCTCTCTGTATGTGTATGAACGGAACGTTGGAAAAGTTTGCACTGGTTTGAAGGAAACTGCACGCTTCGGCACGCAGTTTGATTCTCTCCACTGGTTTTCTCTGGAATTGGAATCTTTCTTTCTTTGAGCAACGAGCTTTGGACTGTTATTTTACGGACTATTTTGGTGGTTGTTGTGGAAATTATTTTAGGAGAAATATATTCGAGGACTATATTCAGAATCTTCTCTTCATACAACATTCACTTCGTGATCATTAGTCGGAACTGTTCTAAGTTTACCGGGTTTGTAAGAGCGATCTGGTTGGAGCTTTGTGGAAATCCTAGAGTGAGAAAGATACAGGTAACCCTAATGAGCCAAATATTTTGTAGTGATAGCGGACCACATTTTGTGGCACCTTATTATTTTTAACCGTAAAAAGGAACAAAAACATTTTCACTGCTTGGAAAGGAAATGATGTATAGTTTTAATAGCGCGAAATGATGTTCAAATTTAATACACCACTTCTTAGATTTTTTTTGTTTGTTTTTTGTTAGCATTCATTACCGATGTACAAATTGTAAATGCTTTTGAATTTCAAGACGTAATTGCCTATAATAGTTCCCGACATGATTCAGATACTGATTGTTTTATGAAATATTTATTAGCTATCATCAGATCATATTCATACGTCGCTTGTGCTGATGATTCAAACAGTGCTTTCAATTGTTAAAGTTAAGATATCAATTTACTGATTATTCTTTTTACTACGTTTTTTAAATACGCCCCTCTCCTCTCATGCCTCTCCGCGCCCTCAATAAGGTAATATCTGCACCCGGCAAAATTCTAGCTACGGGCCTGCCCGGACAATACCCCAAATAATAATTACCCCTAAAAATTATCCCGAAGGGGAAAGGTGCGGATACGACCACATAAACATGATTAGTGAAATATCTTTGAACAGCCAAGTTTAATTTCCCATGTTCAATTCAGTAAGTTTCAGTGGAGTAGTGATGAATTTAAAGTACATAACATTTTGTAGTTTAAACATTAAGGTTATACATCGATAAGACATGGCAAGGAACACCGGATCATACTTCGATGATTCTACATGCAATTATACAGGAAGACAACCCCCCTCCCCCCATCCCCCTAAAAAAAATCCAGTTTACATTATCATAACTTTCCTCTCTCTCTCTATCTTGTATGTAGTTTCATTTATTGTTTCGCAACTCTGTCGGTATGCTCAATTAATATAATCTCTGCGAGATGGACAAATTCCCATACCATTGACCATGCGTGTTGACCCTTCGCTATTCATTTCACTGGTATCCACGTACTTACCAAACCTGATACAATTGCAGTAGAAATCGAATGGAAGTTGAGATTTCATCCCTTCTACACTCTCCTCCTTCACTTTGATTAACGTAGAGCAGGAAGGAAAAAGTTTATTGATTTCTCGAAAAACTGCACGTGCGTGCCTAGGATTGAAATACCGCCAGAACACCTATGTCAATATTAGTGCGTGAGTTGTGTATGTTTATATATGACGGACGTATGCCAGATGTATTGAAGGAAATATGGGATTTATCAATCTTTATTCCGTTGCGTGTGTGTGGGAGGGGGGGGGGGGGTTAGTCATATTGGTGACATTATGATATTAATATGTTCGTGTTCGAATGTGAGATCCAATGTTTACTTGAGTTCACTCGATGTCAACACGTGTTAGTTTAATATTGGGTTGGTCACCACTTCAATGATTTGCGTTTACTTTGCAATAGTTATGCTTTATTTATTGTCATATCATAATTTACGTGTGTGTCATTTTTGATGGACAGATGTCAGAGAATTATCTTTATGAGCTGTCAAAAATACAATCGAGATACCGATTTCAGAGATATCTTGCATGAGCTTGTACACTAGATATACAAATCAATCAAAGCAGAACTTGTGTCATAGTTCTTTTAGTTTAGTCCTTCTTCATTTTGAAGCAAGGCGTAAATTTATGTTTGGCAAAATAATATGAATTTGTACAGCTTCACGTCGTTGGCTTTTAACAGCTTAAATCCTTCTACAAGTTGTCTCTGGGAGATATTCCTTTTTTTGGTTAAAGCTGAAACCATTTCCATTATGCCTTCATGATATCTAATGTCCTCTTTCCAGCAATACCGTAATACGTCGTTTAGATCTATCATCTCCTCTTCACGTATCACTGCTATCCAGCCATCTTCTTGACCATGCGTCGCAGATGTGTCATCAATACTGTCCAAATACTTCTCGGTCTCTCTCCTTATATCATCGTCCAAAAATCTCACATCGTTGTATACACGATCACATTCTGCATGTGGATGTCCTATGCTCTACCCGTTATGCACCTATCTCCTTGTGTATAGACGTACATCTTATCTTCAGTAGATGAGAACTAAATTTTAACTTTCCGGTTTGGATGTTTCTTCCTCATCAGAGACTGATTTGATATATTATTGTTTTAAAATAATATTTATAAAGTCTTATTAAGCTAAGGTGGTCTCGCCAACAGTTGGTAGCTAGCGAGTAAACTGAAGCATTTACCTACATGTATGTCAAAGATTTTGTCAATATGTTCCTCTTTCCTTGAATGTATACGATTTACGTCCAAACAGATCACCCAAACCCAGACTAGAGTGTGTCTTACACTGAGTCTTCATCAATGGTGTCTTTATCATGGTGTTTAATTTGAAAAATAGTACACTTTGTGGCTGTGCGTAAATTGCATATAACATTTGAAACCCAAAAGTACACCACGGTCTGTCATTTCAGACTTGACTCATTTCAATGCCCTCTCTTCATTTCTGTTTCATTGTCCTGTATATTTTCCCTCCGATATCATTTTGCCGCCACTGTGTCACCTGTCTGCCTAACGCGTCCATAAACCTTGGCGTCCAGTGTCGAGTCGGTCAAGTCTGGTAGAAAACAAGGAACTCCAATCTGTAGCAGGCCATTCTATGTTGACACCATTAAGTTAATGACTGGTTCTCTTTTGTTGACTGAACAGATTCCCGTCTATTGTCCTGAGTCCAGAGGAACGTGTTTAAGATGATAAACCGAGTGATTTTTAGGACCATGTTTGCGTTTTGTTGTCCACTGCTGACCATGAATGAGTCTGTGTACCGAAGAAACGTCAAACATGGTGTTTACAAGGAGACCCAACAACACACGACGCCACGGAATCACTACTTTTCATAGTCGTCACTATTCCTCGGTGGGTCTACACAAATATTTGTAAAAAAAAAATCCCTAACGACAAAAGAGAGCACTATTTCTTGAAAAGAAAGACCGAGTTATTGCAATACTGGCGTACATTTTAAGTCCCAGTCATGATAATTCATAAGGCATTTATAACTAGACATTTCGTCAATATATCTGATTTATTCTCAAACTGAATGAAACTGTATGAATAGCTCTATTTGGGGGTTACAAAAAGCGACCACATCATTCCCCACCCCCACATGACTGGAGCCAATGGCCCCGTAAAACGATTGTTATCTCATAGCCTGCAAACAGAGTCCCGAGATAGAGTGATTGTTTGAGGCGTTATGCTATCTGATACCAACCAAGTGGGATAACATTGATTGAGTCTAATTCAGAACAGTATTCAAACAAAACTACACCTCTTATTGCGCCCAATTAATCACCACTGACGATGATTAACAATCTAATTGTGTCATTCAACAAAAACGACCTGGCCTCTCTTGGAGGTGAGATTGATTTGTGACAATATCCTTGTACAGTCATTAGTCTGTTGTTCTGCCCTTTCAAGCTTGTCCTTTCTTCACCGAGTGAATATGCCCCTGGTCCGAAATCGAAATAATCTTGAAAAGCTTGTGGCCAGTAATAAAAAAGTGTTTTTGAGTAGTATTGTGCACCTGGATGTGCTAATAAAGGGGTGAAAAGAGAGAAAGTATCGACATATCACGTGGACATTTGACTCCTTCAAAATAGCACGTTTTATCGTACCTGAGAGAATTTGAGAGAATGAGGACATGAGAGAAGGAACAAGAAGACAGAGAGAAATAAAGAAACAAAGTTATAAGGTTAGTAGAGAATGGGAGGCAGAGAGAGAGAGAGAGAGAGAAAAAAAAAAGGGGGGGTATTGTTATCCACAGGTACACCTGCAAAACTTAGTGGAAATTCACGAGGCCCATTTATACGACGGTCCAAACATCTTTTTTTAGAAGCGTAGTGTATAATCATGGAGCTGTTTGTAGCTCCATTGTATAGGCCTATTCGGAAGTATTCTCAGTGAAACTGGTACTCAGAAATCTGGGCTATAAAAGTGAATGGCTTATCTGCATGCATATGTTTGTATTTGAACTTAGGCCAGGTATGAGGAATTTCTTTCACTGGCAATACTGTTTACAAGAAGCGACCACTCAATGATTTTCATTCAGGCCATATATATCACGATAGTATGAGAGTTTCTTTTCTCCATTTATTTCTGCTCCAATCGACAGTAACTAAATAAATGGCAGGGTGCTGAGAACTGTTCAAAGTCATTATGTTTATCGGAATATTCCACATCGTAACTGTCGGATTCCGGAAATCACTCGTCCGCAATGTCATTGATGTCGAGTCAAAGGGCATGACATGGGATTCGAGGAGATGATAAGACGTCGCCTCGACCTCCTTAACACACTACATCTGTCCAGCCGTCGACACAGACTTCTGCTGTTTCTTCCATCCATGTTCATGCCAACGAAGGAGACAAAATATGATATTGTGTTCTTTTCATATAAATCAATGCATAGTTTGTATTCTACTTGCCATGATCAGGAGATGAAGAATAACACTCGGTTGGTCGTACATTAATATCAAATAAGTCTCAGGTATAAGTTATAGGATTATTGAATGTTTCACTTGGACCATGCAGGGAAGTGTTTTGACTCATAAATATCCTCATGTTCAGCGTATGTCTCACTGTTTCTCTCTCTCCATTGATCTCTGTCTGTCTCTCTCTGTCCCTGTCGATAGCCCTTTAATTTGTCTCTTATACTTCAAGAACATTTCCACCTGATCTTCCTCTTGCTCTTTTACCACCTTTTATTTCTTTTTCATACATCCTCTATTTTTCGCGGTGGAATGACAAAGTGAGCACCGCAGCAGTATTATGAGATGCATCCTAAGCACCTTGAGGATGTATCACCAGAGCAACTTGACTTGAGACATTCTCCTCCATTTCTCCTTTGACATTAGGAATGGGCAATTTAGGATTAATGCGAATACCTCTCGAACTTCAAACAACCAGATCTGGGTCGAACTTGCTACAAATACATTTCGAGAAATATGAGTAAAATTAATCTCCGGAGTATATTAAGCTCTCTAAGTGCACTTCAGCCTTCTGACTAGCCTTCCTAGAAGGCTAATGGGGTTTTTCGTTTTGTGATGTGCATAATAAGTAACATGCCTTGAAAGAATATTTCCTAGAAACGGAAGAAGCATTTCCAGTCCCTTACCCAACGAGATTTCGATTCTGTTGACATCAAATTAACCTTACTTTTACTTGCTGTCCCTACTTCACTGAAAGTGTGTTTTAAGATGTAAGTTATTGGGTCGTTTATTTTGATGTCTCAGAAATGGCATATCTCACAATCAATTTCATTTTTTTCGGTATTTCTGCCCCCATCTTCCACTTCTATTCCCTATATCTTATTAAAGGACTATTATAGAGTGATTATCGACGAAAGTGTATATCTGTAGTAAGCACGACCATATTGAAACATTATCTTGAAGTTTCTCCCAGTTATTAATGCCCGTTACAGACACACACAATAAACTATCTGATCCGTATAATATGTCTACATCAGTACCCATTGTGTCATAAGAAGAGAATTATTCATACTTGGTAATAAAAAATCAATAGTTAATGGTAGCCTAATTGATGATGTCATATTTACATTTTTATTACATTGGTAATGAAAATTTTAATATTACATGTCTTTCATTATAAACATGAAGCAATAAACTTTCCAAAGCGTGAAACAATAACATGATCAATACTGTTAAGAAAATATTAACTAATTAGACAAATACATCCGAGTTAAAGAAAGAAAGCATATATGATTTTTTTTCTTTTTTCGGTTGTGAAAAAGCGAGATCTTTGGGCTATTTTTGCAGATCGAGACAGCGGTGTTTGTTCGAAGCCTGTTCCCTTCGGCAGTATAATGTTGTCGAGTGCTCAATCCTGCCTGATGGCTGGCTGCCTGGCTGGCTGGTCGGTCGAAGTTGACGAAAGGAGAGAAAAAGCCGAAGAAATATGATTCATTTTGTTTCATGGCTAGCTCGCTCAACCTGATTTCGACGGTGTTATCAGAGATATATCACATCAACTGGGATTGTTTCAATATTTGAATGTCTTGTCCCTTTCTTAGTCTTCTCTTCCAGACTTTCTTCGTGATTCTTATCCATCTTTCTTCTTGTATTGTGTTAAAGTCCATGCACAATATTATATTGGTAAATTTTAAACCACATGGAATGATTCGTAAGATTTATTTTATTTCAGTAGATTGCATAGCATGAAACTTACCAGTTATAAACGACCTTAAAGTTTTTTTTCCTTATATGAATTAGATTAATAAGCACAATCAAGCATGGTCTAGATGTCGTGTATATAATTAAGTTCTCGAGTTCTGTCGGCATAAGAATGGTCATGCATACGTGCCGTAATTTGAGTTATTCTTATTCGTTAGGATACTTTTAAAACAAGCAATTACAAACAGTCACGTGTGACGTGTGAGTCTCTCCCTTGGATTACAAATATGTGCATATTTTGCGTACTCCTTGGAGCTTAGGTGATATGACGGTCCTGCTATGTAAACTTTCTTTGACTCAACACTTCCCACCTGTATATTTTATTTTGGGTGTGCAATATTGTTAATGATTCTATATTACCAACTATGATGAGCTTATAATCTTGTGAATTCCCAAATATGACTGAAAAGGTTTAGTATAATTTAATATCAACTTATAATCCTGTTTGTTAATTCATTATAGCTTGAGCTAGTGGCACAAAGATTGAGAAAAGAGAGAAAACATACACAACTAACAGACTACACGTCATCTGGAACTGATTTTCACAGAACAAAAATTTACTTTAGTTTGAGGGAGTTTGTACCTGAGGGAAAAAAAATCAAGATACTTCGTCCTAGTTATTGGTATTTCCCCAAAGGCTGAACCGATTGTTGATCGAATATTTCCATGATTTCTACCAGAGTCGGGACTTACAAATCGTGTTGTTCAACAATTTTTTTCTGCTGATTTGTACCTACCATTTCCGTGAAGCATTTTCAGTCAGGCCTTCTACAAGGATCGTGTCTCCTCGTATGACACACGATCGTCTGTCATGAAATTAATATTTGTTTTAGGGACCTGCCAGCCAAGATATCTTGGAGGCTAGAAATCAGAAAATCATGTCAAGATTGTCAGGATATTTCCAGACGAATCTTGAGTCACGTCACTGACTTTGACACGACCGCAGTCGCGTCTATTATTGAAACTATCTTGTCTATCAATCTTCCACCAATATCGATCATAATTATTTGGAGAAGAAGGGAGTTCAATTATTTCACTCTGTGATTCAGAATTTTTGTGGTTTGCTGTTTGTCATCGTCCTACTCGATTATTTCTCACTTTGCTCCAAGCAATAATTAATTGAGCACCAAAACAAGAATACGACTACAGACCAAGATATCCATAGTTTCTTTGATTGTCGGGGTCTAATTGTCAGTCGCGGTCTCTCTGAATCATCAATAATCAAGATTTAGGCAGGGATGATAATAGTTGAAAAAAAAATCGCTCATCAGAAAGATTTGATTGGTCAAATTGTGATTCTGGTCACGAATTTGTTTGGATTCTAAGAATGTCAGTTGTCATTCTGTGGTATAAAGTCGTTTCTCTATCTAATACTCTGCCTTTACATTTTACAATTTTAACCTTACAGGCTGATTGCTTATCATTATGTTGGTTAGTCAGAGGAACCGTTGAAATTCTCTAGGTCCTTCTCCGTTGTATTAGAAACGAAAAAGTAATGTATTTCTTTTGAACTGTGTGGCCATCAGAGAATTTAACCCTTGGTGTCCATCAGTTAAAGCAAGAAGAACAATCCACTCGCATATGACAGGCATCCCTCTCTATGGAATCTGTAATATTGAGCTTCAGAGTTAAGTTAACCACGCCAGTCACTTCTGAATACACCCGTCATGAATTTTAATTGTAAGATTATTCCATCGAGCAAACAATCTTTAGTAATAATCAAGAGCGCTTTATTAAGGAGGAGTAGCAGGAGGAGAATAAAACAATGAAGACAACCCTCGATAGGGAATTAATAATCTAGAAAAGCGAAAGGAGATACCTCAAGGAGAGAACCGTGCTAACGTCTGGAGACGCTCAAGGTCTAGGAGGAGCATCTTCGTTTGGATGAGAGTGAGATGAAGAGGAAGGATGAGCAACGATAGATGTCAGAATAGATCCATCACGGTGACCGTGGTCTAGACCAGTTGGCTCTCTCCTCCCAAAAGTCAATGTCAAGCGACACCTAGTCTATGTCGTCCAAACTCATAAGTTATGGTTATGGCACCGTTACGACCGGTAGAAGTTGACTTTAATACTGAAATTACAAGCTGTTTTTAGTCATGACGGTGTTTTCCATGTGCTAGTACCTTATAAGTTAAGATGGTGGGTTGAAAGAGCATTGTAGTCATGATGGGGCATGATTCATATTTTCACCTGATAACCTTAACACAAACTTTAACCCAGATTTATTGCTTGGAGTTCATTTGAAATTGAAATACGAGTAGTCTGGAGAAAAAGGAGATGTGATGACTTTTGATATGAGTTACACAACTTTGCGACACGATGTGTCTTGAGAAGTTGGACTTTGCATCTTCCTGTAAGGTTGATAAATCTAGGTACTGGAGGGTTGATGATGCAGATCTGGGCTGGTATTTAGGCTAGAGAGGAGGAAGAGGAGGAGGAGGCGATGTTCCCCAGGTAGGAGCAATTTGAGATGGCGTCGGAACCCATCTTGAGACACAGCAGGGAGCAGCGGTCACATGCCTGAAACTTTCTTATCTTAGTGTAGCAAGATATATAGGCAGAGTCAATCTCTAGATGTAGCAAAATATTAGAGGATGATGTCGTTAGGCAAAGAAAGGAATCTGATAGAGATGTAGCTGTTATTGGCTATTTATTTAGTCTTGTCCCTAGGATTAAAGTAGTTGTAAAATAATGTCCATCATTTCATAAAATTAAAAATCAATCACTGATGATTCGGGATGTAGGAAAAATAGGCGTGTTACTTTAGCTTTCATTGTATGATTATCATACATTTATTAAAAGGTTATAAGCTAAGTTGGTCAACTCTAATCCGATAATGGTAATTGTTAAAATGGAAAGAAATGAAGAAGGTTGAAGCTGTACTTCAAGTATGTTGCGAAAAGTGAATATGGACCTGGGTGAGTGGCATACTTTGAAGTAGAAGAAGAACAGAATAGAAAACCCCATGATACCATAAAGTATAAAGATCTTTGCCATTTATTGGAAGAAAATAAGATGTAGACAACGGAATTTACGATGAACTTTAAGAAAGGTAGGACTATTCGATTTTTAATATTGCTTGGACAAAAATCAGTTACTTTTCTAGATTGCACGACCATTTTACAGTTAACAAAAATGTGTGAATGGTGGAGGTACTCTCTCTGCAAAAAGAGCGAGGAGGAGATAGTGGAAAGTGAGATACGTCAGAGACTGGATACAGTAGAATGAATGTTCTTATCAATGTCGTAAATGGCTAGCATGGTTGACATGATGGACGACTTATCGTGGCAGCGTTTGTTCGGCTGTCGAAACATTATCAATTCATGTCATTTGGAGATTGCCAAACCTGTCTCGTTACTCTCATTTCTCCCAGATAGCAGACCACCCTTTTACATCTCATCTTCACTTTACATCAAAGTCCATCCCATTACTGCATTTAAGATGGTATCTCAAGAACGAAAAAGGAAAATGTCAGTTTGAATACTAATAGATGATGTGAATACAATACATGCTAAAGTACACCTGATGAGAGATCGTTTTATGGTACATATTTAAATTTCGATGATATGTGAGATCTAGACCATTAAGAGAAAAGGAGAGACAATTTCCTATAGAGAGAGAAAAAGAAGGAAGGAGACAGAGCAAGAGACAGAAATAGAGAAAGGAAGAGAGGAGACTGAGAATGGAGAGAAAAGAGAAAGAAAAGAAGAAGAAGGAAATACAACGAATTTGAATGTTTAGTGTAAATAATTTCTGTTTTGTGTAGAAGAAATTTTCTGCATTGAAATTATATGCTTTTATAAATTATTGTATGTTCTAAGCTGCAAAAACATCGGGAAGATTTCATTAGAGAAAATTAATGCTACATTTTTTCTATACTATACTATAGTATACTATACTATCTATACTATACCTGAAGTAAGTACATAAGTCGGACAAGTCCCTATAAATGTAAAGAGTCTCGCCACAAAGAGCAATGTTATCATAAACAATTACAAGAAGTTTGACCTCGTAAAGTATGTCCATAGTAGCTATTCATTCACATCAGGGTTAGATATCTGTTTTAGCAATCGCTTGAGCACCAACGTCCATTTACCGCTGGACAAAAGCCAGAAACAGGAAAGTTTAGAGACCGGTGGCGCTAGCACCCTGCTAAAGGCTTTTTACACCCCTCTCCCTATCTTTATGCTTTATGGTTATCTCGACGTGTGGTGATTGCAATAATCTAAATTGCATGGTCTCTCCCTTTCTTTCTCTCGTCGGACAGCTTCGCGATGTTTGTGTGATATGGCGGTTTGTTGTCACGGGCCGTTTTTACAAGGGGCAGTACCGTTTTAATGCATTATTTATTTATGCAAGCAATGGGCCACGCTTGTCCATACATACACGAGAAGCTGGTTACTTAAAAAGAGCGCGGTCATATTTCTCTTTGTATACCTAATATTTGGACCTTCCCCCACTCGGCCGAGTCCATTTGATAACGTAAACCAGTCGCGTGCTCCACTCGCTGGACGCATTATAGTGATTTATCCATTCCTCGTTGGGTTCCAGATGAGGGAATTGAAAAAAATGAAGAATGGAAAGTGAATCAAACGATAAGGGACCCAAGATGATAACGGTCACTCAAATACTCCAATGGATTATCATCTTAATATCTCTATCACAGTCCGAACTAGGGGCATTCTACTGAACAAAGGATATGAAATATTAAGCAATTTCCACTTCATTACTATGATGAAAACCAAACTGCAATTTTATTACTATTTCCTTCACTTTATATCTGATGATTTGCATAGATGACAAAAGGGATGCTTACAGACTTTACCTTGGTAAGGAATACACAATGGAGAGATAATCATGGCGCCGCCTGCAGCAATTTGGATTCCGACAACTAAACATTAATTTTCACAAAGAATGAAAACCTTACCAGTGTATAAGAGATTCACTGCGGATGTCATGTTTTGTACGTTCTTTCTTCTACACTTGAAGGTAATACCAAGGAGTTATCACGATAAGTCCTTGGTAATACCCGTAAGGAGATTTTCTCAATGAAGACACCGAAAGATTTTGGATACAGCAGTAATAATTAGACAATAAAACGAAACGAAGTCTGTGAGGAAGGTGATCAACATTAAACCTAGGTTTATCTTGCGTTAAATCCTATAATAAGAATGAGCAATTCAATCAACGATAATATACGACGCGATGTCGGCCATTCACCCCTCTCTAATATCTTCTGTTCTAACTCGTTGGCCGCCACGCGCATCTACATCCGAACAATAACACGAATTCCCTCCGTAGATATTCCCCCTTTTGATACCCTGTATCATTATAAGGTGGGAAAGATGTAATAAACCCTCCGAACATGTCCGTAAGATGATTCTCATAACTGACTAACTTCTTATCCCCCACACATTACATGATACATCTGGTCACATGGCTCTATAGCATATCATAATACCTTTGGGCGATCTTTAGCACGTAAGGCTGGATTTGATCGGAGTCTTTAGAATCGTCAACGTTTTGCCGGAGGTATGTTAAGCAGCGGAGAAACTGATGGTGTTCGACCGCATCAATAGTGAAACTCAAGGTCTCCCTTTTCCAGCTTCGTCACCTGCTCTCCTGTTATTCTCAACGTACATATTCACCCACACTGTCACCCACACTATTACCCCACACACCACATTTCATGCATGTAATATGGTAAGTCGACCATGCCAAAGCCCTTGCCAAAGACATCTCGCTCTACCTGACACATTAAAGTAAGTTAATTTGAATAAAAGTAGAACATTGAGAGAAACTGATCAGTGAAATTTTGAGCAAATTCTGATAAGAAATGAGGAAGTTGTGAATTTTAAAGTTGTAATGAATCAAACACAAATTTGCAACTATTATAATGTGACGTACCTTGCAAGCTCCTCTCCCAATTGCTCAGTACAGAAAATATCATAAATTTTCATTTTCTTAGTTTTTCATGACAGAATGAATTTGTTTTATACATGTTTTGTATAAACACATATGAGCAATGATTATATCTAAGGTGCATGTATGATTGAATATTTTCTTTAGAGAAATGGAAAATAATGATCTTGGGATACAGGACAGATGGGATAGGAGCTCGCAAGATACGTCACGGAGTTGCCATTACAACCTCAAAAATATAAAACTCTCTTATTTCTTATCGTAGTTTGCTCAAACCTTCACTGATTTTTTTTCGTTGAATTTTCTGCTTCTTTTAAAACCAGCTTGTAAATTGTAATCAGGGTATAACATTATTTTGGAGTTGATTATCTCTTGTATGTGTTCCGAAAAAAAAAGTTTTATCAAATAAGCTTTTATATCAATATAATTACATTGCTTGGATGAAGCTTTAAGAAAATCGACGGAACGACTCAAAGACAGAACGAATATTCAGTCTTCTTAATCAGGCATCCCTTCTTGAAACTAATGAATTGGATGAGATAACACTCGTTGTAAAAGTTGACTTTATCTTTCTTATCGAAAATGACCATCTTTAATTTACCTAACGACGTCATTATGATTTTTCAGGTGGAGAACAGTATGTGCCTTCAATCATCACAAGGATAGGGAGGAATTGGGTCACCTGGTCTCATCAATGGTCACCAGGTTGTCTCGACTCCGATATTCCTGATGACAGAAACTACCAGAGATAGACCTTGTTCTAATTCTTTGCTCGTTTCGTCATCATTGTCCACAGTCACACGTAGGTCTGTCCCTCCGTGTATCAGAATTACGAAGATTTATTTTGGTGTCATATCTTTCCTGACCCGCGAATACGTTTTCCAATCAAAATCAAAAGGGTCTAAAATCCGAAGGGATCATGAACTTTAATCGCTTTAAAGAATCGTAAAACCAACAAATAAATAGAAGCACTTTAACCCATTCAGTGCGCTCTACTTTGAATTAAAATACCAGACATGTAAATCCGATTTCGTATTTTACAAGTATTTCCTGAATTGTCACACATTTTCTACGAACGATGATTTCCCCAGTCACACACAGGATATCACAACGGATCACAACATTATCGATCATGGGTAATATAACGTACCTTACAACGAAATGCAAATGTTCATTTCGAATATAGAATACGGCAATTCAATTTCGAAAGTGTACTTAATAATCTCTTTTACAGCTAATTTGGTCGTAGTGTATCAATTGTCAAGGAAAATGGTTCATTTGATTAGGATCTTTTCGCATGACACTATCGTATCTCTTCAGTGTGTAAAGTAACAAGGACATTAAGCTTGTCTTCTATTGTTACATTGTATTATAGATTTATCTAAATATATTCATGTAAATGGTGAAATATAAAGAATACGGTAGATGTGATTGCTGCATGAGGTTTTGAAGAAATCCCTCTGTTTTCCCTTAACCGACTGATCTATTTGATAACGTTGGAGAGACCCCACGTATGCTTAGAATTAGCCCAGATGTCCTATTCCCACTTGATGTAACTTAAGATGCCGTATCATTCATGGACAGAGCTTTGTAATATTAACAATCGTCCGGTCATGACGAGGCTTTGTATGTATCTCCGTGGTGTCATCCTGGCTCTATATCACTTGCTTGACAAATTCAGTGCTAGCAAACATTGACAGACGATACACCTTCTGTCCGTCTTAAATGAATAAGATGTCACTTTGCCGAATGAAAGGCTTTCAAATATCGCTGCTTGTTTACGGTAACTTTTCCATTTTGGAGCAATAGTAAAAATTGGAAGTGTAAAAATAAAAGTTGTAATGTAATTTTTTTTATCAAAATAATCTGAAGAGAAGAAATAAGGAGAATTCCAAAACGATGATATAGTTACGGCGTTTCCTGAGCTATCATGAATCGATATGAATGTAATAATATTTATTTCAAAAGTTTCTTTCATCAAAATATTCTTATTCTATGAACTATACAGCAATGAGAACTTGTCTTTAAGATTGGTCTCTGCTGAGACTCGTTCCATGTTGATACTGAGGTGAGACAGTGCATTATCCTAATGGAACGAGACAGATGTTAAGCGGTGGAGAGTGAGATGTGGCAAGCAGAGAGATAGGAGACGTCCTAGAAGAAGCATGCCAGATTGTGATAAAGGATTGGATGGGACAAGGAGTCATGAAGACCGCATTTTGATTTGATTAGCTCATACCAACTCTCCAATATCATGCTCAAGTACCAAACGGCATGAAGTACCCCACCCCTCTCCACATTATAATGGTACATGCATATGCACGATGGTCAATAAAATGTTGGCGATTTCGGTTGATAAACTAATACGAAAATAATGAATATTATAAATGATGGTAATCAGAGAAGGAGACATTTAGAGAGCTCATTGTCATGTTGTAAGGAAAATGATTCGTGTTTACCTCTTGTCAAAAGGACGAGGCTAATTTATACACTCTTATAAACCTTGCTGATTTTACCTCGACATCCAATCTGATAGAAACGCTGTGATAGGAGACACATCTTGATAAAGCATTCTTTTAATTCAACACTGATATCACTTTAGAGTAGGCATAATTATAAAGTTCTCTGTTGTAAAATCAACGTGATTGTTAAAAAAGCGATTGAATTGACAAATGCATTTAGCCTTTCATTCATGTTTTCAATACAATGTTGTTACATGTCAAATTAGAATCTTAATCTGTTCCTGATTTAGAGAAATAGAGACGCCACAACCTGTATCATTATACATCGGCCTCGGGGTAGGTGAACATGAAAACCAGTCGATCATTAGAAAAGGCAAACCTGAGTACGAAGATGATGTATCTACGACCACGGGCATGCAGGGGGCCGACATCGAGCTCTACAACGAGAAATGTATTGTCTTTGTTCTTGATCCCCAGTCGCTTGTGGGCGTGAAGAGAGACATTATCCATTCATCAATATCATGTTGAGGATGGAGTGATGTCTTGGGGCCATATATTATGTGACTGGTTATGATTCTAGATTTATAGTTGTAACCTGTGGCAACAGGGATCGTTGGTGGTGCACTGTTACTCTGGTACTATGCACTCATGTTCACCATGTTCAGAGATTACGTCTCGCGATAAATCGATGCACACAGGATGATGGAGTATACCAAAGACTGAATAAGCAAGAGGGATTGGTGCAAGGATGGAGGTTCTAAAACCTAACATTAGTGGATTTGAAACAGAAAACTAAAACCATAGAAGGTATGGATGTATAAACTGATCTCATGCGCTCAAGGGTGCTGAAACAATAAAAAATCAAGAAGATACATTTATCATCGGTAATTCATTCCTGCTCGAGTATTTCTCAAAGTTACCAAACCAGCATGTTTAACTACTTCCCGCGCATTTCCGTTTTACACCGTTGCCTAGGCATTTTCGCGAAAAAATCCAAGAAGTGCGCTGGTGAAAGAGTCTAAGTCGTCAGCGCCCCCAGTGAGGTCTAGCATGCACAGCATCTGCACAGACAGCAAAGATATGCATTACAGTAACTGTACAGTAGCTACACTTCATCTTGTGCGCAAACGAGCTAAAAGAAATATATAAGGAACGATAAAAGCAAAAAAATATATAAGAGAGACAAGGGGGATGAAAGGAAAAGCAAAACAGAAGGAAGCGTGAAAGGGCCGTCTTCTTTGTTTTTTTTTCTTTCATGCTGATGAGGCTTCCTCTTCTCTAATTGGCGCACAAAGAGTTACAGCTAGATACGCAGTTATAGTTATAGTTATAGTTGTAGCAAATATAACTATATTTCTTCAAATCAATTATTATTATTCTTATTATTCTTCTCTTCTCGATATTAGTAAAACACCTAAATTTTCTTTTAAATGTATGATCCTGGGCTATAATTATTATACGTATATTCCTCGTCCCCCACCCCTTCTGTTTAATTCCCTCGCTTTCTGGTAACACTGTTTCAGCTTAGCTGCCTTTCAGCTACATTTTAAAATTCTTTTACCTTGCAATGCAACATGAATTAACTCTAATGTTATTCTTTATCGCCATATAGACAATCCGAGACAGTAGACCAGTGCAGTAGACCCTATAGTACACGTACACATACACCCGATCGCCGCAAACATGCAGAGTAGGAGTACGTGTGTACATTCGATTTCATACTTCGCGCGTGCAGAGCAAGCTCGAGCTCATAGCGCATGAAGCGAGCTGAAACCTAGACTTTGAAACCAGCACGTTCGAAGCGATTAATCGAAAAAATGCCTAGGCAACGGTGTAAAACGGAAACGCGCATCCGGGGGAATGGCAAGGGTTTGGCATGTTAATTTCTAGTACCAAACACGGGTGGAAACGTTGACATCTCATATTTCTTTTAGTATTTATGACATGACCTTACAGAATATGTTTCTTACTCATATTTTCTAAAACAGTGACAATTCATATTGTAGTATATCAAAGTAGACGACATAACGCTCGTTATTGCCCTTTAAACATGAAGAATAAAGAATCTTAATAGAATAAACGATACAGTCGTAACTTGTCTTCATACAAAATGTGGAAGATCCTGTACAAAGATCTCAAAGAAAATACAAGTTAGGAGTAATCAAGACGCTTCTATATATTAAACATCTTCAGGTGTATCTTTCGGCCATAGTCAATGGCTTGGCGCAGGTTCTCCTTGGTAATCGATTTCGTCAAGTCACTTTATCTTCTTTGTCCTCTCATTGTCGGCGTCGAGTTGTCTTTCCCGATGTCATTGCAGGTCGTCTATTCCAGCCCATGGTTGTCATTCTACCTGGATAACATGGGGGTACACACGGGATGATCGGTAAATCTAATACAGACTGGTTTTCAAATAAAGGAGAGTCTTCTTGTTGCAGGGGATATTGTTGTCTGTTGCTTGAAGGACCGCGCTTGTCACACAAACCTTCTGAACCCTAAACGTCAATGTTGGAAGGGTGTGAATCTTTCCTCTTCGGGTTCGTTTCGTTTTGTATTTTCCTTCTTTTAACCCACTGTCCTCTTCTGTCGTCAGTGGTTTTTTTTCTATCATGTTCATCGTTTTTTTTCTTTGTTCATTATCATGATTTGGTCCAACATGCTAGTATTCTCCCCTATTTTTACCGATTAAATTTTTATAGTAAGGAAGTAAATTCGTCTCGTTTTCTTTTTGTTGAGAAGACCTTTGTTAGCTCTTTGCCGTATTTTATGTATGGACAAAGTCCATTATCACTTTCTCATATTAATTTCTTTTATTCTGATTTCCCCTATTTTATGAGTTAGATCTTTATAAGGAAGATCTACTACAAACAATTACTAGGGAGAAGGCAATGGTGCAAGGAAAATGTGCATTTTGGATTTTATCAACGAATATTATTGAATTTTGTAAATTTGCTTTTTGGAGATGTTTGATACATCGTCTGTTGATAAGTTCCATGGATGTGGGGTATATTTCAAGAAAAGGCAAAAGTATTAGTGCCTCATTTGCATTTTACATTAATGTCAAGTTCATGAACAATGAACAATACATGGTGAATTTTAAGCTATGTTTTAAGCTTACAATTTCATTAAGAGTGAGACATACACTCTTGTTGTTCTCTGTGGATTTCAGTATTAGCTGTCAGCAAAGGCGCCCTACCGCCTACTTGTCCGTACATAGAGACGAGTCTTGCACTCCAGGGCACATGCAATACCGCGTTTCATGTCCAACCAAAACAACTTCTTTCTCCCCCTTTTTCATACTCGCCCCCTCCCCTATTTTCCTTCATCTGGTGTGCTCCATCACAGTCGGGTCTACTATAAACCTCGAGGGATAGTTAAATGAAAGAGGAAAATTCCCCATCTACTCCTGCAGACCAGAGTTGATCGTCCTGAGCTCAAGTTCAGAGGAGAGAGTTTTTTTTGTCTGGTCCGGTCGTGGACGACAATGCCGCCCGATGTCCACTATAGGAGAAGAAAGCAATTAAAAATCCTTCGAATCGTCTATGTCATTGACATTCATCCCCCGGGCTAAAAGCTTTCTAGAATTTCTTCCTTTGCTCGTAAAACATCGCCTATTACAATGCAGATCATGAAGGACTAAAACGTGTCGGTCAGCGTGGCGTGGCAAACCAATGAGGCGCTGGCGTGTAAGTATACTGTCTCTACTAAGCTTTTTAATGTGGTCAGTCACACCAACATGGTAATTTGGCGACCAAGGAATAGACTTTAATTTTCGGTTACAGTTGGAATTTTTTTACTCATTTTGAAACATTTTTAGAGAGCGGAAGGGAAGATGTGAAATGTACTTTTAAAACAACTGTAATTAATGTGATTCATGATTCATGAATTGCAATTAATTGTTAAATAGATCATAAATGGTCACTTCATGCCCCAATCATCTAGAAAATGTTATATCGAGCCGTAGATCGACCGTGAACAACAGATGTTAATCCATGTTATGAGCTACCTAAGATCAGTTTATATTAATAGATTTACTCATGTCAAGTTATTTCCGCAGTTTTATGTGGAGGAGTATACGGGGTGGGGAGACACAATGAATGCATTGACTAAATCTCTAGATATATTTCAAACCTCAAAGCTGTTCCAAGTACTATTAACATTTTTTCAATCATTCAAATTAATGTTAAAATATCAGTACGAATCAAAACTCTAGCCGTAAATCATGTACGTATACTCTTTACCCCTTAAACCTCATTTTACTGAACACGAATACTAGTCTATAATGACTACATTAATCTGCAACCTTTTCTACGCAGCATGCACGCACAGTGTCGCGCTCTGCCATACTGGCTTCACGCAGAGATTTTCTAAATGGGTCCTTATACAAAGCCATAAACAAGATTCATTGAAACGTAAGGAATCATAAATAAAACAGGACTCTCCTCTTCTTAATACTGTAGGTACACTGTTTTAGCGACATAAATTAGAAGACAGTTGATGTGTTTATAAGACAGCAGCATCGTGGATTATTATAATGAAGATGATTTAGCCGCTACTGTTTTAACAAAAGTGAACGGAGGTCGGCAGACATCTGGGGTAGATATGAAAGGGTTCACTCACAGAAAGAAAAGGAAATTGTTTTACTAGACAGCTAGAATAAATTGCGTTTGAATATTGGCTATAAACTAAACATAAATAATGTGCACGTCATGAATACGTTGTCATTTATT
The DNA here is from genome assembly GCA_025617745.1 of Heliocidaris erythrogramma. Lineage (NCBI taxonomy): Eukaryota > Metazoa > Echinodermata > Echinoidea > Camarodonta > Echinometridae > Heliocidaris > Heliocidaris erythrogramma. Next base: position 3,814,364 of record CM046855.1, on the reverse strand, counting down.
CATTGTCAGTTATTCATAGTTTTAGCTTTCTATATCTGGCTCTTCCCATTTGGACATTTCATTTATGGAAATGGATGGTTATAAATGTGATAGTGAATCTCTTCATTCATATTTTTACAGGAAAATAAAGTTTATACTATGAAAGGGAAACATGAATGTATTACAGCATAAATGTTAGAAGCATCCACGATCTGTCTGAGCTTAGGATGATAAATGATGGAGAAGTTATTGTGCGTGACACTGCCCCAGATCTGATGTATGAATGAAATGCGTGTACATGGAGTGCTTGGTAATGGCTACCCAACACATTCCCGACTTCCAAATAAGAGATCGTTCACGCCGTGCTTTATGATATCACCAGAGTCGATGGGGGAAAGAAAAGAGGTGAACTTTGTCAGAGATTGATTTTATTTGTATCCTGGCTATTGACCGTGCAGTGCAGTCTACGGTTTCCTTTTACCCGTCCTTAATCCTGGGAGTCAAATATCAGACTGTCGGGTATTAAAGACGTGGCCACCAAGTCATTCCACGTCGCATACTGGGCATTCTCCACCAAATTTATCTCGACTCTTCATTCTCCCTTTCATAGTTCTTCATTCAACTCTTCTATTTCAGCACCGGCAATTCGAATGCAGCATCTCCAATCGAGATTGATATAAATAAACAAGTACTCGTCACCAAAAGCGCAAAGATCTGAATTAAGAGATTTTTCACTGTATCACACCAAGGCCTCCTTTAATCTTTGTTTTTGCTTTTGTTTTATTTGTTTAGCTTGTTTGATTTTTCATTCAACTTTTCTCTCCTCTTTTTGTCTTATGCCAAATACAAAGCATCCGTAATTATTATCCCCTAAACCCAACCCTGAACCTGATGACAAATTTGTTCTCTTTGTTATGCAAATCAAGTCTTCTAGACTTACACCAGACTTCTACTTCAGTAAACATACATGGGTATATAACTCTAAAAATGGTTCTGCTGCCGTGCCATGTCATTGAACTCCAATACAGAGAGCTGCAATCGAAACAAAACTTCGGACAGGGGCGACACCTAGCTTTAGACAGCTTTCCATTAATGATATGAATATTCAAATACGTACTGCGTCCCACAAGAAGAACACCTGCAATTGGGGATTGGTCAACTGAAATCTCAAAATGGAAATGCGAGATTCAAATCATCATCCTAATATATTAGACCTCTCTATTCTTCTCCATCTCACTCCAATCCTCAAATTAATTGTCGCCTTTTGGACTGCGCGATATGATGAATGGCTGAAACTTTCTTGAGTGACTGGAGGCTAATCCTCATGATATACGAGACGATCAAAATGGTCACTTACATATCCGAGATCATAAATAGCCTCCGGACATCGGACCAACGCTTCGTTCTGTAGAGAATGATCAAGATTTGTTCCAGCCTCCATGTCCACGTATATTGCTTTATTTGAACCTATTACTACTTTATGGTGGCACTTTGGGGTGGGATGGTAATGTGTTGTTAGTCATTTTCCAGTGGATTCCAAGTACAGCCATACTCATCTTGCGCAGTGTGGTAAAAGAACTGTGGCTGCACTATCATTTAGTTTTGTTTCATGAAAAGAGAAACCAGTCAGTTGCGAAAATGTAATTGAATTGTTACTTTATCGAATCAAGTAGATATACAGGGTTGGAAAAAAGTTTGGAATATTTTTTTGGGCGATGAGTATGTCTGATTTTAAATGCTAGTTTCTACTATATTGTGATGAATAATTCATCCAAATCGGATTAACTGTGTTGAATGAAGTCTACTGTTCCATCTTGTACCAAAGATTACGTAATATTGTTAAACATGTTACAATGGCTGACCAATGAACCACATGTTGTCAGATTTGCTCTATTTGTGTTTGAACATCTTGTTATACATTTCTGTACTTCACGTGGAATTTTGAAAAAGCTACGTGCAGTTTGCAGTCATTTTGAGGACTTCGGTATAGCAATTAAACTGTATCTGATTATTTAACTTTTTCGTTAGACATTTGCAAAAACAGCAAATATACGCTTCCGAATTCCAAGTGGACCTCTGCACTGTGTGATAAGCCTGATTTTTAATGTTGTGCTTTTAAAGTTAAAAAGGGACACATATCTTTTATTTGAACCTCAAAGAAGAACTTAAAATGACGAGGGATATGTCTAAGACAAGAAATAATTCTTGGAATAAAAATATTCCAAACTTTTTTCCAACCCTGTATATGGTCAATTCCAGCGTAACGGACATGACATTCAGACAGTTTTTTGTAATTCAAAACATCACACAATAGAATTGGCAGTCTCCAAACAATTTTTATTGAGTTTATCAGACACATTTGACTATCAGGGATATACTCATGAAATTTCACATCATTTTATTGAACGGTTGTGGAGAAAATGCACTCGTTGTGAGCGTAACGGACATGACACAAAATGGACAAGACTTTTTAACCTACTTTTTATTATGAAAATTCCTGTGAGTTTTGGGATAGAATGAACCTGGTTTGGGTATTAATTAAAACTTAAAGTCATGCTGTAATCATAAATTCATGTTTGAGATTAGTTTTACATTGCATTCTTTTTTTATAGCTCAGAATGTAGCGTAACGGACATGACAGTTTTGTCCACTTTTTGTGAGCGGACATATTTGTTTTATTACGAGATATGGCAGATATTTTATTGTTCATATAGTAAGGTTGAAAGATAGGGACACACATCATAACTGGTATTCTGTACTATCTCATATATTTCTGTAATTTTAGAAGGGTTGGTTTTTCAATGTTTACACAAGATATAAAAAATAAAGCAAACTTGCTTCTGCACCAGCTAGCTACAATTTATGATACATTTTAGTTAATACTACCCTCCATACCAAAACAGAACAAATTATTAGTTGATGCTATGGTGTTTTCTCCTTTATAGGCTAATATTTCTCAGATAGTATTAATATGCTAGCGTAACGGACATGACACCCTTGTGAAGTGAACCATATCTTCACTTCTTTCTTTCAAAAAAACATTTGGCATAAAAAAGACAAAACTAACAGCTCAGTACTACTACCAAATGTTAAATAGTAACACATCTAAGTTCTTTTTTGCAGGTTTTAGTGATCTAACAACTATACTACAATGCATGGAATATAATGCTTAGAGTACCACAACAACATACAACAAAGTAGAGCACGTCTCAAGCTTTGAGGCAAAGAAAACTTAATGAACCAGACCTGATCAAAAGTTTGAACATATCATGAAAATGTCCTGAATGATTCACATCAGTTTTAAAGAAAGAAAGTTAACTACATGTATCTGCAACATGCACTAAAGCAGTTCCACAAAACCAGTGTCATTATGAAATGAGGTCTAAGTTATCATGGAAAAGTGCTAGGGAGATGGCCAATAGTGGAACTGCATTGTCTTGGCTTCAGTAATCCACTATGTAAATAAACAGGGACATATCTGCTGCTGCATGTTGGTCATCAATCATGATCAAGATGTTGGAATGGGATTACATAACAGGGCTAGCAAGATCATCTGAAATCTACAGACTTCCATTGGTAAACTGGAAAATCTGCTTGTTGTTGTGTCTTAAATATAACAAGCAGATTTATATTTATGAGTCACTTGTATCTAGAAACATCCCACTATCCTCAAGCAATTGAAAATAATAATCAATCTATTAAATGGAGCCCACAATGTGGTTTCTGCCACTTGTCGTATATAAAGTGTCATGTCCGTTACGCAAAGTGTCATGTCCGTTACGCCATTTGCTTGAAAACTGACAGTGGTAAGGAAAAATGGTTGCTACACATGTAAGGGGATTTAGTTCTAACATAGAAACTGAATTTACAGTAACCAAATACAAATTTCCTGTTGGCTATGAAAACTTTAAGTGAAAAACGTAACGGACATGACACTTCTAATGATAAAGAAATCACACAATTTTGAGGATCAATGCCTCAAAAATTGATGAATGATATAAACATTCATTGTGATTTTCTGTTGATATGTACACTGAACTACTGTTTAAAAGTTGAAGGAGACCTCCAGTAGATTTTAGGCCTTCATTAGAGACAGGAAGAATAAACTCTTCAAAAATAGCCACATTTTTGTGTTATTGCGATACATCATATAAGATTTTCACTGGTGGAAAAAAATACGAAAATTTGTCAGTTTAATGATTTGTCTATTGGAAAATGAACATTTATACATTACTTTTCAAGAATTTTTGAGAGTTTAAGTGCAATTGCAAACTTCATTTTTTTACTAAAGTGAACATTTTTCATGGAATTGCCCATATAGCAAAAGGGGATACAAGGTAACTTGCTTTTTTTGCCCATGAAAATTGTATGATTTCTGTGACTGAACAGACTGTCAATCTCCCTTTCGCGTTCTTGTTTTCCCCCTGTAAACTCGGGTCGTATTTATTCATAGATTCTAGTGACGAATTTTGAATTTGATGGAAAAATTCTGTCGCCAATTTGATCAATCAGCAACTCTCCATTTCTCGTTCTGCAATCTTGGGACAAAGTATAAGGTTCGGTTATTTCCCTTGAGTGACTCCAAGTTCACCAACGGGAATGACCCTTCTTGATCTGCCGAGGCGTCCGGTCCACATTCCAGACGGACACCGAGTGATATGAGGTCGATGGCACGTGCCATCAGCTTTGATTCCATTCCATTTCTTTTTCTGCGTCTCCTACTTTCACCCTTGCCTCAGGGTTGGTAATTTTAGCACTGAAGATTGCAAAAAGGGGGCAAAATAGAAGTAAAGTCCCTTCATGCTTTATCATAATGAATTATTTGCTGGTATTGGCAAAGATATCCGTTAGTATTTGTTCGTAGGCCGAGTGATTGGAAGAATGAAAGTTCCATGTTTAACGTTTTTTAACGTTTTAGTGAATACAAACAGACTTGTAAAGCAATACTTACTCATCCCCTATTTCTTAGCTGAGACTGACGACAGAGGGGTTATGTTTAGGCGAGGTAACTCGACATCTGCATCTGATGTGGAGTTATACAAAAGATGGATTCGTCACCCCAAAATACATTACGCAGTGTGGTTTGTCCGTGGAATGGAACGAACTTCATTGAAATGTGGGCGTGGGTATAATGGGCGATATTTGCCAATTGTTGTACGGCCGAATCTATAGATCTGCATACTAACTGGCTGCGCTGCGCTAGCTCGCACTTTCACGAACCTTCCGGCAGTGTATGTGATTGGACCAAGTGTTGATGATTATGTTGGGTCAACGAAATACACTGAAGAAGTCTTTTAGGATGCTTGAAAGTGACATCAACTCTGGTGTACCTTTATGAGCATACAGCACTGGAGAAGGAACTCAAGACTGATAAAGGAGACCTAACAGCAATTAAGAAGCACGGTAGCGGAATTGTGTAACAGTTCGCGATACCGCGCCGGTATGTATTTGAGGACGCTGTGAAACTCCGTTATTGTTTTCTGTAGCCGCAAAACAAAGTTGAGATGATATCTGCGATTTTGTAATTCTTTGTTTCCAAACTCTAGCTTATTGAGATTTTAAAGAGCACTACTGCAGATCATGAAGAAGATACAGGTCTACACGGTTAGGACTGATAGTAAAACAATTAACTTAGATTTAACAACGTGAAACACAATTTATTGTCATGTAGTCACCAGAAGACTAATAATCTTTAAAAAAAAACACTTTTATAGATTTTGAAAATAAATACAAAAGTGGTATTTAAATAAAATGATCTATTTTACAATAAGAGCTGTCTACCTCATATTCATTGGCCTACCTGTCTAAAAATCAACTGATTCAAACAACATCTAGATCTAACTTAGATAACAACATAAGAGATTATGCCTAGATTGCAACAGTTATTGAAAAGTCATTGATAAAGATCTTAAATATAAAGCTTTATAATCATATTTAGTAGTTTTAACCTACCTATCAAATTTTGATGGAGTGAAGCAAGTAAAACAATTGAAAATGGGATCTTTCAAGACATAGTGATATTCTGCAGTGGCTGTTCCTCCCTTTCCCCTTTCCTGATAAGAAAGATTGACAAGTGTTCATTGAGCTAATAGCACATATTTATACTGATAGTGGTGATTTATATTGTAAAAATGGCTCCTCTCCGTTTTCATGAAAGCTGAAACAAATTTGAACAGCTTTTGCACAATCCTTCTCTCTCCTGTTTTACTTTTGAGCTGTGTATACCATGGTTGAAGGTATTTAATCACTTTATTTTCCTGATATGTAAGTCCAGAAGGGAGTGTGTAGTACATGTGTATTCTGCTTGTAGATTTGCCCCAGTCTAAACACAATGAAGGACTTCTCATTTTCCTTAGGTTAACTACTTGTACATAATATTGACAGTAGTGATTAGTCTTCTTCATTTTGACCTAAGGAGCCTATTTGGACTATTTAACCCCCTTTTAGCATCATGCCAAATTTACGTAGACCTTCAGGCTAACAAAGTAAGGGCACAGCATTCTTTATCTTCCCTTTACCCTTATATGAAGAAAGAAAGGTGGGTGAAATTAGATTTGAAAAAGATATAGGGCCTAGTGTATAATGCACTGCATAAAACTAGGAGGCCCTTTGTGAAATACAAGAACTGACAAAATAACCATGAAATATTAGAGAGTGGAATTGGTTTCTCAGGAAAGTTTGATAAGATCGCATTGTCCTTCATGACTTGTTTGTAAGTTCAAGCAAAGTAATTATTATATGTTTTGGATAAATGCTCTTGTTCCGGGTCTCAATCTAGGTAATCCTGGTTACACTTTTCTCCCACTTTCCCTTTGGCACCAACCCATAATTCTGTGCTGCTTCCTGAATGTCTTGCCGACTTTCTACCATATTCCTTCATTGTGTTTGAGACTGGTCTCAGCCTTCCACAATACTCCCACACAACTGTGAATTCCTGTGGGTAAAATGATATGGAGACAGGTTTAGAAGGTGAACTAGGGGTGAAAGGAACATTGTTTAGGCCCTTTGAACAACGTAATGATGTGTCCATTGTGCTTGAGAAGCCCCTGTTGTTGACTGGGAAGTAATTTATTTTGACCAAATACAGTTTGCACCTTATTTTGCAACTGTCTCTTGTGTATTGTAACTCAGAGAAAAATGTTCCAGTTCTTTTTACTTCTTCACTGACAAAGGGACATTGGAAAGTTGGGCTATGTCCTATGTGATGTTATGAGGAATAAGAATGGGGTAAGAGTTTGCACACAAACGGCATAACTTTATTCTGTCATTCTATAGCCTACAAAGGATGTTTACAAGTAAAGTGTACAGACTATTCAAGCTTGCCTAGCTTCTTTTATATGATGACTGTTTGATACAACTGTGGAATGGTAAATCTTCCCAAATCCTCATATGCTTTGTTATATTTCCCTTTATCACTTGTTTACCATCTCATAAGAGGAAATTACTATTCAGGTCTCTTGAAAGAAGATTGTATTCTTAGATGGTTTTTTATTAATGTTTTCAAATTTAGTCTTAGTGTGAAAAATGTATGGATCCAATAATACAAAAAAATAGTGGAAATAAAAGTGACTTAGTCATGACAAGGTGATGTAGTACAGTATTCCATCAGAGATTTGGTGATTATTTTCATGCAATGAATCACATGATGTTTTCCTTTAGCAACGTGAGATGCAAGAGATTCATCTTTTTACGTTCTTTTCTTATGTGGAGTGGTCAAAAAAGAACAATTGCTGTAATAGGAAGGTGATATTGATGAGGATTTTGCAGTCTCTATTTTTGCAGTTTTTATTACTCATTGATTAATCTAATTTTCATTAATAAAGTTCAGTAAAATTTAGCATACAATGTATGTAGGTGGCAAAATTTGTGAAGGTGGAATGGGAAAAGTGCAATAGAAGTTTTGCTGTGGAAATATAATACTTGGACCTCATGACTGAAACATGTAGGATTAAATCCAATTAAATTTAGAGCACTGTTTGTAACTACTCAGTCTTGCTCAAGGTAATGTAAACATGTATCAGGGTTTACAGAAAGAAATACCATTCTGTTCCATGCTGCCTGTGCTGGAGGACACATGAGGGAGAAAGAGAGAAAGTGTGTGTGTGTGTGTGTGTGTGTGTGTGTGTGAGAGAGAGAGAGAGAGAGGGAGAGAGAGAGAGAGAGAGAGAGAGAGAAATAGAGAGAGAGAGAGAGAGAGGGAGGAAAAAAAGGGGGTAGGGTACAGAGGGGGACAAAGGAGAGGAGAAAAATAAAAATAAAGGTGAAAAAAAGAAAGAAAGAGCAAGTTGAAGACATGATTTTATTTGTGAGCCACTGTGAGGAAGGGTTCACTTAATTGTGAACCAAATTCTACTGATGATGCATTTCCGCGCATAGCCACAGTTATAATTCTGTTTGATGTTTTGGGACAAAGCAAATTGAAATATTTCACCAAGTATGAACTGGCATAAAAAATGTGGTTTGAATTGCCATAAAAATCTCATTTATTTGTGTGTCTGAGCCTGCTAGAGGATACTTTTAATGAGAAACATGGGAAAGTTGGAAACTCCTGTGTGTAAGGTCTTAATTAGCTGTTTGCAACCTTGTAAAGTGACATGAGGTTACATGTGAACAAATACAGACACAGATACAGTTTCGACCTAGTGCAAATACATGCTAGCAGTCAACAATAGCTGATTATGTTACTAAGTTTTCTTTTTCACAAAAGGGGAGAATTTGAAGGTTATAATTATGAGGGGAGGGGGGGGGGGGGCAAATTGGAGGGGTGCAGATGCATATGTACATACATTCAAGGACTATTTCAGATATTTTGACATTGTGGATAGGTAATAAGATCTATGCATTCTGAGTGAAACGTGTTATCTATAAAAATTTAATTATTTCTGACTCATGTTCTCAGTATCAAGTTACCTTGCCCATACACCTGCCCTGACAATGACATTACTACTGAGTGCTTCCAACAAAAATCCAAGAGAATTTGATAAAATAGTTGATTTCAGTTCCTACATCAGCCAGGGAACTAGGATCATTTTGAAGAGATTGGGACAGAATTGTTTGTGAATTGATGAATGGAAGAGTCACTGAGTTGTCTTTCACTGCTTATTGGAAAAATAGAATTTAGTTGAAATGTACTGTAGATAAATAAGCAAGATCATGAAATGCACGCTGTCTATCTCCTCAGGAAGATGAATTTCACTCGTACTTATATTTTTTTCTTCAAATAGCTGTACATCCTTGCTTTCAGCCATCATTCAGTCTTCATAATTTATCTGTTTTGGTGGTAGATCCTGCCAGATTAATACTGCAGGCTAAATCTGACACCAAACTGACAAATAAATGATAATTGCATAAGAACTAGCACCAAGAGGCACAGCCATCTGTATCCCCAATCTGCCTTCAACACCAAGGCACCATGCAGATATGACAATGGTTTGCTTTAAAAGTACCCATGAGTGATAAAGCTTAGCCACAAGCAATATGTCAATGTAACACCATTGTTACTACACTGAACAGCCACCTCCTCCTCCTCCTCCTCCTCCTCCTTTGTTAATCATAATCATTATGTATGAATGTGAAAAATGAAACATCCTGTCAATATTTAATGAAGATGTAGTTGTTCCTACCGAAGTGTGGGGGAATATTTATAACTTACCACTACATATTTCATGAGACATTTTTTTTTCATTTGAATGCAACACCAAGACATTAATATACATTAACAGCTTCATGTTAAATTGTTACTGGTACAAGCCTAAAATGGTTTTGGGAAATATTTCTCAGTAGCAAGATAGAGATCTGAATGCTTTGAACTTGTTATTTTTTGCTGGTGTTCTCTTAAAGAATTTATCATGGATGATATATATTTTTTCTCCTTTTTTATCATCACATTCTTGCAGATTAAAGATGTTCCTGAGAATCTGCTTCAGGTATTATACATCTTCAGAGAACTACAATTAAAAGGAATACATGGGACTACCAGTGCTGGAATACATCTGGAATAAGAGTGCACTTTCACAGAGAGTCCACTGCATAAAGGAATAAGGATGAACTCAAACTCAAATGCTAGAATGATGAATACCGGTGGTGGAGTACCTTCCACCAGTGAACCTGGCCCAACCCCTCCTCCTTTACCCCCAGGTGGACCCCCTAGCATGATGACTGCAGGGGCATCCTTGCCCCCATCATCAATGGGTGGTGCCCCTGGTGGGGTGATGGGTGGAGGTGGTATGGGTGGGTCTGGTGGTGCCAGGATGGGACCCTCCAGTGGATTTGGGGTGTGGTGTGAGAGGTGTAATAGTCGACTGGTAGAGCTGAAGAAACAGGCTGTGAGATTGATGGTCATGCATCCAAACCTCATGAAACTGGCAATGAAGGTAAGAAAATCCAGAAATTTTGTTGTTTCTATTACTATAATCCCATGGTTTGTGATGTATTGAAAGCCCTTGTGAAAAAGTACTGCAGTACAAGTACTACATTACTACTGCAGTACTCGTAGTAAATTGGACCCAAGTACTGCAATGTACTGCAGTACTTACTGCAGTAATACTGCAAAAGTACTATGAGTACCGCAAGTACCTCAAAATATTGCGAGTACTGTAGTAAATTGGACCCAAGTACTGCAGTACTACTGCAGGACTACTGCATTACTTTGCAGTACTTTTTTACAAGGGAGTACATGTAATACAAGAAACACTAGAATATTTGATTAGTATTATAGTCCTTGGGATGCCTATCAAAGATAGCAGAGAGACAGAAAGGGAGAGAGAGAGAGAGAGAGAGAGAAGGGGCACGGGGGGGGGGGGGGGATTATGTATATAAAAATATGAGTTATAAGATGATGGGGCGGCATATTGTGATGGAATATGAAAGACGATATGCTGAAATGTTTACATCTCCGTGATATCCAAATTAAACTTAAAATGTGTTATTTTCCAATTGGGTTTCAAATGATTAAATGTGACTCAGCTGAGGTTATCATGGATGTAAAAAACAAAATCTTCAGATTTTAAAACCAGAGCAGCTACCATTGCAGAATTTACTGATCTAATATGTGACAGACTATTTCAGTAGCTTCTTCTAAACCATTAAGATTATATCTATCTATTTAAGCTGCTTCAATATGGGTCTAATGTGTGTTCCTTAGATATCACTGCTAGATAATGACATGCAGACCTAAGGAACAGACTGGGGCCTCTATTGATTCAGGTGCTTTGGTTGCTATCAATGATGGTCTCTGGACATCTTTGCTCATACTGGAAGATTAACTCGCCCAGTTCCAGCTTCCGCTCGAATTTAGTTTATTGTGTCAGTAACATGCTTGCAGTGAAAATATGTAGATTGTCTATGACTAGATGGCATCATGAAATCATAGAAAGAAGCTCCATGATGGAATCATCAAGATACTATAGGTAGTCTGTTGCAAAATATCATAATACTCCTTACAAAAAAGATCTTCTTTATCTTCTTTTTGATGTTAATACTTGTTTAAAAAGAATTTAACATGAGCTTGGATGAATTCATTTATTTTTGTTGTTGTATTCATTTGAATATCTTGGTCATCTGAAAATACTTTACTAACTCAAAGTAAAAAATATGAAGGATACAATTTAAAATTTAATTTTGATACTGTCCATATCTGCAGTTACAAATGTGAGCCATTACAAACTATTGGTACATTACATCTTCAGAAGAGAACTGTTCTTTACTGGGATGTGATATGGGAATGAGGGGGTCAGTAAACCCTATGGACCGTGCCTTGAATGGAAGCAGCTCAATTGAATAGTGGTCATTAGCTAGCCAATGGGCAACCTGATCTCTCCTTGGAGGGTAATGTTACATTCATGAAGTATTAGCCCTTGATAGAGTGACAGATGATTCAAATGAATGCAGCTTTAATCACTCATTAATTTTCTACTCCACCTGAATATCCTTTCTATGCATTTATTCTAGTGCTTTCTCACTTACTTTACTTCTGTATATCTTCTCACTCTCTGCCTCCTGGTATTTTTCCTTATGGCCTCTTGAGTTTTTCCCATCCAAATACGATATCTAAGTGACTACATATTTCATATCTTTTCTCATTCCCCATCTTGCTTTGATATAACCTGGTTTGTTCTCTTTTCTCATATCACACAGTTACACTTCCTACATGTATATGATTTTTAAATTTTCTTTTGTATGCCACAATTTATTTGATGATTGTTATGTCTGTTCTCTGTAGGTCTACTTTTCATTTACATTGAGACTTTGTTTACAAGAAGGCGGAAAACACAGGAAAATAATCCAACATTCTCTGAATTCTGTCATTGGTATTCATTGTAGATATACTGCCCCTCTCTGCATCTCTTCTAGCATGTCTGTTTATTCATTTGGGAGATTAATCAGTCAATTTGATTTTTGATTAGATTTGTTTTGTCAATCTCAACATTTGATTAATCTGAATTTGAAGTCAAAGGATTTTGAATGGAATTGCATTGAATTGTCTTTCTGTGACAAAAAGAAATCTTATTTATTGATTTTCTTCACCTTCATTTAATGGTTTGAGGCAACATAGAGTTGCTCTTTTATTCCCTCTATTCCTTCAATTGAAAGACTGAAAGACCATACAAATTGATTAAGTGATTTGTCATTCCATGACTTTATTCTATCAAGAAATAGAGATTTATAACTATTTGACATAACACATCAATAATTGGATGGCTAGTTGGTCTTATTGATTTCCTATTTGTAAATGGTTAAAGCTATTACTTTATTTCTCTTGTTATATTGGATGTGCTACAACATTAGACACTCATATATCTACTACAGAAAGATAGGGAAAGTGGGGGAGATAATTGAGAGGAAGGAGAGAGAGAGAGAGAGAAGGAGGGAGAGATATAAAGAGGGAGAGAGAGAAAGAAAGAGAGGACGAGAGAGATAGAGAGAGAGAGAGAGAGAGAGAGAGAGAGAGAGAGAGAGAGAGAGAGAGATGGATCCTATATTGCCAGGGTACTATACATGTAGGTATCATCTACAAAGCCATAGAAGGGTGACAAACTATGTGACAACTTGCTAGAGTCCCAGCTTAAACAGGAAGAAAAGAAAACTTGTTTTGAATCCTTCCCTTGTAGGACTTCCACACTTAATGGGCTTGATTGATACAAAAACTACATTTTGCATCAAGATGAAAGAAAATGTAGTAGGTGTAGCTCCCACTCCCAGTGCAAAATGTATTTTTGTTAAACATGTTGATCTGTTTGATGTGTTTAGTGTTGTTGCCATGGTGCTTTGTGTACAATACTACTGAAAAAAGTGAGTCAATACATCCTAGGTTCTTAGGTGGGGCTGTGCTTTGTCATGTGACCTCTGGAGAAAAAGTCATGTGAGGAGAGATGATTTGATTTAACCCTTGTTTACAAATACAACATTGATTGTTACTCCATTAATTTAATTATATAGAGTAGATAACCTTTGTTGAAGTATTTTTGCATTTCTTGTGTTTTCTGATTATATGATATGTTCATTTTGCTCGATACTTAATCTATTCGTTTTTGATCTAAGTACTTACCCCTCTTCTAACTCTAACGGAAAATCACATTTAAATTAGTTTCCTATTGTCAGTATTCAGTATGAGGCTGAGCAATTCATTTGTATCCTTGAGATATTTCGCCACATGAGCGAGTGAGATGAATTACCTCCAATTAGACTCTCTAGTTAAGTTGCCATAGATGAGCTGCTGTCCAGAAGGCAAAATATTCAGTCCAAACTAATATGCAGGACACAGAGAAAAGGGCAGTTTCTTTCATTAAATGATAGAATGAGAGATGATCCTAATCCAGATGTAGTCATCCTTGCTTACAAGATGTTAGTCTTATAGTTTCAGACTGTTTGTTAGGAAGTAGATCAAGATGTAGTACAGTTAAATAAACCTTCAGTTTCAGCACTACAGTTAGCATTAACATTATTGCCAGAGTGTACCTACTTTTCACTTTTATAATGCAAGAACATTACTCAATATGTGTATGCAATGATTTTGTGTCCCAAAACTCTTATAAATTCCATCAGGTTTTGACTTCCAAGACTACTAGACGATGTTAAGGGCCTTCCTCTGTCCCTGTAGTTTATCAATTTTGTTCAATTAGGGAAATGGGTATGTCAGAGTACCCCAACCGACCATTGTGTGATCTCTCGTTGGGTTGGCCGGAGAGGAAGACACAGTTTTGGACCTTGCGATACTCAGCAGGCAGGCAGGCAGGGAATGGTGAGGAGGAGGCGTGTGTGGTTCAGATGAAGTGCAATAGGTTTACATCCTCTGTCTCATTATCCAATTACTGTTCAGTGGATCTTATGGATCTACCAGGTACACATCTTTTGCCTCCATGTCATACTTTATCAGCTCCTCATCTGTAATTGGTACGTTTGATTCCAAAATGGCTTCAGAAAACATCCTTGAAATATTCTATGCCCTCTATGGTATTTCTTCAAGGATAGCTTCCTTTCATCACAAATTGTATGCTAAATGAATCTAACAGTGTCGTTTTCTTGAAAGCTCTTGAAAGCTCAATGATAAAACTGCTTTTTCATGGGAGAATTGCTAGATTGCAAGAAGTCCAGTCTTTACCAGAAATGTGTATGGTATCTTTATCCAGGTCCTTTTACTGTCTGTTCATACTGAATAAACTGTGAGATTCAAAAAATTTCTAGACTTGATGGCATTATGAAGGCCTACATATATGTCCCTAACCAAATCATACAACATATGCTAAAATATTTGCATGGGAAATATAAAAAATGCAAATAGAATCTATTTATTCAATGACTATATAACATTAATTTCTTTCTGAAATTGATATATTGAAGGTTTCAGAGAGAGAGAGAGAGAGAGAGAGAGGCACTTTACTATATATATCTACATGTGTGTGACATGTGTCATCTGTTTCATACTAAAGTACATATCTTGATTTTTAGAACTAAAAGGATGAAATTGATCATGCTAAAAACAAGGTAATAAAGCCCATGATTGTTTGAGTAAGTGTGCATGTGGTTTGACTGTATCTAGCCATCACATGTGGTATGATTTCAATCCCAAGATGGATTTACACTTGACGAAAGACAAGCTTAAAAGTTGGCCCTCTTTCATGACATGACTACAGGATGGCTCATAAAAAGCAGTAATTTATCTTCTCTTACACTTTTCATCTTGTGAGAGAGGCTCCATTTATTATGACTTGAGGATTTTTAATTTGTTTGTGGCAGGAACAAATGAGGCCCTCATTCTGCTGGTATGATTCACTTAAAGTAAACTCCTACAGTACATGTACATTTTCACATTAAAATGATGTTTTATCCAGAAGTGCGTCTATATAATTAAATGGAATAACAAATTAAAAATTGAAATAAAAAAACAAAACAAAACAAAGCCAAAAAAAAGACCAAAAAAAAAGAAGAAAGAAAACAAAACAAAACAAAAGGACTGAGTAATTCTACTGTTGTGCTCTAGTGCAATTATTTGGCTCAATCATAAGAAAATAAAAGGGGAATGTAAGCTTCACTTACAGACTTTGTAAGATGCAATGAAGATCGTTAACAAATGGACTAATTTACCTATTGAAATATGAATAGCAATTTCAGTCAGCAGACAAATATTTTGTTTAAATTTCTACTCAGTTCAATGTAGCAAACTTATATCTGTAAATTTGTGTAGCAATCATAACCAAAATGCTATGCCAGGTAAATTATTCCCTTAACAATATATTCTTTTAGAGACCCCATGTTGTTAAACACTTAACAGATTAAAAGTGAATCTGAATGTAAGAGAAAAGAGAATTTAGAGTATATTTAGAGTTCTAAATGAATCTGTATTTGCTTAGTTATTTTGTAGGTTTGGTATGTATTTGTAAATAAAGATGTGTTATTTTAAAATGCTGGTCATGTGAGGAGACTAATTAAAAGTGGAAAACAGTGTAATGTATAAACACAGAATTTTACCTCAATGCATCAATTGGACCCATTCAATATCTTTTGAGTCACTGTGTATCACATCATACACAAAGTATCAATATTCAAGTGCATATCATGTAATGCCCCGCCAGATATAGAAAGCTGGAGTGGAGAAATTAAATCTGGACCTGATTTAAAGGCTATCATCCCCTGAAAATGAACTTCAGTAAATCCCTGTTAATGGAAAATTTGGATATCATGAGCCAGCCAGTAATTCTCTCCATATTTTGGGATATATCTACTTTATTTTCCCCCAAAGAGTTACTAGAAGTGTGGAAAGAAAAAAGGAAACAAAGGAAAGAGAGAATACAAAATAAAGATACAATAGGAAAAGAGAGTGTTTGAGTAACCTAAATATTGTTTTTTCCCTTCTTTTTAAAGACTTATCATCAATTCGCAATTCCTTTTTTCACTCTCTCGTGGAACCATTATTTTCCTTTCTCTTTCTCTTTTCTCCTCTTTATATTCCTCTTTATCTCAAGCTCACTACTTATTTTGAGTTGACCTCTAAAGTTAAAGCACATGCCCCTTTGAACAAGTCAGATTTCAAGAGGGCTTGAATGATAACAATTTACAAGTATTTTTTTTTCATTGCTCATGCTTTGAGCCAGACCTGAAAAGTTGATGAATTTCCCTTCTTCATTGGAAATGTAAATATGTTGTTGTTTTATTGCACATAAAGACTAATGATGGGTGAAATGAGCATACCTCATCTATTCATTGTTGATGTCATATCCTGATTTTATTAATATTAGTATCAAAGAAGGGAGTGTTATGGGCATTTATAAAATTTACCTAACCTGCATTTCAACTCTATACAGTGAGTATTGATGAATATACATATATATATATATATATATACATGCACTCTTGACTCTTCTTAATGAGGTCACATTAACAAGATTTCCAGAGCACTAAAGAACAAGAATTGTCAAAATTGTGCAACATTATATAATACATGTACTTTTTGACTTGTTTCCTCAATTACAATGAGCAAACATTAATAGATACGGATGTATTTGAAAAGTCTAAGAAATACTTGTTTAAAATGCTTGTCATTTTAGCCAATATTTTTAACTGAACGTGTATGAAAAACTATGAGTCATTTGACAAGGCTCCCCCTAAAGTTTACCCATGTGCCACTGCAATTTATTCTTGTTACATCTCCTAATGACGATAGACATCCTTTAAATTTGCCAGTATCGAATTTCCAGGTGCTCTTTTCCAATTCTCACCATGAATCTTTAACCTAGAAATGGAGCTGTGCACTGGATCTGTACCACTCAAACAGCCCCATGGGCATTTTTGTGTTATGATTAGAGTAAATGTACCAATCATTAGCTGTCCTGATTACTTACCAGTGTCATTCTCCATCTATAAAAAAAATCTCTCCCCTTTTTAGGGAAATGGGTGTTTTAGTACCGCACAGGTATTCCAAATTCCAGGAGGGTCGCTATCACGTTTTCCGGGCGTTTGTATTTCATTATTTTCATTTCATTTTGGGGTGTTTTTGTGTAGTATTAGTCATTACTCCAAGGGATTCAACCTACAGATGATAGTGAATGGGACATGAGGGAATAATTGGAAGAGGGATGGTAAACTCTGAAATGGACAACTGTTTATCTTGTTGGCAAGTTGTACGTGTTGATGAAGATGGAATGGTTGAAGATGGGGAGGGGGCTGGTAATGAGAGATTGAAAGAACATGAGAGAGGGAGAGAGAGAGAGAGAGAGAGAGAGAGAGAGAGAGAGGAAGAAGAAGAAGAAGAGGAAGTAGAAAAAGATTGAAAATGGATATTTAGATGGTCATATGAAAGAGTGAGAAGGGGGGGGGTCACAGAAACATAGACAGTGAAAAAGAGAAAGAAATGAGAAAATTGTGCATCTGGTTGTGGAAAGAGTAAGATCTGAATTTGTTTTATATATTGTAAAACCGGGTAGAGAAAAACGGAGTAATAAAATATGTTTAGTGTCAGTGGATATGAAATGAAAGGGAATAGCAGAGAGGGAGAGAGGGAGGGAGAGAGAACGAGAATGGGGTGAGGATTCTGAGGAAGCAAAGAAGGAAATAGTTTGAAGTATGACAAAAAAAATATTCATTAAAGATTTCCCACCTTGAGGGAATCAGAATATTTATGTGGGAATTATTGTGCTGGTCCCAATGGCATACATAACTTTTGAAAACCACATTTTTGCAATGAATTTGCATTCCAGCCTCTCTGTTTCCAAGTCATAAGGGGGTTGATCTACAAGTCACCTTGGAGACCCTGTGCCAGAAGCTCTGCCAACATTAAATTCATGAAATTCACCATGTTCCTCCAATGTTATGTGACCTCTTTCTGTGGGTCATGGATAAAGCAATGATCTTGACTTTATTTGGCTCCAATTCTTTTTGTCAGAGAAGGGGCAGAAGTATGGCGTAAACATGAAACTGTAGAAGCTAGGTTCAGCCTGAGGTGCCTCAGGAGAAAATTGTATTGAGAGCATGCCACTTACGGCATTTCCAATCATTTGGATAACTGAAAGTGAAATGTTATTTATGATTCTGCCATTTTGGAATCCGGTGTAAGTACTCTCTGTGAAGATAATATGATTTCTCTTTTGCCCCATTTTCCTCACAGTGTATTGTAGTACAAGTATGAGTCATTTTTATACTTACTTGTACAGGGTGACAGAGAAGTATATGTGACATTCCAATACCTGGCTGTGATGATATGATGAAATAACTTGGTATATGGACACCCATGGCTTTCTAGGTATGAGGAGACAGGTGCATAGCACACTTATATACCGTATCAAAACATGGTGTGATTTTCACTTCAGACTGTGTAGCTAGTATGTACAATGTATTACCTTTATACATTTAATTTGAATGTTCTTGAAAACTATAAATATCATTGAAAAATAAGGCATATTGCGGGTTTCAAATATTGAAACTTATAAACCCAAATTTCCACCTAAATGTCCACTGAATCCCATCTTTGTGTTTTCCCTTACCTTCAAATTCTTGCATTTAATTATTATTAGATCAAGATCAATCATGGCTATGGACTGAGAGTAGCAGATTAAAAAATAACTAAAGAGTCAAAATGTTTTTAAGTTCAGTTCCAAAAGTTTCATGATTCCAGTAAATAGATCTCCTGTTGGACAGATATGCAATTATTTGCTTCAGATGAGCTTTAATCAGACCTTCATTTTTGTTATAACTGTGGTTGTTTCTTTCTTTCCCATTTTCCTGAAAAGAAAAGTTTTTTCTAATGCTTAGAGCATACATCGAGAATAGGTACTATTGAGAATGCTAAGCTAGGCCTCAGGGCCTCAATCACAGTCATAATCAGCCTAGTTAACCTCCTTTCCTTGCTTGTATAGTAACATGGCCACCCTGATAATAGCAGCCACATTGCCCACAACAACCACTACCCATAGGAAGCGGTTTTTACTTTGAACCTGACAACAAACTCCATTGTATTGTATTGCTGACGTTTTATCACAATTTAACTTTTTTTGTTGTATTTCCTTCAACAAAGCTATTACATCTACTGGATTCTATAACTCAGCCAGTAAAAACAACTTTTTGTTAAATATGTATTGGCCTTTCTTGGCAAGTATTGTGATGTAAAGATATGTAGTTTTTATGGCTCACAATCTTGATAGCTTCTCATATAGACCCCTTTTTGTGTATGTTCTTCCTCATTTTGCGTGTTGTTTTCTTGAGTAATGCTTTATGTGTCTTTGGTTGAACCATCTTAGCCTTTCCTCTTTAATATGCTTTCACCATGGCTAACTGCTTCATTCTGCACATTCTTGTATATTCTTCTGTAAGTTGGTTAAACTTAACCCCCTCTTAATTCATTCAATAGTTCATTCAATAGTGTTTTGTTATCAAAATTATAGCATTGCCATGAAAATTCCTCAGGTAATCTATATTCTATAACTATAATGAAATGCCCTAAGGGAAGTTTAATCCTGTTTCCTTATCACATTTGTATTTCGAACTAGAATATCACAATTGAAAAAAAGAATCTTTCAAGAGTTTGGAATTTTATGTCCATGTATATTTCCATCAAATTTGGATAATGTCCCTGAACAGAGAGAGTTCGACAATGGAGCGGTATTGTGAGTAATATTTAGATAGTACATGTAGCAGGAGCTACTTTTTGATATATCATTTTCTATAGTAAGCAAGTTGTACAATAGTGCTCTTTCATAAGAAATGGCTATTCCTTTGTGTAGAGGCTCTCAAGCAAATGGTCGAGTAGTAATTTGTGGTTACTAGTCCATTGTTCAGGATGCCATTTGATATTTGCTCTTGGGTTGTACCTTTCATGCTGAGGCTAGGACTAAATTTGTCTTGTTTGCATCTTTTTTTTTATAACTAAGTGTAACAATAAATATTTCTGAAGTGAATCAACCATCATCAGTTTGTACATGGCTTGCAAGGTTATATCAATTTATCTATAGTGCATTTCTTTTGTTGGATTATTGCAAGATTATTTGAATTGCAGTTCGTTACAAATTACTTCTTAATTACAATTGTATCTTTGTGGTAAAGACGGTTCAATACAAGGATAATGATATATTTGTATGTTATGATTTATTGGTTACAACTTACAAGTTTGATGATATATTTTTGATATATCAAGAATTATTGTTGTATCATAAACATTTTTAAATAACTAACATATTCAAGTCTTCTACTGTGTTTGAATTTTTCCAAAAATATGTTTGCAAAATGTGAGGTGGAAAAATTAGAATGTGTGGAACAGTAAGATACAAGATTGTTGTGCATTGTTTTGATATTTTACTAAACTTCCTATATTTGGAGTTATTGGAAGATAAAACCTCATCTTATAAAGTGACCTCACAAAGTGCTTTGTTAAGCAAGTGCTAAATAAATTCGTTTGCAATGCCCCCAAGATTCAAGTAAAGCAATAAAAGTGAGCATCAACTCTCCCTAAGGCTCGGGACGAAAATAAGTGGGGGAGAGAGAGTGAAGTTGTAATTTCCGCTCTCTTCTTTCTTTACTTATGAAAGTCCTTAAACACACTCCAGCCCTTAGGAGCTCTGCTACTTAACACTATACTATCTATAGGCTAGACATCACATGGTCATTTTGTATTGTTACTTCATTTTATAGAGTCTGCCATTGCCTTCTTTCAGAAAGAGAGATTTGGGCATTTTGTTTGCTAAGTTAGTAAATTGCCAATTTGAGGATGGAGAATAGGATTAGGAAGAACAGGGTAAATGAACAGATTACAGAAGTGCATGAATAGGAGGCAGGGGGCTTGAATAGAAGATATTGTAGACAAATCATATGTGATAATCCCTCATGCTAATCTCTTTGGGATATGGTGATGGCAATTTGCTCCTTTTGTGCCAGAAAGACCTTTTTTGTGTTGTTGGAAAGACTTACGAACAAGATTAGTAAACGAAGAAGCTTGATGGGAGGAATTTTTTTAGGCATTTTACTCCCAGTGTTAGAGCATACAACCTTTAACACTGGGAGTAAAATGCCTAAAAAAATTTGTTTACGAACTACAAACAAGATGTTTGTGGAAAGTTCCAAAACTTGTCCCTGAAAGTTGCCCGGGTCAGTAATCCTGTAATTAGGCAAGGAGGGGGTAAAATAAGAAGGAGACACATTGTCTGTTTGGAGCCAGAAGGGCGTTAACTCATATTCTTTAACACAGAGTTAACGCCCTTCTGGCTCTGAGAAGGAGACACATTGTCTGTTTGGAGCCAGAAGGGCATTAACTCATATTCTTTAACATAGAGTTAATGCCCTTCTGGCTCTGAACAGACATGTGAAATGAGATATGGCAAGGGAGAGATATTGAAAAAGCCTGAGATTGCCATTACAATTGAACAAGAAATGTATAGAGAATGCTTTATTCATATTTTTTTTGTTGAATGCATAATGGGTATTAAAAAGAAAAATACTTCTTCCAGAACAAAGTTGAAAAAGTGAAGAAAAAAAAGATAAAGAAGCAATTCAATATATAAGGAATCAGAAAGATGTGATCAAGATTGATGTGAAGATTGTTGGTGACAACGCTCAACCTTGAAGGCCACAGGAAGTAATTTTCAGATCTTCAATAATTATCCTTTTCATCTCTCACTTCTCTCATTTGAAAACTGGAAAAGAGATTCATTCACAGTCCTTACCAATCATCTACATGAAGGCTTTTATTCATTTCAGAGTACCGTTCTGTCAAACAAGGAATTCAAAATGATAAGAAGAAAGTGCTAAGAATAGAGGGGCAAAGGTAGCAAACATTGGTGTCCAATGTCTGTTCCCTCTGTGTTTAGATTGGAATTTGAATTGGATTTTTGAAGCGTATTGTCAAATAGTGGAACAGGGGAAAGACCCCCTACCTCTCTCTGCCTTCATACATCTTGTGAAAAGGAACACAGTCTCACTTGGTCAAGGGGTAGTAGAGGAACATGAACTTGATGTAATTATCAACGCCATCTCTTATTGTGCAGGTGCCAGGGAACCGGGGAAGGGATATAATGTAAATATGAATTATGACGGGTGACTCATATCAATTTTTACACATGGCAGAGTGACATGGTCAGATCTCTCCTACCATTACTAATATTAATACTCAGCTATCGCATACCAGAGCCAGAGAACCCTGATTGCCTTAAAGGAACACATCACTGGCTTCTATCTCACCAGTCATTTTGATGTCACAGGTTGAAATCCCACCGCTGCCACCAGTTTAACATTAACCTCTTACATGAGCAAGGAAATTTTGTCATTAAATAAATAAAAAGAAAGAAAGGGGAAGGATTTTGTAAGCTTTATGAGATACTAATTCACAGTGTCAGATTTACTGAGTGAAAAATGAACTATTTAGGCAATCAAAATTGTAATTCTTTTCAAAAGCATCTTTTGTTTATGCATTTATCTTTCAGCATCTGATAATCAACAATTTTTCTTATATTTTTCTAGCAATCACAATCAGTGTTACAAGCTAAATATGTCCTCATTGCATATTTACATACTAAATGACTACCTACTACATATTTCACAGTTTAGTATTGAACTACATGTTTGTAAGCATATAAGACTTCTACCTTCCCATGTTGTATCATTAATTATGCTTCACCATTGAAAGATAAAACCCTATGAATACAAGTCATTCATCAGGAGGAGTCTCAGTATGACAGATATCAATTCAATTTGAAGGCCAAGAAAGGGAAACTCTAGATGATATTCCCTTCCAAGTTAATCTCTAGTCAGTCCACTTTACTTCTCAAATTGCGTTTCTACATGTGTAATGGATAGCAATTTTGTTTGTAGGTGGGTTCTTAGAAAGGGAAAAGAAATGAGCACTGTTTCATTGCAGACGGGGGAAAAAAGTACTAGTAATGAAGTCTTAAATTAGTCATAGGTTCTGCTCATAGATGAGACTAGTAGAGAGTAGGGAGTTTTATTAAACTTTTAACTGTTCAAGAGGTTTGTGTGGAGGCTTATCGTTTTATTTTTCTGCAAAGTTTTCTTTTTAATAATTATTTGATTAGTATTGATCATCACTTTGAAATCATATATTAAATTTGAATGATGACTTTCCTGAGGATCCCCCATATACTTAATACAGTCATTTTGTTTCCATCAGTCAACCATGATTTTAACTTGTAGTCAAGGAGTAAAAAATTTTACGTTAAAATTTCCAGTTAATAATTCATATTTGAGAAGCAGCTGGTGGCAATTTATGAAATCGAAATTGGCAGGGAGTAGAGGTAGTTAAGAGATGGAGTACGTGGCTTGGGATCCATTTTACTGGGTCTTCCATAAGTCATCATCACCAGCCTGCTAGACCTCCATAGATGCCTAGCAAGATGATATATATAGAAGAGAATAAAGAGACTTGAGACAGATATGGAAAGCATGGCATAGTAATACCCCAGGGACCACATATAAGGTGCCCTCTGTTTATCATAAAACTCTGAATGAAACTGGCTATGATAAATAAACCTGGATCATATTTCGTTTGATCTGGCCTCCTTATGCCGAATGGCAGAGATTTTCAAATGTGATTTTTGTGAACCGGAAATATCTTGTATTGAAATGTTTGGAGTTACTTTTCCCCTCTCCTCCATTAATTGTGCTTCCTTAAATCAAATTTTGCATATAAGAAATGGTAGTGTTCACTTCTATGCAACCTTTTATATTCACAGTTTTCACACTTTTCTTTTGTGTAAACCAACTCTTTTGTATACCTTTCTCTTTTAGATTTTTCTCCATCCACCTGCATCTTTAAGCTTTTAAACATTTGTTTTAAACCTTAGTATTTTGCCTAATCTTTGCTTTATGTCACCTTTTCAGTTCTACCAAATTTACATAGATGTAGCACAAATATGATTCCATGATACAAGTCTTTATTTATGGTTTGCATTTTCATTTTTCAGCTCAATATTCATGGTATTAAACTTCTCTATTTATGTGTCCTATTTCAATTTCCAGAAGAAATACAAGCTTTTCGCCATCCTAAAATATTTAAACAGTATGAGCAATCACAATCACCTACAGTTGGAAATGGAAATGGTTAACATCTCCCTATTCTTGTTACCAAAGATGTATCATTGCCATCCCTCTCTTGTGTTCCTTGGTTATGTTTTATCCCCCTTCAGTTTACTGTGACCTTTCTATCCCAGCATAGACATAATTTAGTTTATCCTATTATACAATTTGTCAGCGATACCAGCCGCAGTCCATGTTTGATTATCAGTATATTCCTCCAGAGAAATCCCTTTAGTCCCATCCATACATCTTGACAAACATCTTCATTATCAACGTTCATCTATGTGTGTTTGACTCATCACATTACCTCATAGGAGGGAGACTTGATGCCATGCTGTAATTCAAAGTCTTTGAAAAATAAGAGTTCAGTTTAATAATTAAGTCAACTGGCTTTGATATGTACACATTCTCTTGATGAGTAAAATATGTTACGAGTTAAATGTTTCTTTTCCACATTGATGCTATCTTTTCCAAGGTCGTGAATATAAAGATAAAGAATCACAGATTTTGCTTTTTTCAAAGTGTGCAATAATGGTGCTTATGATATCCAAACAGCAACTGCTGTCTTTAAGCACTATATTTCGAGGAGGAAAAAAATGAGTGAAATAAAAGGCTGTCATTCTTGATTAATAAATTTTATACCGGTACCTATCGAGAGAAATGGAGATAATGAAATAAGTGTGGAAACATTGAAGAATTTTAAAGTCCTGAAACATAGTAAAGTACAAGAGAAGAGAATCAAAGGTGCAAGTGAACTTTCACACATCACCAATTTCCTTAAACATGGATTTGACTAGCACTGTAGCTGCCCAACATTCCCAGTTGAGTCTGACTCAAGTATTTAACCCTTTAATTGCCTCGTGGAAGGGAGATAATAGGATGATCCTACGAGGAGGTCCGATTTCTAACCAGGGAAAGCTCCCTTTCTCCTGAGATTCCTCTAGAAGAATATTGGTTTAGTTATGCTGTGTGTCATCACAAGGGATGGGTGTATACAAGAGAATTAGGCATGTAAAGGAAATATTTAGTTTATCTATTATGTGAATAATTGTAATGATTGGATTTTATTGTAGTCTTTTGTTCATGAAGTAAGTAGATAATTTGTTTGTGATTGCTTGCCAATGATGAGTGAAAATATGGTTGAGGATTAAGTTTAATATTATGAGCTCTTCTTGCTCCTCCTATTGATTTAGTATTTGTATGCAAAACAAGAAAAGATGATTAAAAGAATTACTGAAGAGAATATTTTGGGCTTAGCATCTCATCAACCCTTTGAAGACTATAAGTGCATGAAATAGCCGTCCCAAAGATACTTTTCTATTAATAATTCTTCTTTGCATTTCTCATTTAATGTTTGAAAATATTTAGTTGGCTTTTGTAGTTTCGAGCAAGAAAGGACGCAACTACTCAGTATTAGTGGCTTTCTTGCAATCACTGGTTTAATGTTGAGTAAGACCTTAAGCCATCTCACAACACATATGATGTTGATGCAGAACCTAATCCGATCAATGTTTCCATGTGCCCTGCTGATGCGATTAGTGTGTCACTAGGAATTTAGAACAGTGTTTTGAGGACAAGAACGAGTTACACGTGTACACAGGGCCCATGTTTCAATTTGTGTTCTGATTCTGTCATTCCTGTCTCATAACTTTATTTGAAATTACAGCACATTGTGCCATCAGGTAATCTGATGAAATCCATTTTTATCATGCATTTTGCACTCCTTTCATTTTGAACACTTTGAAGCATATTTAAAAGTGTGTTTAGAATGACCAGTTTTACAAAGTGTAAGTCTGCACTGTTTTCAATGATAGGACTATTAAGAACAAGTCTTGAACCAAATATAGAAGAATATATATATGCTGAATATTTAATAATTCAAGTACACGTTCTTAATATTTCATTGAGATGTGATGGATCCAAGGTTTTCACTCTAGTAGGCTTTTTACACTTGCAAAATTTGGCTCAATTCCGTACTATCGGTGGGGCTAAATGAGGATTTAGCCCCACGGATAGTACGGGACTAAGCTTAGCCCGCTTTCTGTTCACATTGCATTTTACCAAAGTGGGCTAACTTCAAGATATTACAGGACTATTTTAGCCATGGAAAAAAGCAGGGTTAGCCCCACCAAAGGTGGGACTAAATGTCAAATGATGGGGATAAGCGCTCTGGCTAGGGAGATAGTACGGGACTAAAACTGCCAATGAGAACAGCAAAATATAGTACGGGGTTAAAAAATCAAGTGTAAAAAGCCTGTAAGAAAGTAAAAGAAAAGTGTTGATAAGAGTGCTAACTAACCAGATGCTAGTTTCACATGATTTACAAAGGATCTCATCACAGTGATATATAGGCATGACGACGCTCTTGGCAAAGGTTATGGAAAGCGGACGGTTATAATTATTGCCATCAGCATATTGTGTTGGAAGCAAATATTGAGTATGCAAATAACCAATGGTTGCTATAGGTGATGAGATAAGATGATATTCTTTGAAAGTAGGTTGGAAAACGGGATGCAGGTAGACACCAGAGTACACAATTAGTCACATTAATGCACTTTGGGCCTGTGTGCTCATGGTATGATTTTAACAGGATATGATTAACAGGGAAATTTTACCAGAATTCTTCATATTAAAATTTTACGAATGGGGTCGAGGGAAATCAAATGAGAAGCAGGTAGATGATGTTTGCTAATTTCAGGGTTGAATAGGGACTGGAAGCATATATGGTGAGAAGAGGGTATTGGGTCTGGAAGGAAAATGGATGTGGTGTAGAAAGTGAGATGTATCTCTCATATTCTATGAAATCATGGAAGAGTATGGGAGGTGAATAAATAATATTTAGTTTCATTGGATGTGAAATGCATGGAAATTTTGACAAGATAAAAAAGCAGTGAGAGAGTGAGAGAGAGAGAGAGAGAGAAAGAGAGAGGGTGGGGAGGGCAGGTTGGAGGAAGAGGAAAAGATATAAAGGGGGGGGGGCATTGAATGTGAATGGGGGTTTCAAAAACCATGTAGAGACTAGTGAAGAGATCATTACATAATCAGTATTCTGAAAACTATGTTAAGTCCAAAACTATTTTAACAGATTTTTTTTTGGAAGATGCAGTGCGCATACGCATATCTTTACGCAAGCCTCATGCGCGGACTTTATAGTAGTTAACATTGCTTTGGTATTCTGAAACCTCTTTTAACCTAAAGATAACATAGAAGTTAACATAAAACATAACGTTGGTCTAGGGGTCTTTTAACTATGATACATCAGTCTATTTATATGTGAGATGCATAAGACATTTTCTTTCCTGTGTTTTTCCGATTTGGTTTTCTGGGATAACTATCTTAATCATGCTGCGAATCTATAACTTTAGAACGTGAAACAGACGTAGAAAACATTAAAAAAGAGGAATAAAGTAGCTTTTTATGGACACTTTCACAAGAAGGTCAATGAAGGTAGTGCGTATGAAATGATGATAACTCAATAAATGCGCGCCGTATTTGACATACTTGCAGGCGCGATTGGCTAAGAGTACATTTTAACAGTTATTGTAATTGGAGTATCAATGATATATGGGCGTGTTGGGGCGTAACCTAAAAAAAGATAACATACCCTTAACATAGTTTTCAGAATACCGATTTAGAGGTATGTTAAGGGTATGTTAGCTTTGGGACTTAATATAGAAGTTAACTCAGAAGTTAACATTGTTTTCAGAATACAGCCCATGACAACAATGGCTTTTCATAGTCTGATGCACAGGTTTTTATTGTTATGTCCTCCACAATGGCTGCCTACTGTTTGTGTATGGAAGTTTTTTTTAAAGATTAGAAATGTACATTTTGTATTTTTCTGTACTGTAAACCAGTTTAAATAGAAGAAATATAATAAAAAAATAATGAATTGATTGATTTTCATGATTTTTAAATTTTTTGTATAGTAGGATGAGGTCAGCACAGTAGCACAGTAAGAATTCTTAAAGTGTCAGCTGTTAATAAATGCTTCGGAGGGAAAGTATGTTACAATCCCCTTCTTAACAGACATAATGTCTTGAAGGAAAGGATAGCTGTCAACAGAAAATTAATCACCTTTTCATTTTCTCTTAATCACATTTTAATGTTGCCCCTTCTTACAGCAAGCAAGTTCTCTGAAGATTAATTCCCCTTCAGCTAATGTCACATCTGCACATCACTCTAGCTTAATTCCCTCAATGTTGATTAACTCAAATTGTCCTGTCTGGAAAATTGAAATTTGGGAAGCTCTATTTTTGTCCTTCTTTGCAGCACATTCAGATGACAATGATTAGGAGAGACTGGCAATAGTTTGCAATACTGAATGGATTCTACATGTGTTGGACCAATTTATCCATTAGCTCCATGGATGTATGCACAGAAAAGGATGACAATATGAATTTGAACATTTGTAGAACAGATGTAGAAGGCTGTCAGGTTGATTGTTTAATATATCTGTTAGAGGTGAGAAGTGAGGGAAAGAAGACATATTGCCTTATGAGGTAACAAATGCGCGACAGCAGACCTCAACTATTTTATCTCTGTCTCTATCTCTGTGGAATGATCTCTGAATTGTACTGTACTTATGAATTTCTAGTCTACTCTTTCTTTATCACCTATAACAAATGTACATTTCTACATTCAGAGAAGAAAGTTGTTATTTCATTATGTTGTATAAAATTTAAGCCAAACCTTTTGCTTTTCAAATATTACATTTTGAATTTCTTACAAACATCGTTGAAATGTACAGTTATTTTCAGTTATATTACCTACATATAATAACACAATTGTCAAATCTAATAAAAAGTATATTTTTTGTTTTGTTGTACAAATTTTGTTGTATTAGGCACAAATTTACTGCAGTGTTATGTACCACAATGAATACTGATTTTATCCAGTTTGGTAGAAATTGTCTTAATCACCTCTATGGACACGTTTTTTTTTCAGATAAAGAAATCCTATAAAATCCTCTTCAGTTAAATAAACAAATGAACTCTTCCCAGGTATAAGATGGATATTGAAACTGAAGATAAGCAAGCCAAACATTTCATGATGTGAGTAAAATGCACTATGAGAGAACTATGGAGTGTGTGAATGGATAGATGGAAGGAAACATTGAAGGATGCGATTGAACCAAGGAGATACTACTCCTTGATTGAACATCCCAGGAGCCATTCTGCATGCATAGATTACTTTACTAATGTGATAATTGATTTATGAGCTATCTACAGCTGTATAAACAGTATCTCCTCTTGTATAGAGGAACCAGGGCCTAAGGCCCCTTACAGAACAAAGGGGGAAGGGGGCTGGTGGAAAGATTGGGAGGGGGTGGGGCACTTCCAAGAGGACAATGTGATGAAGTATGGGGTAATGACTGGGGGATAAACCGGCCTCCTACTCTTGTGTTATGATGATAACATGACAAGGCGAGTACTGCTCAGATTTATGCCCTCCACCCATCTCATACTTGGATCCAATCTGGCTACCCCACAGTTTGAATGTGGAGGATGGCAGTCCAGATTGTGGTATGATAGTGGTGCTTTGAATAACTGATAGATAGAGGGTGATGATAGCGTCTGTACTCTAGTACTATAAAAGAGTCATGTTGTTGAATGTGTTAGGAAGATGCATGGCTTTCCTAGAAAGAATAATACATTATTCAAGTACGTGCAGATTTCCCATGCATCAAGCAATACCACCAGTCTTGGTTGGTATGCCGAGGCACAAATCAAAGAATCCCATCGCATGAATTATTTGATGAAGCAAGAATTCAAATAAACACAGGGATGCTTGGAATGACTTTGTCTTCCACTGGCATTTCAATGTGAATTGCATATTTCTAAATTGTTTTTTTTTATGCAGTGCTTATCGCTTTTATGCGCTTTCAATATTTGTGTCAATGTGCAAAACCATCAAGCCAAAAATAAAATATGCCTGTGAATCAATTCAAAATGTCTATACATAGAGGATTTGTAATAGTCACCCGTGAACCATATTTGTAGCCTATTCATACAGGACAAGTAAACGTGCATGTATAAGGAACCATTTGAAAGCCATTTAGGCAAGAAGCAAGAAGCTGTTTGCATAGTTCATCTACACATAAATGCTATCTTCAAAATAAACCTGAATGGTTTGTTGTGTGTGTCTCTTAAGATGTTTGAGGGCAAGGGAGTCAAGGTTTGGAAGACTCATCCTAAGGCTCATCCCTGGATCTAGAGACAGATCAGAGAGGACTGGAAGTAGGATTTAATAAACATTCAATGAATTCAGTCCAAGAATAATGGGTCAGTCTTGTCTCTGAAGCTCCTTCTTATCCTGGTTTAGTGGGTCTGTCTCCATCCTGAGGCTGCTTCTATGGTCAGATGGCTCATAAGGCTCAATTGTAGAACAGGCCTGCTTTATCGTCTAGTGACATTGACATAGAATAGGAGAGCAAATGCTGAAACAGTTCAACGTAGTTTGTCATTTCAAGAGAATCCCAAATAATCTAGAACAAATCAAAGAGGAAATCCTCTGTCTTATGATATATTTCCTGGGTCTTAATGTAAACGTTTATAAAACTGATGTGTATTAATCATTTAAATGTGATGTGGAGCTTTCCCAGATCACATAAATGGTTGTTGCTCTATGATTATTGTTGTGCATTTGCTAAACAGAGTAAATAAAAATTAATCTACATTTTTCAAAGGGTGCTTTCTTAACAATTGTTAACATCTCAAATGGTACAGATACCAGTTTGTTACCATCACTTGACCACAGTACACACTTCGAAGGACTCCCATTACCAGGCGGTCACTGTAGATTTCATCAGGGGATTAGGATGGGATTTATATACTCAGTTCAAAGGTTAATCCATGCCTAGAGAGTTGGTCTGCGGTGAGGACAGCTTCACTGCTCTATTTGTCTCATATTTGTAGCAGCTTTGTGATAGATGCAGCACAGATGCTTTTGACACAGCGACACAAATGTATGCCAGAGTTAATTTCAGAGTCCAAGGGTTGGTTTGTGCCAGTCGATTTCATCAAACTTTCATTTGTGGAATGAAACATATTGAAATTACTTAGGGTAGTGTGTGCTCTGTGGAGTAACATACATGTGCGTGCTCTCTGGGTTCAAACAACTAGAAAAAGATAAAAAGGTACTTCCTGCACCTGCCCCGCTTAGAAATGTAAGAATTTCAAATATTTCAGTTCTGACTGTATGTTGTTTGTGATGATTTCTGTCTTGTACAGGTTTTACACTGGGAGGTATATAGAGCATAGTCAAGTTATATTTTTTCCCCTGGAAATAGAAAATATGTCAACATCTTATGAAGATAGCCTGAATTATTAGTAGGTTGGAATAGTTGTGCACTAACTTTGAGATTAAATAGTATCTTTTGAGATGCTAATAGCTTGATAGATAAGATAATCAAACAATCCTAGAATTTTCCTTTTACCAAGTAGTATGTCTCTCTTTAATTTCTTGGACTATCAGCGGATGATAAATAAACAAAGTATATATTCTTGAGGAGAGGTAAAGAATAGCATGGTATGTAACTTTCTACTTGGAAAAGTGCAAACCAGTGCTAATCTAAAGAAAGAAAAAGTCCATCAGATTTTTATTTAATAAACTAAGTACCTTTAATAAAGGAAATATTGGATTCTCCATAATGCTCTTTTGTCTCTTCCTCGTGATTTAAAGATAATATACCTGTATAGATTACTGTAAGAGCTTTTAGTACCATATTTAGGGTGTTAATGGAGTCATTATGATAGACATGTGTACTTTAGAATTCCCTCTTGCTTGCTTTCTCTTGATCAGCCTGTATGTCATGGTACTATTAGAGTCTAATTCATGTACTTTTCAATAAGTGGCAAACGATTCCAAGATTGACTGATGGAATCTGAAGCAACCTCTAGATTTGGATTGAAATGAATTGCCAATAAACAAGAATATTGCTCTTTGAGTGATTGGATAGGTGGGACTAAAAGTGCAATATTTCTTATCGTGACTCACTGGAGATGGTGTTATATTCAATATGTCGGCGGAGCAAATCCAATAGCCTTATCTCGTATATCAATTTTCCTGTTTGTGATGGCAATTTACTGTACTTCATGCCCAATTAAAGAAAGCAGGAACATTCTACATGGACGCAATATTATTAAAACTCTAGATGTTTATTTTATGCTATTTCTGCATTTTGTTTTACTTCAACCACCCTCTCCTTTTAATTACTTTAATTACTTTTTCAACCGCATTATCTCTCTCATCTTCTTATTCTCCTCAGTGAAATGCATTTACTTCATTGCTTTATTTCTTTATTTAGCATCATTATCATTATTAATGTATAAATGTATTTGATATTATTATTAATCAGACTCATGTGTTTCTTCAGATTCATTTATTATCATCATTATTATTATTGTTTTTTTTTAATTTGTTTTGTTTTTGTTTGTTTGTTGTTGTTGTTTTTTTTTTTTTGGGGGGGGGGCTTCGTTATGTCTTTTTTTTCTCTCATGAGTACAAAGCCAAGGTTTAATTATTGCTTACCCCCTTTTTGTTTTGTTGTTTTTTGAATAGCATTAAAGAAGTGTTCAGCGAAGAAAAAAATTCTTCCTGAAGAGCACATTGTAGCATTGCTGAGTGGAGATCTAATAGCCTAACTGCCATTACACTGCATGCATGGCAAATGAAGATAAAAATCCCCATCTTTCTATTTTACTGGGGTGAAGATAAGAATGCAAGCTTTAGAGATGACAACATCCAGGGACAGACAGTGGAATTTCATTGAGAGCTCGCCCTGTAAATCCTCCAGAGATGAATGAACGGAGAATGATAGCCATTTTATGTCGGCATTGGGATTGATGCAGCGTACAGGGAGATCCATCAGAAGGGTAGTATTTTTGTCTGCGGTCTGCCGGTCCCTTGTGAGGAGGTGTAAATTTACCATGAAATGGAGTTTTAATTTAATGAAGGAGGGACCCCAGACTTGAACTTGAAACAAAGGCATATCCTGATGCACCCCTAATGTAATCGAGCTATCAATATTTAGAATAGCAGAGGTCAGTTGACAAGTTAATAGAATTGCGTTCCATTTCTCTGTCATGCTTGTGCTCTCCACTTCTCTCCTGGTTGTTTAGAAATAGAAATTTCCTTCCCTGGTAGTAAATCGTTTATCTGATCCTATATTTTGTCATTTATCTTGCATACTCCCATTCTTCTTAAAATACTACATATGGAAGCAATACCCTTAATTCAGAAATGATTACTTTCGCTTTCATTTCAATTATTTGACTTGGGAAGAGAATGTGCAAGTATGTACGTTTCTTTACTGAATGCTCTTTGCTTGCTCAAATTCAGTTGCACCATGAAATTAGTAGTTTCACGGTTGCACTATTGATAGAATTTGGCAGTTTGGACTGTGCACCAATGTCAGTACAGAATTTGTATTGCAATTTTACTATGGTAATTTACAACCGTTTGAAGGGCCAGCAAGAGTTGTTCATTGCTAAGTGGAAACAATTGACATGTATCACTTTTATGAGAAGAAACATTCTACTATGACCTTTCTGTATGTTCGCAAGAGTGTGTTGACATTCTTGTGCGGATATGAGTTTGAAAATACACTTTGACAAACAGTTTTCGTCTGATAGGTTCTCATTAGGTTGTTTTATAGAATGTGATCATTTCCCAGTTCTTCCTGTCATTGATATATTTTTCTGTTGAATGTATCCATGGCTATCAGTTACCAGTGTTACATTGCTTCAAACTTCTATGAAGCTATGATTCTTTAAAAGAGTTGGTTTTACTTTCTCATAATCAGTCTAATGTGATCACACTAATGGATGTCAGAGATACCCATCTCAGCCTTTTTTCCCTGGAGGACAGGATTCTCCCTGTATCAAGTAGAAGATTCCCTTTTTACCTCATTTTCCCATCAGTTCTTGACATAGATGAGACACAGTGTGAACAGTGCCATTATTTGAGGGTATCCTTGTTACCCCTCCCCCTTACCCCTGTCAGTCTGTAAATCATCATATGTCATCCCCTAGCCAGATGTTCCCTTCATCTTTCTCCCCCTAGATTGGACTGAGGATTCCATAGATGCCTGGTATCAAGCCAGCCATCAGGGACTCTGTCTTCAACCCATCATCTCACTTCTACATAGAAAAGCAAACAGAAGTGTGAAGACCCCCTCCCCCACCCATCATCTCACTTCTGCATCTGAAAGCAAAAAGAAGTGTGAAGCCCCCCCCCCCTCCTGTCCACCCATCATCTCACTTCTACGTAGGAAAGCAAACAGTAGTGTGAAGACCCCCCCCCCCCCCCCCTCCACCCATCATCTCACTTCTGCATAGGAAAGCAAAAAGAAGAGTGAAGACACCCACTACCCATCCGTGCCATTTCTGCACTGGATGGTAAACAGAATAGTAAAGACTCCCCCCACCCATGTCTCACCTGATTTCTGCATAGGATAGCAAACAGAAAAGGTTTCTGGGCCTGAGGTCTTTGCGGAATGCTTGTTGTACTGAAATAAAAGCATAATCAATGGATTAATCAAATGATTATGGGAACACTCCTCATGGCTGGCTATAGGACGAGCCCTGAGCCATATGATGCTGCCCCAGCCCCTATCATCGTCTTCCCTCATACCATATCGTCTTTCATCTAGAACAAAGGACTTGTCTAGCCAACACTCCAAATTATGTGGATGATCCATGGCTACTGCAGTCTTTCCTGACACACAGATACATACAATGTCACATTGAGGGAAATTATGTTGTTAATATATACAGTAGTTCAAGGAAATTGCATGTTTTTAGTTTCTTCAGATTCTGAATTCTTCACTCACTGATAAGAGGCCTTATTATAAAAATCAAAGTTACAAAAAATCTTATAGCTCATAGAGAAAATTGAGCAGACTGCAAATTAAATATGGACAGCTTTAAAAGCAACTTCTTAAAAGTCTCACATAATGAAACTAGAAAGGCCGTCAAAGGCGGCAGACCCACGCCTTAACCCAATAGGTTTTGTTTTGTTGCGATTATTTTTGTAAGCAGTAGCCATTCAAAGGGGATAACAAGAGGCACATCTCCCCCCCCCCCAATAAATTTTGCCATATCCAGGTCATAGCTTTGTGTGTCCCCACCCTTGAAAAAATTCTTCTGAAAAAGATATTTTATTATTGAAACATCCCTCCCCTAAAAGTAATTGATTAGACATGTCAGAGAGCGTGGCGTGGTGAGAAAAAAAATGTTAGCAATTTGTATTCAGTGTTCAGTCCAAGGCCGTACGCAGATTTTTTTTTCCTGGGGGGGGGGGGGGGCAAGATGATCGCTTTCAAAGGAACCCATAACTTGAAGTCTAAAACCCGATTAAAAAAAAGTATGATTTTGAAATTTCTGGGGGGGGTGCAGGGGGGGCCCCCCCCCTCCCCGCTGCGTACGGCCTTGGTTCAGTCACGTCAGTGTTAGTAAATGTATTCATGTTCTATCTTTACATTGCAATTCGGGTTGTTGTTGTTTTTTTCATCGGGCTTGGATAAAATAAATATGACGACAAAAGAAGTTGGATCTCGACTTGAAAATGACGTGCATGCGAGGCACAGAGCTTACTCACTCAGTACTACAGTCAGCCGGCCCGGCCCAGGCACTTCGCGACAGTGCTGTGTATAGTACACTACAGCTAGCTACTCAGCCACTCACTCAGATCAACACACGCGAACACTCGCGAGTGCGATAGACTCACTCACGTCGAACAAACGCACCAGATTTTCACCGAAAACAATTAAAATCACGTACTACACGTCCACCAGGATAAAATAAATCACAAAAACTTCCACAACAAAGTGGAAAGAACCGGGGAAAGTAAACAGAAATGCACAGAAGATAAGAAATAGGAGAAATTAGACGTGCTAGGCTATACGTATACCGTATACCTAGCCGCTTTCGATTTCGCAACAAGAGTACAGTTCAAGCGCAAAAAATCCCTTGTTGCTGGGATACGTTGGCTTTGAATATTCATTGCAGGCTCGTGCGGATTTGAAGTGAAATAGCAAATAATGGGTCTAAAAGTCTTCTAAAATTCATAAACCTGAAATAGATTTTTGGTGAGACGAAGTAATGAGTGTTTTGATTGACCAAAATATTTCTGCATCGGCAGGCGAAGTTTGGGGTCATCAAACATTCTAGTTTCTATCCTGTCACTCTCTGAACTGAAGTTCCTATACTTTACTACAGGGTCAAAAGTTCAAGGTCACACAGAATTTGCAGGGGTCAACCAATCATCACCAAAATCTAATCGATTCTTTCCTGTCACTTTCTGAACATTCCCTGAAAATTTGGTGCAAATCCGTTCACCCGTTCTCTTGTTATCTTGTACACAAACAAACAAACAAACAAACAAACAAACAAACAAACAAACAAACAAACAAAAAAAACAAAAAAAAAACAAACATACGGAGCCCTTTACATAACCCTGCCGATTTCATCGGCGTGGGTAAATATCTAAAATACATGAAAATCACTGTTAGGAATTCTCACCTTTACAATAGCTGATTCTACAAGAGCTCCCATTGCCAAATATTTATTTTCTTCACACTGCTATGTCTATCCTTGTTCTCATTTCACATTCAGACTTTTATGTTCTCATACTGTATTCTGTTGTTGCTTACAAAGAACAACTCCTGACTGCCTTGATGTAGTATCAAACTACAAGTGAAACTTTATTCAGCCATGAAGCTACAAACCAAAGGAGATACAGCTCAATAAAAATTCCCCCAGTGGGCAAAAGACGATATTAGCCCTAACCCACATGAAACAAAACGCTGCGAGAAGAATAAAAGTGACCTGTTACGTAAGACGGTCAATCCTCTCATAAACAGAGCTGGGCCGAAGCTCTTTGAAGACTGATCCCAAGCACCGCCTTGATTAACAGTCTATCATACTTCCATGCACGGTCTGTGACGAAGGCATAGCGATATCTACAACTTCAGGTGGCATTACACAGACACACGTGTAAAACCCCAGCATTGTTCATTCGCTCCTGATAGCCAATGAGTTACTCTTCGATTTGACACCAAAAACACCTCGACCCGACTTCAAATAAATATATATGATTCTGATAATTAACTGAATGGATACTTTCATATTCATACTTTGATGTCATATTAGTCATATTTCCGGTTATGTCTGGATAATATGACTTACATGTAGTTGAGATGAAAATACAATGAATTTTCTGTCCTTTGATGTATGACTTTGCTATAGAGCCCACTAGATTTGGTCCGTTTTCAGAAAAACATTTGCGTGATTGTCAAGAGGTTTGCTTGCAGATTGAATATAAGTCACATGATATTGATTTTTAGAAGGTGCCACTTACATTATTTTGTCATTATACAATCAACTTTGTAAAGGATTTTCAAAATCCTGAAATATATTTGGAAAACTTCATAAAATTTAGACACGTTTTGAAATATCAATTTGCCAACTTCAGTAGAGCTTTCCCGTGCTAGTCCCCGAGTCTACCGGCATGTACAGCTATGCCTGTACCCTAAGTGTGACAGGTTACTACTGTTTGCGCACATGTTGAATTTAGTAACTCAATATAATGTTTACAGATGTTATTTCTGTTTATTGATATTTAGGAGGTCAATATTTTCATATGCAATATCATAAATTGTTTTTCCAGTTGTCTTAATGCTCTGCCAAAAGTTTAAATCTGTTAGACATTGCATCGTTTTTGATGTTTGTGCTGCCAACATGGCCTGGCATGATGACCTTAATCTATGTCACGATATTTCAAAGTATTGCTTCATTTATAATTATTAATAGAATAATTATTCAGTAACTGGGCTTCATGACATTATGTCCCCACCTTCTCAAAATACTGTCTTATAATTTGGATGTTACAATTTATTGTCAGATAACCTCTAGATCTATATTGTAATTAAATGATTATCTTTTGTCTCAAG
This sequence comes from Heliocidaris erythrogramma, assembly GCA_025617745.1. NCBI lineage: Eukaryota > Metazoa > Echinodermata > Echinoidea > Camarodonta > Echinometridae > Heliocidaris > Heliocidaris erythrogramma. Next base: position 3,775,924 of record CM046855.1, on the reverse strand, counting down.
AAGTCAAGCTAGTATGCAGTGGGGTAGCCAGGATTTTTTTTACAAGGGGGGTGGGGCAAATTTTGTCATTCGTCAAATTCTGCTGGGGGGGAGGGGTAGCGACAATTATTTTTTCGCCAGCCTTCAAAAATTTTCGCTTAGTTGGGGGCAGGGGGGTTATCAGATGTTTTCCTCCAAAATTATCAGACAACCCCCCCCCCCTAAAAAAATACTGTTCATAGGCCAATTATCATCACATCAGCTGCGGGATCGGGAGTGATGGGTACCTAATTTGTCTATGGCTGAAACTGGTGCTGGCGTTCGCTGATCTTCATGATGACGGACACATTTGCGATTATAATAACCAATCGGGCAATTTGGCCCATTACAACTACAAGACACAAGATTTTCTTTAGAAGGAAGCTCACAATAACAATACTTATCGCATATTCCGATCTAATGTTAGATTGTCGCTTTCTGGCATAATTTTCACCGACAAATCTACATCGAGCTTGAACCAGTTGAATTCGGGCGCGGCCAGCAGGCCCCTACATGGCCAGCCCTAGCTTGGGCTAGTTATGGGCTAGGGCTAGGCCAAGCTTGGTAAAAAATAAATATATACCCATGCAGCAATGCTAGCACCAGCATGGTGCATGAGCTGATTTACAATCCCTGCTGGGTTGGTGTTTAGGGGGGATTACTGGGGGATCACTTTCCAGCTGCAGGTGCCCAGCATCCTTCAAAGGATTTTATTGAGCTGTATTTCCTTTGGTTTGTAGCTTCATGATTCATCTACCAACTTACATAATATCAAGGAGGTACTAGTACCTCCATGCATATATGCACACAGTGTATCCAGGGTAGTTACATAATATACAGCTGGAATGGATTAGCAGGTGTGGTTGGAATGAGCAGGGATTAGTGAGACAGGAAACAGGTAAAGAGATTAGGGTAGGAGATTGTAAACAAACAAGGCAGAGTGTGGGAACAGGATGATAAAATTGTAGACTGAAATAAATGAAATGATGAGAACACCATACAGACTTAATTGTTAAAGATCTCTGAGCATCTGTTTCTTTACATACTGATTTATTTTCAAACTAGAATTTAATTCGTCATGAGGACGAATTAGGTGGTCTGTCTTTCAATTTGTATGATCATGATTGTAATCAGGGTGATCATAATGCTAAACTGAAGATAGGAAGTCAAGCATGCCACGCATGGAGATGCTTCTTGAGAACAGGAATGTAGAAAAATGTGTGAAATGGTGATTGGAAGATGTGACGATGTTGATGATAATTATCATTATGAATGTCATGACAGTGATGATGATAATGATGTTGATGATAATTAATAGTTATACATCTACTGTAGATCAGGAATGGTATGACTATGGATCATCACTGATTGTAATTCTTTTATTTTGTAATGTACAAAGTGGTTGGAAACACATGAAAATATTTACACTTTATTACAGAGAGAGAGAGAGAGAGAGTATGATGAACATGAGTGTAGGGTAAAAAGAGAGAGGGAAAGAGTATGAGTGTGAGAATAGAGTAAGAGAGAGAGAGAGAAAGAGTAAGAGAATATCAGCATTAATAGAGGTAAGTGTAAAGTCAACTGTCTCAAAGTACAACAGTCCATCTACCTGCTATTAAACTCAAATTATCCTTTTTGAATTGCTAATAGACTTTACTTGGGAAACAAATCAAATAAAGGAGTACAGTTAGGGTTTTGTTAGATCTTATATCATTCTTCAGATTCTATCTTGCGTAAATAATGAGGGTGGAGTGAATCAGAGATTACAGCAATCACCATTTTAGATCTTTCTCTATTCACTACTTAAGCAAATTCTTTCCTGTGTTTTCATCTGGTGGAATGGAAATGAAATACGATAGAACTTCTGGAATAAAATGTATAAAAACTGAACATTTACAGACACTGATAATCATGAAAGTGGAAGCTATACTTTCGTGTGATGCAATTCTTCTTGAATCAGAAATAAAAATGAGTAGCCCTTTAAAATTGGCAGCATTAAAGGGTACCGATCACCAAAAATATTTTCTGCTGTATGTTACAAGTTCTTTGTCACTTAATCTGTATTCAAAATATGGGCTATAAATATTATTTCTGTAAAGAGATATTGCAAATTTAACTACGCCCTATTAGAGCGATTTGTAAGTAAACTAGTCCACACGCACTCGCAAAGAATAGGACTCGCACGGAACACAAGTCAGAGTTGGGTTCTGCATGAGCATTTTCATTTATTTCCTTCATTTTCCTTAACTGTTGACCTATAGAATACCAGATAAAATTCTTTGCGGTTGATTTTATACTTCCTAGCTGTACACAAATGATTTTTCTTTGACATGATTGGTACACTTTAATAATACATTCTAAAGCAATGAAATATATAGGAGAGAAATATTGACAAATTTCATGTATATGTAGAAGTAAAAAATACTGTTGGAAAGAAAGCCCAAATACCACTGTTCTTAGAAAATAGAAAAGCTGAAAAGACTTCCATTAAGGCTTCTAACCACAACGATAAAGTATGCACGCAATACTGATAGTCTTACTTTTTTGAAGTTGTTTCATGTTTCAAAGTATAATATGACTCAAGTGATAAGCTTTAGAAATATGCATTCCAGTTGACTTCTTACAGGATAGAAAAAAAACACACCGCAAAATCCACAGGCTGATGTTTTCTGTGGAAAAGCTAAAATTGATGTGGTTGCGCATCGGATTTACTTGTGAACAGGGTTTTCTAAAATTAGAGACATGCAAATGAAAGATGAATTCAAAGATAACACGCTTGTTATTTCAGAGACTTGTACAAGAGTAGAATGTACAGGGGATAAAATAAAAGAATATTGTAGATCGTTAATTGTCCACAATCATTAAGAGATGGTAAATGTATTCTATTCTTTGTATAACATTTATAACAAGGTACAAATGTGTAAAACTGTAAATGAATGATAGTGCTGGAGATTAAGCTAACCATGTAAGGATCAGAATGAAGAAGGCTATTATCTTCTCTAAATCTCTAATAGCTTGATGCATTAGTACACATGCAAGTCTTTGAGGTGATGTACCATGTCCACCTATGATGTATACATAGAGAAGGGTACAAACATGCACCTCACAAAGGAGTCTGGTCCCTCGCCCATACCAACATCAAATATGCTTGTTCAGGTGCAGGCAGACAAATACAGCTTGAGTGTATGTGACCCAGGAGGTTGTAATCATAGGGGGAACTGAGGACTGGGTTTATTAATGTTATGGGCAAACTTACAAATGATTAGAAATGCAAAAACTAATTTTAATAATAGTATATGCTTATAATGATTGTAGTGATGATCTTTACAGACCATATTAAATATAGTCGTTTGAGATTTGTAGCAAGAAAATGACAGTATTCTTTGTCATTATAAATGCCAAAACCCCCTCCCCCTTTAAGTAGAGATCTACTCATATGGCAGTGGTAGACATTGAAGGCTTAATCTTTGTGTAGAAGTAACAGAAGCTTGTTCACAATTTTTAATAATATAATGTGTTCATGTGCATTCCCAGGTCAGAAATAAATTATTAAATCACTGAGAAAGACCGTAAATTAATTTGGTCTGGGTTAATGGACATTGATTCTACTCAATCTAATAATCTATGTGTAACAAATGAAATTAATGGGCTGCATCCTGTGTATTGTAAACAGTTGCAGCTTTGTCTTTGCCTCAGCATATGGACATGCATGTTTCTTCTGTAATTGCCCTTGAGTAAATGAATGGATATTTGAATGTTGCCATTAAAGCATATAGCTATCAGTTAAGAATGAGTACGATTAAATCGAGTAGGCCTACTATATTTAATTTGGGGCAGAGGATGTGAAATAATATAATTATTAAGGTAACAAAGAGATCTTTTGCTATTTCTGGAAAAGGCAACATTGAAATATCATAAGCAAAGTTAGATAGTGTGTTTCTTTTAATGATAGGTTGTAGAGTGGGGTGTTTATGAGTACTACTGTGAATAGTCCAGGAGAGAAGGAGAGAATGATGGTGTATAGGGGGAAGGATAAAACTGGTACGATACTGTGGTCAAATCATGCTTCCAGCAGATAATTCAATATGAATAAATATTAAGATGTCAAGAAATACATTATATTACTGTAATCTAATTTGAATGGGGGGATTTGATTGAGTCATAGTAATAACATTTGTCAATTGTTCATGTGTGGTACGGTCTCACCAAGGATAACTCCTTGGTCTCACAACTTATATCCCTGTTCCTGTTTCCATTGGCATTGCAACCTGATCCTCCCGTGAGAGTTTCAAGATTTTGTAATCTTGGAATATCCTCTTGTCTGGCAGCCCACAAAATAATACAGTAAGCTGGTACGAGGTATTTCCAATGAAACTACTTCTTTGAACAGAGCTGTGTTCATACCTGATGTATTTTGAGGTTTTATCAATGGAAAGTACATTTCATTTGCCATTAAAATGTGATTTTGCATGCATCAGTATGGAAAAAAGTTCTAGACTTGAAATATCAATCAGCTTTATCATGTGATTGGAATCGACCTTTCTTTTGGTGAGCATTTCAAATAGTCTTGCTAAGCTAGTGATTGGCCTACATTTTAATTTTCAAATATCTGGCCAACTTATAACTGTTTTCTAATTAATTTTCAAAAAAGTCATTACAAAAGTCATAAGTTTAATGGAGAATGTATTGATAGTGCCGAAGCAAACTGAAAGTGTCTATTTGAATACGAATTGATTGTGAATATCTAAGGTCACAGTAGACATCCACACTCTTTATTCATTGGCATTGATATATCAAGTGAGATTTAATGGTATTATGAAATTACATTTGTATCACAATGAATGCAATCATTTCTACAGAGGGAATTGAATATGAACATATCCTTGAACCTATTGTCCCTTGCATTACACACTTTCAATCCAATCTCAAACATCCAAAAATCAAATGTTTACTGGATTTCAATCCTCTTTATTCCCACCTCTCTTTCTCTCAATCTATCTACAGCTCACTTTATGCCTCTCTTTCTATCCATCTCTTTCTTTTTTTTCTCTCTCGCTGTCTCTAAGTCCGTCTCTCCCTTTCTCTCTCTCTCTCTCTCTTCATGTTCTATTGTAAGGAAGCAGTAAGCCTATCCCGTACTCCGTTCCTGTGTATTTACTTGTGAAAATAAGTGCAAATATCCTAAAAGTGCGGGATGATTTATGAAATAAGCCGAGAAACTAGAGCCTAGATCAACACTGATTCAGAACCCTTGACACCAAAGTAGACAAACACTGGCCCTGTTTTCATGAAATGGTAGAAAGACGGACTTAAGTTCATGATTACTCTAAATCTTGTGCCAAACAGATCACGTTTGATGATTTTCTAGAGTGCTTTTGCATGGTGCCTCCATCCTGGTGACCAACCAATATTTTAGATCTAAACTTGTGAAAGAAAGTTTCATTTTGTTATGACCCTGTGTTGTTCCAGTTCTCAATCTGATAACTTGCTTATCGAAACTATTAGTTTGAAGTGAAATATGCAGTGATTCTTTAGTGTAAGAAAATAGGTTTACTTCAAGTTATAGTTTTACTATTGCCCTAGCAATTCTGTGATATGGTATTTGTCTCAGATATGTAGAAGACTCTTGAATACACTATTATCCTATTCTACATTGATCAGTACAATTAAACAAACTCATAGGCAATATCCAGTCTATTCTGTTGTAAAATAATAATTGAGATGTGTGTTTCTTTGTATACCTGGGCTCACTGCATGTAGCTCCTAGCCCATGTTTAGGTGCCCGTGACCCTTGACCCCACGTAACTCCATGAAGACTCACTAGGGGTCTATTGAGTGACAGCAGGTGAGCCACACTTCAAGGAATTCTCAGCCAGTCTTATCCCAGATTGTTTAAGGCAAAGACCATTTTTGTCTTGTTGAATATTTAATGCAGATGTGATCCTTTTAAGTAGTTTTCACAGCAGATGAATTACCCTAATACTAGAATACTACACTGTTAGATTAATGATAATTTCATCTCATTTAAAGTAACAAAATATTGAATTAAATATTGAATGATTTTGTTAAGGTTTTTACAGTACCTTCAGCTTTTCATGTAATCCATGCTCATCAGTCTAAGGTAACAGTTATTATATTACAAATAACTGACATAGTAATGTAATGACAATGTAGTTTATAGTCTAAATGTATAAGGTTCCTTGTAAAACTAATTCATGGCAAGTGTGTTAATAAGTATTGAAAAGGCATTGAGAATAGTTTCTAGGCAAGAGATTTTGTACACCATGATTCAAATAACAGGATTTTGTCTTGAAATAACAGTGCAATCCGTTAAATATCTAAAAACTGGGTCCAAGGTAAGTAAGCCAACTGTAAAAGTTTTAGTGATGACAGCATGTTTTCTGCATTTCTATCACAGCACAGAACTATGTCCATGTTACCAAGGTAGTTTATCCCACTGCTGACATCAAACCTTCTGCACCTACAGTACATCCATTTCTAGACTAGCATAGAAATGTGACCAGTATACATGTAGATGATGAAACTATGTCCATGGTCCCAAGGAATGTAGTAAGCCTATCCCACTCCTGACACCAAATCTTTTGCACCTACATCAAGGGAAAGGATGAGTAGTTTAATCTCCATGACATGGGTCTTTGGCAATAGTAAGGAATGCATTAATGAGATCCTTAAAATGATTCTAGCTTATTTATTGTCAACAAATGTATGAGATGGTCTATTGCATGATATAAATATTTGGGATATACCACTCACTTGATAGTGATGAAGTTGGTGAAAGCCAAAGTTTTGATGATAATGATAACATTGTCAGTGATTTATTGCTGGGAGAACATGATTTAAAATTAGGAATGTGGACCATAATTTTTAGTACAGCTGTTGAAAGGTAGTTGCAGCTATGCTGATGTTGTTAAGTATAGGTGTGATACTGGTCTGAAAGGTATGCACATCTACATACTTGTACCTTAATACTTCCCCCCCCCCCTGAAATAAATAACTGTGCAGTTCCAGTCTTTTTTCAACCAGGGTTAAATGGAATAAAGGTACTGTCTTACATATATAACAAAATTTAAATGGTTCCGAAATTATGAAAAAAGCTAGTATGTAGGTACATGTAAAATGAATAAGATTATATAATTTGTCAGTAAAAAACATGCATTCCATAGGCCAGTTTGAGGTTCTTTCATGAAAAGCTGAAAAGAATCAGAATCATAACAGTATTGTTGGTTCTATTCAGTCATTCTGAAGTGTAAATAGTTTTCCTGTCAGTCTGCATTTTCAAATATTTATAAGGTTAGGAAAAAACAACTCTACCTGAATTCCATTCATACATTGAAAAGCCCATCTGAAATTATTCAAACAATATCTCTGTTCACATATTTATGTAAGATTCCATACACCTGCATATAAATTGATTATGAGAGAGGGAGAGTGAGAGAGAGAGAGAGATAAAGAGTGAGAGATGGGGGAGAGAGTGGAGAAAAGGTCAAGATCACTCTGAATTTCAGAATGAAGAGTGGAAACTGAATCTTTTGGTTGAACCAAATATTGTTCTTGGATTGGGAGGTGATTGTTCTGGCCTAACTCTGGGTCACTTGGAGCAATGAATTAAGAAAAAGCTTACAAATCTGATAGTTTTGTTGACAGATTGGCAAGGAATTTTTTCCCTAAGCGGTCATTTTGTGACTGACAGATGTTTCATTCCTTCTTAATTCTTCTCTCTCTTTCTCTCCCCTCTCTCTCCCTCTCTTTCTTATTCACTCTCTTTGTCGTTCTCACTCGTTCTCTCTTTCTCCTGGAAAGAGCTTTGTAACTCACATGAAGAGCTGCTGTACCACATATTCCCTATATTGCATTGGATCTCTCTCATACTTGTAGTATGCTTTATTCTTTTGTTGAAGAATCTGCACTCCTCCTTCCTCCTCTTCCCGCCTCATCCCTTCCTCTCACCCCTCCTTCTTCTCTTTTGTGTATGATGGACTCTCACAATCAAGGAGCCATTCTTTCAGAAGCACATTACATTTTTGTCATTCACTTATCCATGTGAGGTGTAATACTCCTTACCAAAGAGGAGCTTTTTAGATAATGCTACATTTAAAATAAATTTTAAATGTGTAAGGATTTTTTCTTCTTAAACATAATTAACTGTGACTGAACTACTAACATTTCCTATCTACTCAAAAATCCTTTTCATTACTGTATTAAAGAATATATACTATTTGTTAAGCGTGAGGAAATGTCTAGGGTATGGTAGCTGAAAGGTTAAGGATCACACTATTCTATTCTATTTTAAAAACCCCAAGAACTCAAAGCACTAGATGTCTAAATGAATCAGATAACTGAATTGGAAAAACTATAATGTGTGAAAGCGGTATAACAGAGGATGCCGAAAGCTTTCTCTTCTAGTTCTACCATCCTTTCCTGCAGAGCTTGCCTGCAACCTTAACAGAAAACAACAAGCTTAAATATGTCTTCATATAGATGTGTAATTGACTGCACTGGGGCAAATGCTCATCCTTACCATAGAAAGCAATAAAATCTTGTTATGTGATCCAAGTGAAATGTGTGCAGCAGCCACTCCAACTGACAGGAGGATAGATATGACTCCATTCAAGTGAAAAGGAAAGAAGCACAGGGGGAAAAAGCAGTGACATAGATGGAATATGAAGTAATATTCAATACTCTCTCTTTCCCCTTATTTTGTAAAATGAATAAGAGTTCATTTTGAGACTTTGCACTATCATCTCATCAAGAGATTGTTCAGAGATGTTTGATAATTGGATGCTAATTTATACATGATGCTATACTCAAGATATAATATTGTTCTGTTTTGTCATGTGTAATTCTTATTATTATTATCATTAGTATTGTACTGATTATCAATGTTATATTCAAACAAAATATTGATGGATATGCCATTGATGAAGATATTTTCTTTAAAATACACTGTGAAAGTAGCTTTCTTTTTTGCTATTTTCTTGGAAGATATAGAAATACAAAGAGCCTTCTGATATATATAAGGAATCTATGAATGTGCTTCAGCTTTGTCAAGAGAATACTTCCAGATTAGATATTTGAATTATCTTGTTGCTTTAGTTTCAGTGTTGTCTTGATTGTTTTTGGTTATATGCATCTGAACATTTCAGTCTTTATCTGTTACCATGATTTATCAGAGAGGTTGACAAAGAAACTAGACAAATCAATTAACCAAGAAGCATGATTTACTGCAATAAATCATATATACCTACCTATTATGCCTGTAGTCTTGACTACGGGACCCCTTCGAGAATTTAACACACATGATTTACAATATTGTGCGCACCCCCCGTAATCCTATTGTCCCCTTCGCCACTCACGCGCGTCAACACACTACGGCCATCTTCCTCTTTCTTGCTCGCCCCGACGAGATAGGACGTATAGTCACAGCGCTCCTGAAATCAGGTCGTATAGTATCTTTTAGGTGCGCTTTTTCGCACATTTAAAGCACTTTTAGGTACCTATATTCGTTTAGATTATAGTACTGTGTGTTTTAGTAGTCACTTTTGTCGATTGCAAGGGATTTTTGATATCCTTTTCTTGGCATTTATTTTTCCCTTTCACGGTCAGCCCCACGTAGATATTTCTGTGTGTTTGCGGGTGTTTCCGTTTGTCACCGAGCCTTTGGGTTCGGTGTTTGTTCTTACGGTTTTTTGGCTGTGAAAATCCTTTTGTGCGTATCTCCCAAATAAAATTTACCCTTATTTTACTGCATTCAGTTGAAGTATTTCTTATTTTGAAAAGTATACTTTATTGTCTGTTTTATTGCAGTGGTATGGATTCGGAAGAAGAAGCAGCTAGGTCAAGGAGACCTGCTTCTTCCGAAGAGTCGTCTAGCAAGACGACTCGGCCTTCCAGAACTCTCCCGAGTACTTCGGTACATGGGGGAGGGAGGAGGGCTAAGGGTAAGTTGGCCTAGTGGTGTTTCCTTGCAGAGTTTGCCAGTCTCGTAGCTTGCGGCTTCGGGACGGGTGGCGTTAACTGAGTCGGGATTGTCAACTCCGAAGCCCGTGGTTTCGGGGTGGGTGGCATCAGATTCTAGTGGTTTGGATATCTAACGATTCCAATCCCCCGGTCGCTGAGACCAGAGGGGGGAGGCGGTTGTTTCCCGTACGGTAGCGTTCACTCGCTCTGATCCGTTAGGGGAGACGCGCCCCACTACTGCAGGGCAACCCACGGGCTTAGTCCATGTTGGTCTGGGTTCTCAAACCCTAGCCCCCGGCAAACGCCATATGGGGGAACGAGTACTTCCTGGGCTGTCTACATTGCCAGCTAATGGGAATGCTCGAGCTAACAATTATGGACGCTCTTCGGAGCAACAGGTGTTTTCACCTGAGTGCGTGACTACTAGTGCTCCCCTATTGCCGCTTTCTAGCGGTCCAATAGCGGGTTCACACGCCTTTAGTAGTCATCGGGGCACATACCGAGTCATCTCGGTCTGCCCACGCACTGGGAGCTTTTAGCTCCCAACCCATGGCTACTGCATCTTCTTGCTTAGCCAATATGGGTGATTTGGGCGATTCTCTAGGCTTACGCCATGAGCGCTCCAATCCCTTTTTGGGGAAGTGAACGTCCCTCCGCGGAGGGATCGGTTCGTGTTTCCGAAGTGGCTTCGGAGATCCGAACGAAACCGATTAAGCGTTCTAACAAAAGGGTTTCGGCTACGACTCTTGTCGAGCCAGCCAAGAAAAAGGCCAAGAAGAGGGCAAAAAGTGGCAAGGCTTTGTCGGCCTCTTGCCCGTCTGGCCTGGCTAACCCAGCTAGCTCCTCTCAAGCTGACATGTTCAGCATGATGCGGGCTTTTGCTCAGAATCAGGGTTGGTCCTTGTACCGGCTACTTCAACCCTGACTTCTGTCCCTATTCAGGGGTCTGACTTTGAGACTAATCAGCCTTTTGTGTTGGATTCGTCTTTGTCTGAGTCGGTTTCGCATGTGCCTCCTATTCCCGCGGCCCTTGGGGCGCCGCTGGGTGAGGAGACTTTCGTTGAACCATGCGGGGCTCTGCCTGCTGAGGCCTTTGTTAGCGTTCCTTTGTCTCTTTCCACTCGGGTGGAACCAGATTTGGAGGTGGCCTCTCAAGCTTCTTTTTTGAATCGCTTGGGCAGGCGGAGTCTCAATCGCTCGCCCTCTGTGGGGTGGAAGCGATTGCTTTGTTGTCCAGATATCTTTCTGAATTTTAGTCAACCCGCGCGCAGGGTTCGACTTCGCGTTGGTTTAAGCAGCGGGATTCCTGCTGAGTCCTTTGTTGGCGTTCCTTTGCCGGGTCACCCCGGTCCGCCCTTGCTCTGGGCGCCTTGGCGTCCGGCCCATGGCTGTTGCATCTCCTTGCTCGGCCGATATGGGTAATTGGTGCGCGTCTTTGGGTTCAATACCCTCAGCGCACTTCTCCCATAAAGGGAGGTGAGCGTCCCTCAGCGGAGGGTTAGGTTCGTGTTCCCGAAGGGCTTCGGGGATCCGAACGAAACTGAATAAACGCTCTGAAAAGCGGGTTTCGACTTAGGCTCTTTTTGGGCCAATCAGAAGCCTAGGGAAGGGGCTAAAAGAGGCAAGGCTTTGCCTGCCTCTTGCCCATCGGGTTTAGCTAGCCCTCCGGTCTCTCAAGCTGAGATGTTCAGTGTGAGATGGGCTTTGCCCAGACTCAGGGTTGGTCCCTTGTACCAGGATTCACATCCCCTGCTCTTGTCCCTTTTTTGGGTCGGACATCGAGACTAATTAGCCTTTTATGGTTTATTCTTCTTTGTCTGTGATGGGATCACATGCGCCTCCTAGTCTCGCAGCCTCGGGGCTCCGTCGGGTGAGGAGGCTTATGGCGGTTCATGCGTGAATCCGACCGTTTCGGCCTTTGTTCGTGATTCTTTGTCACGATTATTTCAGGCGGATCCAGTTTTGGAAGCGGCCTCTCAAGCTTCGGTTTCCGAATCGCTGGGGCAGGCAGAGCCTTAGTTGCTCTCCCTTTGTGGGGTAGAAGCGATTGCTTTGTTCTAAACTTTCCCTGACTTTTAGTCAACCCGCGCGCAGGGTTCGGCTTTGCTTGGGTTCAGGCAGCGGGATTCCTCCGAGCGTTTTTCTCTTGCGGAGGATTTCTAGCTGGATTTTGGACGCATTGAAGCGGTGCTTCTTTTGAGCGTCATGTTTGGTTTGCAGTGGTCATAGTTTTCCACTGCAGCTGCCTCGGTCATGTACCGTCGCAGAGTATTGGTTGGTGGCTGTCTTCGTTCCTTTCTCCCCGCTTGGGAGGCCATCTCCGGGGACGCTTTTGTTCTCTTTGACGGACGAGACGGATTCTTCATAGATCTGTCCGCCCCGCTCCCCGGAGGTGCTATAGGAACTCGGTCACCTCACAGGCTGTCTTTTTCCCTTTCTCCGACTTTTGTTATTCCCAAGCGCTCGGGAAAACTTCAGTACATTTTCGGATGGAGACTCTCGCCTCCATTCTTCCGTTGATCAAGAGGAAGGACTACGCGGTCTTGATAGTTTTCGAAGATGCGTATTTCCTCTTTCCCGTTCATCTCGCTTTGCGCGATCTTCTGGGGTTTTTTCTTCCTCTCAGAGACTTATCGTTTTCGCACTCTTCCCTTCGGGCTGTGCCCAGTCCCTCGGGTTCTTACTCAGGTTGTAGCCGTGCTGGCAGCCTCTCTGAGGCGATGCGGCCTTCGGCTATTTTTGCTACCTGGACGATTGGCTTCTCCTAGCGGAGTTGCGCGATTGTTTGTTGGACGAGACTAGTTTGCTCGTCAATCTTACTCAAGACTTAGGTTATCTAGCCAGTCTAGTCGATGTTTTAGAGGACTGCCGGCTCCTCATGAGACCCTTTCAGAGACATCTCAGGTTCTTCAAGCCGGGAAAAGACTCTCTTTTGGTCTGGATTCCAGTACCAGTAAGGATCAAGTCTCTTCTCTCTTGTTGGACGAGCGAGGTGTTTCTCGCGCGAGGCAGGTCCTTCTCTGCTCCTCTTCCGTCGATATCGGTTTCGACGGACGCTTCTCGGTTGGGGTGGGGAGGACACTGCAACGGCAGCACGGTTGCGGGGGATTGGTCTCATTTTGGGACTCTTCCTCATATCAATGTCCTGGAGTTTATGGCAGTTCTGTTGACCTTGCTCCATTTCAGAAGTCGACTTCTCAGTCGTTCGGTTCTGATTCTCACGGACAATGTTACTGTGGCGGCATATATCAATCGGCAGGGAGGCACTCATTCGGTTGCCCTGAATGCCCTAGCAGCTCAGCTGTAGAGGTGGTGTCGTCGCATGACAATCACACCCGTGGCCTCTTTCATCCCCGGTCGGGAAAACCTCATTGCGGATTTTCTGTCTCGGGGCAGGTATCTTCCATCGGAATGGACGCTCCATCCGGAGGTATTTTGCCGCATTCGCAGTTGCCTAGGTCCACTGGAAGTGGATCTATTTGCGTCGGTGCTAAATCACCAGCTGCCGAAGTATTGCTCCCGTGTTCGCGATCAGGGAGCATGGGCTCTCGATGCTTTCTCCCTCAGCTGGGAGAACCTTCAGGGATTCGCCTTTCCTCCCTTCCAACTGATTCCGCGTGTCTTGCGGAAAATCAGGGAAGATCGGGCGCGGGTGCTCGTAATAGCTCCCTTCTGGCCCAGGAGGAATTGGTTTCCAGAACTTATGAGCCTCCTAAGGGCTCAACCGTTCGTTCTCCCGTTAAGAGCGGATCTGGTGTTACAGCCCCTATCGGGGATTCTTCACCACAGTCCGGAGTCTCTTCATTTGACTGCTTGGCCCCTGTCAGGGAATCTGCAAGACAGTCGGGTCTCTCTGATAGAGCCGCGGACTTTTTAATGTCCAGTCGTAGGGTTTCTACTAGGGAAGTTTACAATTCCCGTCTCTCGGTCTTTTTCCTTTGGTGCAAAGAGAAGAAATCGAACCCCTTCTAAGGCTCCTATTGGTTCAATTGCGGATTTCTTAATCTCGTTATTTGACAAAGGGAGATCTATCTCTACTATCCGAGGCTACCGTTCGGCGATCGGGGCCATTCATTCGGGTTTCTCAGATGGTTCGGGGATTTCCAATTCCCCGCTACTAAGTGGTTTGATTCGTTCGTTCTTTCTGAAACGACCTTCTTTTTCTAAGTTAGTGCCGTCTTGGAGTCTGCCTAAGGTCCTGGAGGCCTTGGCGAAAGCTCTTTTCGAACCGTTAGGTGAAGCCTCGCTTCATCATCTTACGGTTAAGACGCTCTTTTTGGTAGCTATTGCCTCTGGGCAGAGGCGCAGTACTCTTCATGCTCTCTGTCTTACTCCTGGTCATGTTCGCTGGGAGAGAAAAGGCGTTAGATTGATTCCTAGGGCTTCTTTTGTTGCCAAGAATCAGACAGCTGCCTCTGGCCCTGTTGAGATTTTTCTTTGTCCGCTTTCTAACTTTTCTTCGGTGCGTGAGGACAAAGTTTGGTGTCCTGTAAGGGCTCTCAAATGGTATATTGATAAGACTAAGTCTTATCGTAAGGATGATCAGTTGTTCCTGATCACTAGAGAGCCTTTTTCTCCTGCCTCTCTTGATTCCATTTCTAGATGGATCGTTGAGGCTATTAGGGCCGCTGGCACAGAGGCTCTTTTATCCGACAGTAAGCCTCGTGCTCATGATACTCGTAGTGTCAGCACTTCTTGGGCTCTGTTTCAAGGTGTGGCGCTTTTTGATATTTTGAAGGCTGCTTATTGGCGTTCGCCCAATTCCTTCATTTCTTGCTACCTTAGGGATGTTCCCGCAGGTGAAGCTTTGTTTGCGTCAGCCACCTTGAAGGCCGCTGTGTCTTCTTTGTAGTCTTTGGTGTAATCCTATTCCCTTCTGCTCGAAACATGCCTCCCGGTCTTTGAGTTGGCGCTGGTCTGGCATAATAGGTAGGTATATATGATTTATTGCAGTAAATTTGTAAAATCAGCACTGATTTTCTTATTTACTATATAAATCTATATACCTACCTATGACCCTCCCTCCTTCCCCTCGCCTTGCAAGCAACATGTTTCTACTTGGGATTGCTCGCAAAAGAGGAAGATGGCCGTAGCGTGTTGACGCGCGTGAGTGGCGAAGGGGACAATAGGATTACGGGGGGTGCGCACAATATTGTGACTCATGTGTGTTAAATTCTCGAAGGGGTCCCGTAGTCAAGACTACAGGCATAATAGGTAGGTATATAGATTTATATAGTAAATAAGAAAATCAGTGCTGATTTTAGAAATTGGTGTGTGTTGCTATCTGCTTGATGTGAAATATTGATAAGCAATCGTGACAATCTCCTGGTGGTGTATGCATAATATTTAGCTCTCCTTTCTATGCATGGTTAGTGCACCTGTACATTATCACATCAATTACTTAATACCACTATTCTTGCATTCTTTCAATAAAGGCATGTCATGTTTTAAAGTGACAGTAAATTGGAGCTCCTAATGGCATCATCTTTCAACAGGATTTGATAGGTGTCTGTGCCTCTAATTTTCCCATCATGCCCCATTCTAGTTTGTAGATGCTTAGGATGTATCTGTAGGCAATTTTACACATGTGCAACATCAAAAATAATAGTTTGAAATATAAAATGTACCTATTTACCAAACAGCTGTTTGTCAAAATTCAAAATAAAATGTACTTAATTTTCAAATTATAATCTCAATTTAAATAAGTGCTTGGTACTGCAAAATCGGAAAATAGCGTTGAACACGGACATAATATACTAAAATACTAAAGCTTTTCGACATGCACTCATCAGAGTAAATTCACAAAACTGGTCTCATCGGTATTCTCGTAGATTGAGCACAGAGAATCTGCTCACCGTGCAAGCTCGCAGCAGAGATTAATCGAGTCAAGGATATCTTGCGTGAAAATGGCTATCCTGACCGCGTAATTGATTATCATGTCTCTCGCGCACTGCAAAGGCCCATGAGGACACCGGTCTTTGGACCTAAGAGATGCCCGATCTATCTCAAACTTCTGTGTCTTGGGAAGGCTTCCCAAAAGTTTGAGAAACAGATCAAGCAGGCTGTATCTGGTGTTTTCCCTGCTGTTGAAGCGCGTGTGGTATTTACCGCACATAGAATGATCCCGTCTGTCCAAAAGGATGTGCTCCCTATTACGCAGTAATGTTATTTACAAATTTAAGTGCCGATGTGAAGCTCGGTACATAGGATGCACAACCCAACGGTTAGCAGATCGCATTAGCCAACATGTGCCCTAGTCGATCCGAAATCACCAAACTATAACGCGCGTCCACAACCTTCACGCTCCTGTAGCAAACTGAATGTGCCTACTTCCGTGGATAGTGGCTCTATTATATTGTTTCGTTTTCTGGCGTTCTGCTCATTCATGCAAATTTACTCTGATGAGTGCATGTCGAAAAGCTTTAGTATTTTAGTATATTATGTCCGTGTTCAACGCTATTTTCCAGTCTCAATTTAGCAGTTACTGTAAGGTGGCGCTGTTCAAGTTTTGCCAGTTTGATGCCATTTTAATATCCCAACCGGATGCAGATCAAGTGAAATAGGACGAAAGAAAAGAGAAAGATGTCTAGATAAATCCATATGTATGATGTTTATTATCAGAGAGACTCTTATGAATGAATTGATGCATAGGGATATGATGTTGGCTCCTATGTCCTCTTTGATTTTCTTGTGGAGGACTGTCATCGACACTCGGCCTTCCAGACGCCACCTGGACACTCCTTTCAAGGAGATGGACACTATTACATCGCCACGGCAACGAGATGCACTCCATCTGAAGTGGAATATAAGGCTCCAGTCCTCAGAGGCTAGACAACACCAGTTTTGCATCCTCTGGTTCATCTGAGAGGCTGAAATTTATGTCCTAAGCACAATCAAGAGTTCAAGTGCATTGTTGACTCCCGATCATGTCTATCGAACTATTTATGTGCACCCATTTTTTTTTCTTTCCACAGTTCACGTTTCTCCTCTTGACATCATATTTCAATGTCTGCACTCTTGTGTATTTGAAACATGAATTAGTAAATTAGAATGAACGTCTATTGAAATTCACTATTGACTTCTTAACCCGTTGACCACATGGCTTAATACAGGAGCCAACCGGTTCCCATGTTGGCAATGGGTTAATAATTTGAAAAGGTATATGCTGAAGTGAAGGATCTGGTGAATATTATTTAACGGCAATATAAGTTTTTAAAATTACTTAGTATATTTCTTCACTTTGTCATGGTTATCATAGTGTGCAATAAAATGTTATTTAGGCCTATGCCCTATATACATTTAAACCGGTTGAAATGTTTTGGTTTAATTTTAGCCTGAGGGATATATAACTATATACTTGAGATTCTCCTATAAGGAGAATCTCAAGAATACTGCAGCTATGGATTTTATTTTCATTTTATTTTCATTTTTTAGTTTGTTGCAGTATCAGGAAGGCAAGAATACTTTCATATCAAATGAAGATAGCAGAAGCTGTAATGCGTGAAATATGACCTTGATGATTTCTTGGATTCTAACATGGCAATCAAGGTGTAATTTGAAGATGCACCTTGAAGGTATTTACACAAGGGACAAAAGTCAAGTTTAACTCATGTCACTGAGTTACTCTTACAGATATAACACATGGAGCATGGAATAGGCATTAGAACCGCAGCCAGATTCGTTCAGACACCATCTGACGCCTCTCTAATCAAGAAGCTATTTAGCTCATATCATATGTCCCCCCTTCCTTACAAATTGGCAACATTTCTGGGTATAGAGTAGGAATTAGGGCCGTAATTTGGACCACAACACAACCAGGGGTGAGGTGAATCGATCTGTTCTGCTATGCGGACATGTTTGCAACGCCTCTGTGATTTGGACTGATGTTTGGAATGTAGTAGCGTGTCTTTGGCACAAGGAGTCATCAACCAGTTAAGTCATCTCAATGTTAAAAAAAAAATGTGATTGCCAGCTGGATGAGGGTTGAAAACAGAGTTCATGGTTAGTCACATCAACTCTTCCCTCTCATCCCATATACCCTCATAGATATAATTCATGTCATACCATACAAAGCATATCTTCTGCTTTACAACTGACAGGCTTTAACCTACAGCATTCATTAACCTTGTGTCTACTCTAGTTTATCGTTTTGTGAGAGGGATTTTATTAGAGGTATTGATACATGTGAAGTTGCAGAATCTGCCACATAAACCACTTTAAATAACTTTGCCTAGGTGTTGAGTTCTAGTTAAGATAAAATGACATTCATTTGAAGAAAAAAATGACATATTTCTTAACTATGATGAGGGGGATTAAAGATGACAGTTTGAGAAGTAAATTAAAGATATGTATATTGTTTGTGGTATCAATAAATGTCTTTTTATTGGGGGGGGGGGGTTAATGTGAGTATGAGAAGTAATTATGAATGCTTGGATTATGTTCTTCTGATTAATTAAAAAATCAACCTTAAATAAATGTATACTTTGTATTCTGTGAATTAAAACACATTCTACCCCTGAATAAACATGTCACCGTCCTGGATTATTTGCGGATCCTAGTGACCCATTTCTTAAAGGATGAACTCAATCACTGTCACATGGGCTTTAATGCATGAGATGCTTATCAGCCTTCAGTTATGAAAACTATGTCATATGTTATGAATATTAATGAATCTTCTGAGCCCGTTAAAGGCCATAGAAAATAATGACAAGATTCACAATGAGTAAAGAATGCAGTGAAATCATGTCCGGCTTTCATGTAAATATACCTTCCAAAATGCTGTTTCACTATGTACAAATTTGACAGAGGATTAAAAAACAAAGAAAAACAAAAGGGAATTTAAATCACAATCACAGATAAACCTACCTGCCTGAAATTTAAGAATTAGGAGTATCTTGTTATTTTATGGACTAAAATGAAATAAAACTAAGAAAAAAAATCTCCTTTAGATTACCAAACGAGATCCACACACAGTCCGGCTTTAAACTATACATGTATTTAAGAGATGGTTATCATTTCCAGTTGTCAAAGAGCTACATGATTTAATTAGATGATTGAAGTGATTGAATTTATTTGTCTGCTTCTCTTCAGACAGTAAAATATGATAAATTTATAATGCCACTATTTTCAAAGCCATAATACATTGTTCATATTGTATTCATTCATGTATGGGAAGTGATAGAACTATCTGCAGTTTTATTGTTGTAAGATATAGAAAAGATTAACAGAATTTACATAGCATTGCAGGATAAGAATATGTAGAGTACTAGTATTTGCATTTTACTTACACATCACATACACTCTATGTGATATGTAAGTAAAATGCAAATACCTGGCATACATATGAGATAGATATATCTATCATATGTGTAGTTCTTCATCATGTAGCTCTTAAACAATTTTCCCCATTCATTCCTCTCATCTCTGATATACCTCTTTTCATCCTCCCTGCAATCCTAATATGATTTCTTTTTTCCTCTTATCATTACCCCATTATATTTCCTTAGTGCATGTGTCAGTCACACTACTCTCTAATATATGACACATTTTCTTTCTCACTCATACTTGTTCTCTCATTATCTTTAATCTTACACCTTTACTTTCTTCTTCTGTGCTATCTCTCTCTCTCTCTCTCTCTTTCTCTTTTTTCTCTTTTTCTCTTTTTCTCTTTCTCTCTCCCTCTCTCCCTCTCTCTCTCTCTCTCTCTTTTTATGTCTCTCTCTTTTTATGTCTCTCTCTCTCTCTCTCCATCATTCTCATTCGATCTACTTTTTCACTCTATACATCTTGTACATGCCATCTCAGCAGCACATACTTCTTGTTTTCTTATACAAATATAGTCCCACTTCATTTCTTCGCTCTAGATGTCAATTTTACCCTTAATCACCTTTCCTTCATCCCTCGTTCATCTTCAGTGAAAGTCGACTAAATGACAGGTAACTGTTTCATCTTTTCTTTTCTTAAAATACTCAGTTCTTTAATGCCTAGTTGGGTATTTATCTTTTGCTTGTTTCTCATTCTGCAGTGACTTTTGATGATGTTAAGTGATCTTTCCCTTGCAACCTGAGCATGAGCAGATGCACTTTTGCATTACATGTTGGAAAAACAAATTGTTTTTATGAAAATTGTGACAAGTACTCCAGAAAATCTCAGGATACCTAATTTTACCATCTCACACGCTGCTCTACTTAATAGTGGTCTAGCCCAATTTCAGCTGCGTCTTGTATTTCATGAATCATTAATAGAGTGAATATCTGGAAAATTAGGTTTCCAATCGGGTTCGGCTGTCAGAATTTCTGATGGGCATGATTCCCCCCCCCCCCCCCCAGATGATAATCTGGTAAAGAGAACAAATCTTGCCTCCGGATTGAAAAACTGAAATGACATGAGATTTGTGACTAGTGGAGAGTTAAGCATTTTCAAACCTTTGACATGGTAAAATAACATTTCAATATTGTTCAAATATTATGTCAATAATGTCCTGTCAATATCATTTCTTACAGGGGGGGGGGGGAGTTAAAGTCTTTACTGAAGTTCCATGGCATTTTATTTTCAATGCTTGAAATAAAGCCTCTTTTCTTTAATGCCAATTGAAGGTAATCCTACTTCCCAAAATATGTTTTTGTCAATCTTACTTGCTTCAAAGTCCTGTACTCATTGTTACATTCCTTATAATAAGAATAGAGGAAAAGCATTTTTAAAAGAAGAAAAAAAGTTGACCCAAACTAATGTGAAATCATAGTCCAGCTGTTGTCTAGTTGATTGAAAGATTACATGATGAGCTGTGAGATGTTACCCCTGAGCTCATGTAGCTTGTCCTCTGGGCTAGGATGTTCCTCTTCCATCATCGCTGATCTGATTATTTTCTTGGTAAAATGGAGGACATGGTTTTTGATATTCCTCCATCCATTGATCATGTTTCTAGGGAGATTTCTGATTGGAGTTCATCTCTCATCTTGTCAGGCATATTGAACCTGACATCCATATTGTATATGAAGAGGTTTGTGGGTATGTCTACAGAGATCAGTTGAGATTGTTTTGATGACAGACTTATTCTAAACTAGCTGTAAATCATAGCATTGTTTCAGATAGCAGGAAAGTTTCAAAAGTCAACTGATTCCCAGTAGAGAGTTACAAACAAGCTATCTTTCAACTATAATCATTTCATTTCCATGAAAAAAATAATTTCCTCTGCTGGTTTTCATGTTGTTTTCATTTTATAGCTTTATAAGGACAGAATGATTAACTCAATCAAAGTACAATTCAAGCACTATGATCTTCTGCAGTCAATTTATTAGTTTTTAAAAAAATTTTGTATACAAAATATTTTTCAATCACTGAAATATTGTTTTCAAATGCTAAAATTCCCAAATTGCTATTTTATAGAAAATGGCACATTTCTGTCAACCTCTCCCCCCCCCCATGGCAATGTTATTATTGAATTGTCATTTTTGACCTGTTTAATACTTTGATATCAACATTTGATAACACAAATTGTTCATGAAATAGATCATATTACTTGTTGTAATTTAATTAAGATTTTATAAATGGATCGAACTGTTTATTTCACTTTTTAAAAAGTCAAGTTTTGTCAACTAATATGAACTTCAAGTTTGAGGGCTCCAAATTTATATGAGAAGGTGGATGTGCCCTATTGAGCATGTTTCTCAACTGTGGTCCATGACATTATTCATTTTGCCTTCCATCATAATAGTAAGCATTGTCTGTGATTCAATGCCACCATTATATCGTCTGTTTGGAGCCAGAAGGACGTTAACTCATATACTTTAACACAGAATTAATGCCCTTCTGGCTCTCAACACATTATATTACCTGTTTTCTCTCTCTCCAGTAGACCTCACAGGATGCCAGAATCAAGTTTTTCCTGAAAACAGTTTCATATTTTTCTCCTTGAGATCCTCCTTCAATTCCCTTTTTTCTCCACGGTTACTGTGAAATTCATGAGCACAAGTTCCTACCCCAAGGCTTAACATTTTCAGAAACCAAACGAAAATAAGTGTTGTTATTCTTGCCTCTACCCCAGAGGTTGTAACGAAAATCTTACTCCACAATTTTTTTTCTTCATTGACCACAACAAGCTCGTCAGCTGTTGGCTAGAGGCCATTGCCATAATGAGGCTCCTTGAAAGAGAAATGCTCCATGACAAAAAAAAAATCCCTAGTGCTGCAATTTGAAAGGCATGAGAAGAAAAGATATTCTGAGTGGGGGAAAGTAGGGAGGGGAGGTAGATAAATGTGGGCAGAGATTTAGAAGTGGGGTAGGTGGGAGAGTGGGATAGATGGGTGAGAGAGATGGATGAATGTCTAGGGATGACAGAATTGGAGAAAATACAGATACAAAAGATAGAATAACTGAGAAAGAGATAAGAGAAAACAAAGAGAGAGAGAGAGAGAGAGGGGGGTTGCTGGTGATAGAGAATGATGAGAATAATGGGAGAAGATGAAAAAGATAGGTAGAGGGAGATTGGGAGCAGTTGGAGAAGGAAGGAGAAGATTTGAAGAGGGATGAAGGAGAAAAGATAATGACAGAAATGCAGGGGTTGAGAAGAGAGAGAGAGAGAGAGAGAGAGAGGGGGGGGGGGGGGTGGGGAGTGTGCCAATTGTTAGACTTTAAAAATAAAATTGAGAAAAGAATTTGAGGACTGGAGAAGAGGATATTGAAGCAGTTATGTGGTTGAGAAGAGATTTTGTGGGTAAAACCTAGAAAAATGAAAAGTATATACATTTTTCGAGTCAGACTAAAGTTAACCTGAAATTTAATGCTCTGGTTCATCTCTATGTGGTGAAAATGAAATATGACACTTACTATGTGCATACACTGTGTGCGGGCGTGCCAGAATCCAATGACCGGGGTAATAATATATATCTGTAAAGCGCTTAGACACATCACCATTGATGTATTAGGCGCTATATAAAAGCGGAATATTATTATTATTATATTACTATGAAGAAAACGTGATAATAGATTGAATAGGAATTTTAAAAAAATAGAGTATTTTTGTGGGATTTTTTAAAAGACAGAACTCTGTCATAATCATCATCATCATGAAACCATGTCTAATCATATACTTCATCTGTACTAAATGATGTTGATAACGTTAGATTTTTTCTACAACTATTCCATGGACTGTTGTAATATAGTTTATTCATTTCTTTTCATGGAATATTATTATTGCTTTCAGATTATAATGAATTTAACATTTAGGAAGTCTCTGGCTACAATGTATGGTATCTGGACAAGAGGGGGCGCTATGCTAAATTAGCTTGGCCAGTGGCTAAAATTTTGAGGTAGTGATAGGACATTTGAGCAACAGACATACAACACAATCTTTGTCATTGCAAAGAAATGTTTGTGGTTCCAAGTTTTCATTTTTTTTTCTGGATATATTTCATCTTCTTCTTTTTACTTTTGATGGTATTTTCAGAATATTTAATGAAATTTACACAAGGAAATTGCTATTACAACTCATGAGCTGTAGTTTTTAATCCATGTATCATGCTAAAATCCAAGTTATTTATTTATCCTAAAAACAGAAAAAATCAACCAGTTGCCCCACCAATGTATAAGATGTTATTTTTCATAATTCATAAGTCATAATATCCATGAATCAAAGTGTAGACATATATGTTTTGGGTAAATATGTGTGTATATGTATGATCCTTCTAATAAGCAGTGTCTAAATAGCACTCTTATTACATTTTATTGTCCAAACTTGTCAATACGGCTATTTAAAAAAATGAATTCTATGAAAAGACTTCTTAAACTTCTATTGGTACAAAAAGCATGTATGAAAATTATTGAAGAGTTAGTCAACCCTCTCTTGTATGAACTGCAAGAGGGCAGCAGACCAGATGTGGTAAGAGGAGGCATATCTCTCATTAGGACTGAAGTTTGCATCTGTGTGTGTGTGTGTGTGCGCGCTGTGGGCTAATGATTAATGGGTTCTCCAGGTCTGTCAAATTAAGTTCATACTTTCATCTATCTAGCAATGTTTACTCTTAAATTGAAGAATGACTGCAATGAAATAATTTGACATTGGTGAGCAATTAATCTGATTGGTTATCTTATTGGAAGAAATTAAAGTAGGAGGAATCAATTTGGAAGAAATTGTGTGCATGAGGAAGAATTTAAGTATTTTAATTGCTCTTTCCAAACCTCCATGTAATGATTTGTATTTCATTAATTGGTGCTGGCTTTAATTGAATTAGATTTGTTATTTTCTTGCTTTAAAAAAAAATCTTATATCTTTTTCCTCCTCTGTGGTATTTCTAACATGATCAATTGGACTGTTCTCACTTTGGCCCTCTTTTCTTTTTCAATATAAAATTCTCAAAATATACAGATTATACAGAAACAATAATTATGTTACTGTTTTTTTTAAATCTTGCATATGTTTCATTTCATATGCTATTTGTGAGGTAGTGCTATTGTGTAGAAATGTTATTTGTCTCATTTTTAGTATCATCTGGAATTCTGAGTTACTTTGTCATTAAGTTTCCCTGGTTTTATTTTCTATTTTTTATAGTCAAAGAGGTTTATCCATATACACATAAAGTAATGATTTAGTAGAAGACATGACCTATGAGATTTCTCTATAGTATTATTCATTTAAAAAAATGGTCATATGCCTTTAATTGGCCAAGTAATTAGCTTAATACTTCTCTTTTGTATTGCTCTCTCTCTCTCTTTCATTATCAATGTGTTCTTATTAAAATTATATCTTGTCAAGAAATACAAATGACAAGCAATTTTAAGCATTAGTGTCCTGTTTTGAAAGATTTTTAAGGATTGACACAACATCGGATGTTTTGGATTCCTCTTTCTTTTTCTTCTCAGGATATACAAACATCATTCTCTTGCAGTGTTTATATGACAGGTGATATTGCACCTTTGCAGGAGAATGTTGAATGAGAAATACTGTGAAGCACGTGTCCAACTTACTTTATTGACATGTCAAAGAGAGCACTAAGAGATTAAGATGAAATTGTATCTCATATCTACTATACCAACATGTCAGGCAGCCTGCCAGGCTTTATCTCCCAAGATCTAGGCTGCAAATGTACGTCCTATTGAATCTGTCAATTGTAACATGATTTCTTGGGGATGACTGTCAATATTGTTTCAGCGGAGCCTGTCAGAAAGAGACAGAGACAGAGAGTTAAGCCTGACTGTGTACAGAACAAACATGATGAAGAGGATTAACCTGTGACTAATTATCAAGATCTCCCATCCTCCTCCATCTTGGATCAAATTTGTCCAGGGGAATATTTTTGTCCTTCTTTGCCTGTCTTAATTTTACATCTCATCCGTTAACGAGTTATGTCTATATAAAGATGTCTGGGCTGTTGTGCGTATGATCTAATAACAGAGCTGTCCCCTACTCTCCCATTGATTGTTATACTTAGATTTTTTTTAATATTCAGATTGATGGGGAAGCAGTCACTTCTTTTCTTAGTAATAATCATAACACAGAATATTGTTTGTTGAGAGTGAGGGGAAGTCTAAGATGAAGTGTAAGAGTTAAAGACCTTCTGGCTCTTGGCAGAATATATGTAATTTTTAATCCATCTCTCTCTCTCTCTCTCCCTCTTCCTCCCCCTCTCTATCTCTATCCTTATTGTCTGTCTCTGTCTCTCTTTGTCTTGATGTATGTCTGTATGTTTGTCTCTTCATCTATATCTCATAATATCTACTGTGGAGTGTTTCATCAAGTGTTTTGTCAGTGATTTCTACTGACAAATTTGCTCTCAGCCAATCAGATACAAGGATTTCAGTACCTTATAACAGTTGTTGGTAAATATCACTGACAAAAAACGCTCCCCTGTTGTACTCTCTTTCTCTCACTCATTAATCTAATCTGGCTTTTAGTTTGATAGTGATATTATCTAACCTCTTTCTTCTTCCTTGCTTTCAATTTCTTTCATGTTTTCTTGATCCCACCCCTTGTATTTCAGACACATTAATGCTATAGATTATGATTTACAGTCATCACATACATGCCATCAATCACTATGTATTATTTTAGACCAGCCACCGCTAAATCAAGATTAATTTACCAGAGATATAGAGCAAGCAAGAACTGATATGACTGCTATCTAGTAATTCAATCCATGTGATACTATATTCAGGTACAGTTATTAATTTAGATGGAAACAAGTCTCATGAATAAGTCTTCAGGTTTCAGCAAAATTGTCGTATGGTGCTATTAAAATGAGATGGTTATGATGTGATTGGTAATTTATAGTATACAAAATTTCTAAGGATCTGATGCTTTTTTCGCTGTGATGGGTCACAAATCATTCATTTGAAGGATATGTGCATCATTTACATTGGTTTTATAATTTGTCTCACTGGTGGATATTCATACAGTTTGAAATTGACCAACATGTGTTGAGGTAGAAGTTGTATGTTTGTGTGAATGAACCCAAGCCTGGAAATGACTGAATTGACAAATGGGACCATTAGGGACCTTCTTACAGGCCTGCAAACACCACCATTGTACCCCATCAAGATGCTTAATTGTCTCTCAACCTTCACCTGTTTCCTTTAGCCTTCAACATTTGTAAACAGTTTGGCTTGCTTCAATTAATACCTCAAGTATACCCTTCCTTGTGTTTGCCCAACCCGCATCCATCATTAGTACTCTGCTTATATTCCTTCACCATGTTCTTAAAATGTCTTGTCCTATCCTTCCTACAGAGTAAAGCCAAGAATTAATCCCAATTAATCATTAGGATAGAATGAGGGATGACTATACCCTTTAAAATTTATCTTCCATTTTCAAGCAATGCCCTAACATTACCCTCTACTAACAAGTTGAATATAGACACAAGATTATTGGATAATGTACATGAATATTAAAAGAAGAGAATATTTTCAGATGGGAGTATAAATGACTCTTCATTCATAAAACCATCACTTTATTTGCTCTTTTGTTGTGAAGTTGAACAAGAACAAATTGTAGTATGGATGTTAGCAATGATTTGTTAAAACTTGCACTTAACTATCTTTTTAAAAGTTGAGAAAACTATATGGATTTTTTGTAAAACGGTAGTATCGAATGACATTAATCATCATTGCATAGCCAATTGAAAATGACTTTGTATAATTCATTAATTACAGGTTTAACTTGATAAGGAATTTAAAGATGAAGGAAGAAACCTGAAGTATTTCTCCCAAGCAGAATTTGAAGCTCTTCAGAGCACTCTAACAGACAAGATATATTTGTTTGGTTTGTTTGCAATTACCTGAAGATGTTCGACCGATATATCACTGTCATTTCCGCAGACTAGATGAATAAGCTTTGTCAGTTTAAATGGGGCATCGTTCTCTGCTAGTTATCTCTCTTCCCTCTTCTCTTGGGCTTCGCAATGCATCTTTCATGTATCCACCCTCACCCCTTAGCCCCTCTATTTAGCCATAACAAGGAAGAGTAAAAACCATCCTTTAGTTTCGATGAGATACTAATGCAGAGGAACTCAACAAAACACTTTCTACCTTGCTCAATAACTCTCCTTAACTCAAACTGCAACTGTTCCGTGCACACTCCCCTAATTTTGCCGCTTTGTACCGATTACGATAGAAAGTAACTTGAAATAAAACCAATATCGCTTCTTGGATTCAGCCTTTGAAGGTAGCGACAAGCTTCTCACGTGGAGTGAGGCAGACGTTTGTCTCCTCTAGTTTCATGTGCTGTGGCAATGTTGTTTTGATTCAATTTCTGACTAAGGACATGGCTACCTTACTTTGTAGAAATGTTACACCTCACATGTCTTGTTTCCCTCTTCTCTCTCTCTTTCTCTCTTTCTATCTCTCTTTCTCTCTTTCTCTCTCTCTTTCTCTCTTTCTCTCTTTCTCTTTCTCTCTTTCTCTCTTTCTCTTTTTCATTATTACCACCCCCTTTCCCTTGTCATCTTGCCTCTATCTGCCTCTTTTTCTACAGTTTGGAGGGAATGGTACAGCAGACTGCTGATGTTACAATGAATGATGTATTAATAAAGGCTTTAGAGAAATGACATACTGGTATGAACAAGAGAGAGAGAGAGAGAGAGAGAGAAAGAAAGAGAGGGGGAGAGAGGAAGGGAGGGATAAGGGGAAGGGTGTGAGTATGCAACAATAATGTAGTAAAAGATAGTAGCAGTCCAATTTTACACAATTCAAACTCATTTAGAAATGCAGCTTTGATGCTCCTCCCCTCCCTCTCCAATAATAACGGGATTATGCATGTGTGCTATACAGATATATGCTGACTATCATGTGCTTGCACCACTCCCCTTCGTGGAAAAGGATCAGTGCCTGTAGAGCTCACCATGAATGTTTCTTCTTCTCTGTCTTGAGAGATACTCTACTGACAGTGATGTAGAGGGAGCACTGGTATCGTGGGGGGGGGGGGGGGGGGGGGCATTGTTAATGAATAAAATATGAATAGACAAGGCCACTAATTTAGGGGTTAGGAAGGGGCTTCCTGTCATCTTCCTTTCTCATCCCTTTCCCCCATCTGCCTTTCCTTGTGTCTCTTTTTTTTTAGGGGGCATTTGACAGGACGCACAGGGGGTGGGGGGAATTGTCCCTTCCCTTATGCACCCTTAGCTACACCACTTTGTAGGAACACCATGCAATCTGGTAGAGAGGAGTCCCATGAGATGATACATTATGTGTATCAGGGAGGGCAGCTTCAACCATTCTAAATGGCCTTATTAAGAAAACGACTGGAGTGGGACCAGTATGCTCTCTACCAATTATGAATTATGGCACTACATTTATCATACCACAGACCTCCATGAAAAATCTGAATTTACTGCTTAGTGCTCAAGCCATAGCACAAAAAATTAAGAAACTTATTCTTATACCTTGAATATTCTTCTTTAGTTTTAGCTATTTAGTTCAAAAATATAATTTTGATATTAATTCCATGTTTCAGATTGTCTGACTTTTCACACTGCTACATTTTAATATCAATGCTGTATTAATTGAGGCCAATTGTTGCTGTCCTTATGTTATCCTTGTCCTTATTCTCAATTTCAGAAGTTAACCTCTAAGCTGCCCATTAGCAGATGATGTCAAAGCATAATTATCTGCTTAGGCAAAGAAACAAAATCCCTTGTGCTAGCACATCTATCTTCTCTCAAGTATTTGTTCAACTTGTAATGAGTCTGCTCTATCACAGACCTACAGCAGTTCTCTGCAGCATCCATATAAAGTACGAATTATTTTGTGAACAAAATATTGCACTATCTGCAAGATCAGCACGAGAGTTCATGAGTTTAGAGAAATCTAACTACTTTGAGATACAAAGTGCTCAGAATTGCACCAAGAAGCCATTTCCTGAAGTGATATTTATAAATCACAATCTTGACAAGGCTATTTCTTGTCATGATTTGTTTTGATAACAGTTGTCTCTCTTTCAAGAAGGAATAATAATTATCTTGATGTTAATGAGTTTGATATCAGATAGTAATGTTAGCATATATATCATCATCAAGGTACTGCTATGTGATGGCCTCGTACCCTTTCCTCTGGAGAAAGAACTACATTTACAACTTACTACAGGTTAGATATGCAATGACTGGTATTTCTCGTATCTGCAAAAGAATGAAAATGATCATTGTTTTGTGAAGTACACATTGGATAATTACTATTGGAAGAAAATAGAAGACCACTTTTTAATTCAAATTGTCATCATTTTCTTCTGCTGGGTCTAGTCAAGAGAGTGCAAAGGACCTCATATACATGTAAGAGATTCAGGATGCAGCCTTTCATGCACTATTAACTTCCTACTTTTTGTTGGAAAACCCCCAAACCAAACCTGCGTGTTTAAACAAGTCAACCACAATTGTCTTACAGGAAATGAGGTAATATCTATCTTTATTTACTTGACTATTGAATACTGGATATGTGCATTGTTTGAAACCACATCAATAGCTAATAATAACTCTTTAATAATGGGTTAATTTGTGTGCATGAAATAGGTAAATATAATTTAGATTCATTTCATATTTGTATTTATAATGCAATTATACTAATGATTCACTTTGCTGAACAATATAATTTTTTTCAAGCTGAGCATTTCTCTTTTTGAATACCTGTTTGCTCCCCCCCCAATCCTCCCACGACTCCTCAATCCTGTGTTCATCTAAGAGGAAGAGAAGAAATGGATATAGAAGTAGTCTAACAACTATAATGGGCCTATCCTTAATACAGATTTAAACCTCAAGTCGTATGTATTTCTTTCCTCCTGGGGAACTTTTCTGAATACATCCTGTTTTGATTTATTGCACATGTATTCTTAAATCTTCATATCCAGATCTCTGATTGAAAGTATCATTGATTACTGAATTTGCACGTACACTTCCATTTCGATTGCCTCTCATAAGATGAAACTCACTTCAATTTCATCGAAAGAAGCAATATAATGTTTCCGGCACAATATCATATTGTGCATCATCATTATGAAAGATATGAAAGAGAAAAAGAGAAAGACAGAGATAGTGAAAGAGAAAGAAGAAACATTGAGAGGCGTAATCAATATATAAGATGAAGAAGAAGAGATTTTGTAATGAAAGTAGAAGAATGATCTGATTTGAGCTTCTGTGACCTCAATATATCAGTACACTAGCAAGTATTGATAAATTTGTAGTAGTGCCCCAAAATTACCACTGCATCCTTGGAATATGTAATCTCATCTTCCATCAATAATTTTGAAATATTGGTTTTGGCTTGTATGGAGAGCATCATCAATTGTTGATATTTCAAATTCAGTAGAAGTATATGCTAAGTTATATTAAGAGAAGGGGGACATTCCTATGTGTCATGCAGGATGTGATCAAAGCTTTGCCAATGTAAAATCATGAACACATTTTAGTTTATGTGACAAATTTTGATGGAGTGGTCAGCCAACTCTTTCCATTTAACACAGATACTTGTTTTTAATATTTTGACAATGTTTTGAAAGATTAAACATATTCTCTGAAAGGAATCCAGATTCTGT
Organism: Heliocidaris erythrogramma; assembly: GCA_025617745.1. Taxonomy (NCBI): domain Eukaryota; kingdom Metazoa; phylum Echinodermata; class Echinoidea; order Camarodonta; family Echinometridae; genus Heliocidaris; species Heliocidaris erythrogramma. The sequence continues at coordinate 3,744,921 of CM046855.1, read as the reverse complement.
GCACTGAAAATGGAGAAATGGGGTTCATTCTTCATAATAAAAGGTGCTGTTTATTATTCATGGTTGAATTATATCCTTTTGAATAATTGATACATAAATAAACATTCATATAGGAAGAGACAGCTTTGTTACATCTTGTAATGTCATCAAAATGAGGATCAAGGACGGCAAAAAGTCAAAAGTCAGCCACAATAGCATATTGTGTTTATCCCGTTTGAATATGAATCTGCTGTTCTGAATAAACTTTATTAGCAATACTAAGATAATGAGTTGAGACCCTTTCCACTGCTCTTCACCTCTTCTCATCACTACATATTTGAAGGACAGTCATACCTCTTTCATCGTATATATATCTACACTATCCACATCAATTTGACATTTCATTCATCACAGAGATCACTATGGTTTATGTATTCACTTGATCTCTCTCAGAGTAAAGCTTTACAATCAATATTTCTCTCATATCTGTCACTATGCATCTTAGCAATCTCACTGAAGTATAGCCTGTCTAAAAACAGATAAAAGAATGGAAGCTTCATGTTGACTACTTCCATACAAAGCTCTTTATATCTTTTCTGCACACATTATAATGACTAACATTATTTAAGAGATTAGGGGGTATCTTCTTGGATGCCGTCAGTCAATCAAGAATTCTGATACTCCATACAGACACCAGGCCAATCAATAATACCACAATACACATTACACCATGCGTAACATGACACACCAGCCCATCAATATATCTCTCTGTTTTTATACTGCCACACAAGACAACGCCATTTAAAATAGGTTTGTGCCTTGCGAGTAGAACTGATACTTCATTTGTCATCATACCACCATTTTTCAATATAGAGATAGCCTTTTAAATTGATATAATCACTTTGTTTTCTTTCTCATTTAAATTTGAGTCTGTCTATTGTTAAACAGTTTTTCCCACAGGTTTATGAAAATGCTTCTTGCACAGGAAAATATAATTTGAATGTAGGATTCAAATATGATACAGAAAATTATCAGTAAATGTTGTACCATTTCCTCAGGCTAAGTGCATTGAAGTGACTTCAGAATATATTTAGAATGTATGGGATGAAAGTCGGCCACCAGGTCATTTTTTTTTATTCCGGAAATTCATGAAATTACAATGTGAACAGCTGATATTTATAAGTCAAAGTTATTGCTACTTTTTCAACCCCGCTTTGGCAGCGGGGACTCGCTAAATTGACGCAAATTAATTTGACTTGCAATATTGTTGAGGCTCAAAGAGGGAAGAAATATTTCCTAGATTGCTGAAATTAAATCAGGGTCTGATCATGTTCAAGCCATTGCAGTCACATATTGTAGTCAAGGGAAGAAACCTCATGTTTGATGCATTAACTATGCAACCTTGCAGTTTATTATTACATTCTCATAAATTCAAAGATATTAGGTTCCCCTTTATATCTCACTTTTGAGTGTTGATGAGAGTGGTTTTGAATGTAATCCTTTAATGTGCTGCCAATTATGATATTACTGCACAAGTATGTCTGTGTTAAGAAAATGAAATGCTATTAGGTTATAGGAATAGAATGTTGTACATGTAAAGGAGCATATTACACCAAAATTTATCCATTTCAAATATTAAAAAACAACAACTGATAAATGAAAAAATTGTAGTTGCGAATGTTATCATTACTGTACAAATGAAGTAATTAGGATGAAAAGTATGTACAAAATGGTCATCATTTGAATATTTTTGTCCGTTCTTTGATGCAAGTTGATTTAGATTTATGCAAATCAAATGTGACCCTCCACCACAAAACGACCAATAAGTCGCAATGGGAGTTTTAGAGTAAACAACTAAAAAGGGTTGTTTGGGGTGGAAATTTATATTTTAAGTTTTTGGTATTTTCTGAAACTTAATTTATTAATCTACCATCTGACAAAATTTCGGGGTAAAATACCATGCTGAAATATGTTTTTACTCTCATTCAAAATGACCATTTTTTTCTTGGATATTCAAATTTTGTGAGTCAGCTTGCTGGGATCGTACTTCACATCGCTTTTCTGGTATAGCTCAAAAAACTATGCACTGTCTGATATTCAAAATTACAGAAAGAAAGAAATATATCTATTCTAATGGTATGGAAAGTTTCAACCTAATCCAATGAGTACTTCATAGTGTAGGATTTGGAGTTTTGACTCAACCTTTTGTGCGCCAAACAATAGGACACAGATTAGGTGCTCTTAAATGGTCACTCTTCTTTAGAGCCCGTTTTCTCTATTGTTTTGGTCATTAGCCTGTCTGACGCTTTGACATTCTCACTGTAATCTATAATGGTTTGCTTAGTCTATGCAAGACAAGTTATATATCATTTTAAAGCTAAGAATCTAAGCTTTCAAACTGTGCTGAAATTTAAAAACCCAAATTTCCGACTTATTGGTCGTTTTTGGGGTTGGAGGGTCACAAATGTAGGATGATATAATCATTGTTCTATTTTGTGGAGATTCCATCCAGCATATTTTGTGAAAAACAGGAAGTTTTCAAAAATAATTAGGACTTCAAACATTTATGGCCTAGATTTTGTACAATTTCATCACGATTCATCAACAAGCTTTTCATCACAACCCAGGGCAATATGGCATAATGGACATTGTGGTCTTAAAAAATATCAATAGAGACCCTTCACCAATAAACTATATTCGTAGCATATACCATTTTAAGCAGAAATAAAGGGCTAAAATCTTTCTAAAAGTGGTTAAAAGTCAACTACACCTCTAGTTAACCAAACAGCCACGTTTAGGTAAATATTGACTTGAGAGCCAGGGTTGTGTTTGCTGATGGTCTCATGGCTTCCCATGGTGCAGTGACCACTTCCAAAATATTGAAGTCTCAACATTTGGAGTATCCTGGGTGGAGGCTCAATCTACATCTTATAAAATTTGTTTTATTGCGGTTCAGAATCATCCCTGTGAATGCATATGTGGTATACTACTTGCATTGTCCTGTCCACACTCTGCTTGTGTTGACATTAATAATAAGTTAATCCAGGGCATATTCTGGGATAGGAAAGTGTGGGACCAGGGATGTTTATATTGTGCCATATAATGTAGGATTGTATCATGAGAATTGAATTCAAACATTGGCCTTTCCGGTCTATACAGGTGATTGGAATCGAAGGTGATGGGTGGAAGAAAAGAGGGGTTGTTTCTTAGTTTACATTGCCAAGGAATATGAAAGATGCAAGAGATGACTATGTATTAAAGGGATACTCAACCGCAGATTGTGGACGTTTTAATGCCGCGAGAGGGCACCGTGATCGTTACCTGATCATGCCATTGCCCCGTGGGGCGCAAACTTAGGACAGGCTGTTCGCCGCGCAACATGCCCGCTCCGCTTGAGCTCGAGCTCGAGCTCTCGTGCGAGATTCGGTCGGCTTTGTGCAGTCCGTAAAGTAATCTTTTAGTAGTCCAATGGACGCGTTCGACGCACAAACTCTGTGTACGAGTGAATGGGGCTTACGCAATCCCCACAGCCGCCTGGTGGCGTATCCCTTTAATGAAAGAGGTTTGAGAAGTGAACATGAAGTGTGCTAAGTGGGACAGGAATGCATGTTAAAGTAAATTTTAAACATAGAGAAAGAAAAGGGTAGTAATGAAATAAAAAATGATGGAAAATGATTGAAAAAAGGAATAGTTAAAGGTGAGTATACAGACATACATGTATGATATACAGAGAGAAAAATGGGAGAAAGAGACCTGGGGGAGCAAAGATGGACAAAGCAAAGAACAGAAAGGGAGAGGGAGAGAGAGAAAAAAAAGGAAGAATGGGAGAGAGGTAGAAAGAAAGAGAAAGAGAGTAAGTGAGAGGAAGAGAGGAAGAGAGAGAAAGAGTGAGAGAGAGAGACTTTGACTTTTAAAAATTAATCTTTATTACAGATATTGTAATTATTTACAAACTAATTTGCACTAAAAAAACAAACAATACAAGTTATATATTAAAAACAAATATAGACGTATAACCATTGAATTGTTGGCTATTTATGATGAAGTAAAACTTTAAAGTAACAGTATACATAAATAGTATTTTTTTTTTTTTTTCGTACAAAGAAAAAAAAACAAAAACTGAAATACCCTTATATCAACCATGTCAAATTAGTCGCACCTGGAATAAACAAAGTATCATTAATTGACCATTTCGACAAAAAAGCATCCAAATTATGACATATTTTGTAGTACGTAAAGTCAATTAAAATGCGACTTTTAATGCGATGTTGCCAAACAATAAGGGGATCAGAGAAACGCAAAGTACGGTATAACATATAAATAACATTTTTGCAACTGACGATGAGGTAGTTTGCAAGATGAACTGCCGCCCGACTGCGTCCCCTGGCGTGCGGAATAAGGGACCAGTAGATGTCAAAGTCCACTTGTAGATTCGGTAGAAGACGACTTATCAGCACATGAAGCATGTTTAGAACAGGTTGGATTGCTGGGCACCGTATAAATAAATGTTCAATTGTCCCCCTTTCCTTACACCATCCACATGCCGACGGAATGTCTGGATTCACGTGATGTAGCACGGTAAGTGGGAAAAGGATATTGTGAAAGAGCTTGAACTGGACGTCCCCTTCCTTCTTCGAAGTTGGCTGTTGATAAATGAGAATCCATTGCAGTTTTGAAGACGGATGAAGATAGCCACGTTTATGCCAATGAGATGTGGTTGAAGGTAGTAAGTTGTTAATTGCTTTATTCAGAAGTTTGTAGAAAGCTCTGGAGGGTAAGGTGAGTCCATTTTCGTAAGGGGGCAAAAGAAAATCAAGGGGTGCATCTGGTGATAGTGCAATGTTCTGAAGGCTACACGAAGGTAAACAACACCCCCTTTCATCGAAGAGCGAAGGGAAAAATGTCTGGAGTGCCTGCTGGAGATGACATAGTTCTCGTTGAAGGAGACGCAAAGATGGTGGGCGCCACGGTCCTGCAAATTTTGCTTGTAGGTTTCTGGAGTGAGTCCAAGCGCCAGTTGTGGAATCAATCATGTGACGGACCAGTTTAACTCCGCACGCCAAGAGTCGCGTAGGGGAAAAACCATCATCGTCAGCTGCATTAATCAACATAATACTATTAATAGGCATGTTAAAGACATGGTTGATCGAGGAAGGTTGTGTTTTGATACGAGCTCCACATACTGCCCAAGCACGCAAAACTTCACTATAAAACATGGGGAGACTAGTGTAGAATCTACTATCAGTTAAAATATAAAATAAATGATAATCAAAATTCAGTTTGCAATAGGATCGAAGAAAATGACTCATTAAATTATATGCAAAATGAGTACAAAGATTTAAAAACCGCTGAAGTGTTGTAAACCTATAAGAAAGAATGCGTGCTTGAAGACATACAAGACCAAGTCCTCCCTTGTCAGGTTGTTGAAATAAGATACATTTTTTAAGCAAGTGACGTTTGTTGGACCAGACGAAGTTAACTAGAAGGTTCTGGAGCTCATTAAGGATGTTACCCGGAGGGGAAAAAACAGCCAAAAAATGAAAAATCTTCGAAGCAGCTAATTGGTTAGCAATTATAATTTTCCCTTTAAAGGACAAAGAACAAAATAAGTGCGACCATGAACAAAGAGTTTTATTCAATTTTTCTTTACACCTAACCCAATTTTGTTTGCCATAATTAATTGTGTTGCCCAAATGAACTCCAAGGAACTGAAGACCTTCACTGTTCCAAGCGAAATTTAAAGGTGAGTCACTTCGCCCAATCCAGCTTCCAACCCATAATCCTTGTGATTTCTTTGTATTTAGACATGCCGCAGAGGCACGGCTAAAGACAGAGTATGCTTCTTCAACTACACTAAAACCATCATCTGACGTAATGAAAAAAGATACATCATCAGCATAAGCTGAGACCGCACATTTGTTTGTGGTATCAACAATCGAAAAGGCAGAAAGTGACAATCTTTTTCGAAGCATAATTAGAAGTGGCTCAATAACAATAGAATAAAGAAGGCCCGAGAGAGGGCACCCCTGGCGTATCCCCTTTTCAAAAGAGAAAGGGGCAGTCAGGGACCCGCCTACCTTAATGAGGCTCCCGGCACCCTGGTACAGTGTTCGTATATAAGAAATAAAGTTATCACCAAAACCCATAGATTCCAAAACAGTAAACAAATAATCATGATCTACATTATCAAATGCTTTTTTTTGGTCTAAATTAATAATGCCCAAAGGCAAATTATTAACATTTGAATAATAAATAATGTCTCGAATAAGGTTAATATTATCGTATATGGAACGATCAGGTACACAATAGCTTTGGTCCTCTCCAACAATAGTATCAATACATTGCTTAAGCCTGCCGGCAAGCATCTTGGCAAAAATTTTATAATCTGTATTCAAAAGAGAAACCGGGCGCCAATTGGAAATGTCAGTCAAATCTCCTTTTTTGGGAAGGAGAGTAATGATAGCACGACGAAAAGAATGAGGTAATGAACCAGATTCAAGCGAAGAAAAAATAACAGACAAATAATCAGTTTTAAGAGTTGGCCAAAAACATTGATAAAATTCCGAGGTTAGACCATCCAAACCGGGGGATATATTTTTGCCAAGATGCTTAACGGCAGTATCAAACTCTTCCACCGTTGGAGGACAGTCTAGGTCCTCAGAAATGGAAGAGTCGAGTGTTTTGACATCTATTAATAATTCATTGAGGGCACTCTTGTCAGTGTGAACTTTAGAATAGAGATGTTGATAAAAATCCCGAACATGTTTCTTAATAACAATAGGATCAACAGAAATATCTCCCGAAGGGAGACGAATGCAGTTCATGCTCTTGGACAATGAGTTTGATTTCTCAATATTAAAAAAATACTTCGAACACGTATCTGTTTCATTTAAATATTTAAACCGGGATCTAACGAGTGCCCCCTGCGCCTCATTCTTCAAAAGAGAGTTCAAATTTTGTCTTTGCTCTACAAGTGCTTTCTTTGTATCTTCTGTGATGTCTGGCGCAGACTGAAGTTGATCAATTTTTTTATTTATGTCCGAAAATGCTAAACGCTTTTCATGTGCTTTCTTAGAGCTATAACATTGAGTAATCGTTTTAATGTGAACTTTCCCGAAATCCCACCAAGTTGCGACATCCGGGAAATCACACTTGCATTTTTGCCAATCTGACCAAAAACTCACAATTATCTCTCTATAATTCTCATCTTCAAGAAGGGAGTTGTTAAACTTCCAGTACGCACTCCCACCTCGGTGACGAACAGGGAAAATCAGGGTCAATAAAACAGCAGAATGATCAGACAAAGAACAGGGAATAATTTTACATGATTGAATAGAAGAGGCAAGATACAAGGGAACATATATACGATCAAGTCGCGACTTCGCACAAACTGGGTTAACCCTATGCCAGGTGTATTTTCTTTCAAAAGGATTAAATCTGCGCCAGGCATCACAGAGAGACAATGTATTAAAAACATTCTTTAGGGCAGTTGCAACTTTTGGTCGGCGCTCTACTGGCATACAAAAACGATCCATACCAGGGTCTTCAGTACAATTAAAATCTCCTCCCACAAAAAAAATGCCATCGCAACAACTTAAAATGTGTTGATGGAGGGCGTTAATGGCACGAAGTGCAAATTGATCAATTTGGGGTATAAGAGTATTATACAAATGGTAAATATTGTTATTTAAATTAAACTTGGTATACAAAATATAACCACTGTACACAAACTCTGAAGACAAAACATCAATTTTTGACGTATTTATAAAGGTGGTCACTCCTGACCCACGTGTAATACCGGGTGAACAAAAAGGGGTGTGAGACCACTCTCCCCAACAGGGGCTGTTTTCAACTAAATTATAAGTTTCTTGTAATAAGATTATATCAGGATTTAAAGTTAGAAGATCAATATACATTTTAAAAGAAATATTCCGAGATTTTTCCGAACATCCCCCGGTGTTCAGGGTCAGCAGTGAAAAAGTCATAACAATAAAAAAGATTTTATAAAAAATATACATAGAGAAAAAAAAAAAACAAAAACAATTGACTCAGATTTATTTATCAAGACTTTTAAGCAGCTTGTACACTCTCTGCTGCATGTTACGATTTAAAAGTGGGCTATTTTTCATAGGTTTCAGCTGTTTTACTAACCCGGGAATATTAGAGGTATAGCGTTTAGCTATCTGCGCGGGTTTCTTTTTACCCTTAACTTTCGCCAAAAATTCTATGACTTCAGCTTGGGAAAGTGGGCCATGGGTCACGGGAATGGCCTCCTCCATTGGGAGATCATTATCCGTTTGTGTATCATCACATGTCATAGAATCTGTATCAGAGGCTGGATCCCCAATGGAGGAGGTCAGGGGGGAGGGTACGGGGGAGGGTACGGGGGAGGGTACAGGTGTCTCACTATCAAGAGCTTGAGACAGTGACGGGGACTTACTTAACGTTAAACTGGAGCTCTTCTTCGCCATTTTCCGCAAGGGGGAAGAGCTTTGGAGGGGGGTTAGAAAAGGAGCATCAGCAGCATCAGCAATTGGTTCGGGAGACGCCTGTTTTCGCTTGGCGACTACATCAGAAAAACTTCTTGAGGGAACAGGTGGTGTTTTCCATATTTGAGGGTCATCATCAAGAGACTGAAAAGTTGGGGAGCGAGGTGGAGAGGTATCCCGATTTGCCTCTGAACTCTGCACACGCAAACAAGCCTCTGGGTTCGTTGGAAGATGCTGAGGTCCTATGACCTTGTGCGGTGAGGACGCAGAGCTAACCGAGACAATGGTGGGGTCCCGAGGGGGTTGAGGAGATTTGGGGGTTTCTACTGGTAGGTTCAAAAAGACCTCCACCGGGTCACTTTCTGGCATTGATTTGGGGCTAGAAACAACAGTGGAGTTAGGTTGGGTCTTAGATGGTTGCACCACTTGAGAGCGTTTGGGGGAGGCCCTACTGAAAGACGAGTCGGAGATGAGTTTACCCTTACTCGAAGGGGGAGCGGCACCAGCCGAGCTGGACGGTCGCAAGACACCACTCCTTCCTCGAGCCGCATTTTGAAAATTTTCTCGATTCTTCTTACAATGTCTCGAGATATGTCCAAATTCATTACAATTAAAACATTTAACAGACTCCGTAGAAAGAAAAACTCGGTAATTAGTGCCAGAGAAGATAAAATTAATATAATCTGGTGGGATTACATTAGGATTAATCAGTACCTGTACCTGCCTCCTGAAACTCATAATGTGCGTGAGAGGTTTATTTTTCAACCCAAGGGGAATAGGGCGAATTTGGGAAACAACCTTACAAAAAGGAGAAAGGTTTTCAGCTAAAACAGCGTTAGGAATCTCAGGATAAACGTTCGAAAGAATAAGCCGAGTCGTGGGGCGAACTAAAGGAATAAGCTCAATGTATGTGCCGTCATGTTCTAAACCATGATTGACCGCATTAATTACTGCATCTTTTGAGCTTAAATACACAGAAATGCGCCCATTGGAAATGCGTGACGCAGATATCACATCCTTAGGGGGGAAAATCTTAACAAATGAATCTATATAAGCTTGAATAGACACATTTTCAGCTGCTTGGAATGCAACACCATTGTTCCTAGACACATTCCTAAAAAACTCACCACCTTGGGTTACAGTGTCAGAGCGGCCAGCAGCCTTCAAAGCGGGAAGGCTAGCTGGCACCAGGCCGGGCTGGCCCGATACATGAGGGTTTGCTTGACTGGCCATCAGACCAGTCAGAGCAAAAAAAAAAAGGAAGGTAGAAAAACGAGGAAAAAACCTTGTTTTACACAAAAAATAACAACAACCTGACAAAGGAGGACGGTCTAGACGATAAATAAGATCAACCAAATAATTTAACCAAAAAAAACCATGGACCTCTCGGGTCTTTTACTAACACAAAAAGTGATTTTCCGGAGCTCAACCAAAACACAACCTACCTCTCAAGGAGAGAGAGAGAGAGAGAGAGAGAAAGAGAGGACAGAAACCATTTTAATTCAGTCATTATTGTATATGAAATCTTGTTTTGATGTTGATTTAAAAATAAATCAGACTCAAATTACAGAGCTTTACATTTGTCATGGGATAAGCGAGTGAGCATTGTGGATTATGTACTCGGCTTCAGTTCTGTACACACTCTTTTGTACTCAATGTTTGAAAATGTAGGAGAGATGATGCAGTAAGTCTTCACAGTACAGGAAAATATAACCTGCCCTAATCACAGCTCTATCTACTCTCAATTAAAACCCATTGTTTGGTTTCTGAATGAGACCTGAGTTAGGTTAATGAGTGGAATTCACAGAGGGGATGTCCATTCATAAAAAAGCAAAGAATAATTTGCATATTAACCGCAGCACTGAACAAGATCTTCATAAGGAGTATTTAGCCCTGATACCAAGTACAATAGAGCTTAATCAGAAGTTATTAAACCCCCTTTCTGCCCCTAATCTTTGTGCTTGCCTGATTCTGTGTTAGCAGCATTGATAGGATTTTAGTAAGTTAGTCTTTAATTTCAGGAGATAGTGGTGATTTAAGACATCTTTTATATTTGCTCCGTTATTGCTTCTGAATAATAGAATTTGGTTGGAAACATGCATGTAGGACTATATGTTGGAAGTATCCAGTGCCGATTCTTTTGAGAATGGAAAACTGTTCACTTTCCGGTGTGCCATCATCATATTCATATTTTACTCTAGCTTTCTTTTCAGTTGGCTTTTTTTGGGCCCTTATTAAGCCTTTTTTGGGGCCCTTTTTAAGCCTTTTTTTAGCCCCTTTTAAGCCGTTTTTAGCCCGTTTTTAGCCCGTTTTTAGCCCGTTTTTAGCCTTTTTAAAAGCCTTTTTTAGCCTTATTTAGCATCCTCGTAAGTTTACAAGCAATTGTTATCACTTTTGATTGGGACCAAGATAACTCCTTTTTTTAACCCAGCATGTCAGCTCCCTTCTTGGTCTGTATGAGCAGACTATCTACTTGTCTCTCATATTATAAGGTACTTGTAACCTTGTTTGGATGACAAGCCTCAACCCATATCAGATAGCTGCATACAGTTAGGAATCAAGCTTTTTCTTTATCCTTTGTCTTCTTAGGTCCATTCATGATGATGCCATGCCACTTAAGTTTAGAAGTCACTGGACACTCTAGATGTAACTCTACCACTTTAGTCCCCTCCCCCCCTCTTGTTACTAGCCTATAGGAGTTGAGTACAAGTAAACATTATTGCATAATAAGTCTCTTCTGGAAAAAAAAAATTGAGTAGAGGGGAGTTGTAAATGGATTTGGGGAAAGTCAGTAGGTGTTTGATCACTTCAGCTGTTCTTTGGATATGCTACCTATAGCAGTTTTATTTCGTCTTCTGTCCATTCAATCATTCTGTTATGTAGGATCATTTGTAAGACTTCTACTCTAGAGAGAATCGTCATCTTTAAAAAGATTTCTGGATTATCATTATTGTAAGTTCATTATTACTGTTTTCTCCTGTTGGTTTTGGTATGTTGTCATAATAACTTGTATTTGTATTAGAATGAAATTTTTAACATGCCTTGGTCTGGGACTGCTTTCATGCTAAGGAGCCAAATTCATCTGTTTTTAATATTCTAGTGACATCAGATTTAATTTAATGACTTTCTTTTCTCGCCTATTCAGGCATCTTGAAACCCACTTCTCTATAATCATGTAATTGTTCTGAAAGTAAAGTCATTTCTCAGAACTTTCCAAATAGTACCCCATTCACAAGTTCTTCTTGTACTGCTGGTGTCTATTGCATTGTTTACTTTGAACTATTGGGGAAAGATGTAAGGGAATATTAAAAGATTGTCATCTTATCCTTTGCTTTGATATGAAAGGGAGAGAGATGTATACGTGACAAGTTTCTTGCTTTATTCAGTTGAGTTTAATGTTTACCTTAAGACATTGCAGCCAGCATATAGTGATGTCATAGATCTTGAAGTTTTCAGAGAACAGTGTAGTGTGTTTCTGCTCATTTGAAGTTCAGAATATTCATGCTCCAAAGAAAAAAATTGTAAAGAAGATAAATTTGCTGCAGCTTTTACATAGAGACTCATTAATAATTTGTGTATATTGATAGATGAAGCTCATTGCATTAATTATTGGATAGAAATACCTACTCAGTGTTGGATCTCAAGAGACATGATATTGTTTGTTAGTGGAAATATAGAATAATCCAAACTAGTTAATTACAATAATATTTGTAAACACAATACAATCTTCATTGCATCTTTCCAATTAGGTACATTCTTATCATTTCAGAACTGTTTTATACAACAGGAGAAAACTTATAAATATTCAAAATAATGTCTTTAAACTCTATTCCTTGTCAATGACCTCTTAGTAGTTAGTCAACACACTCTAGGAGTAGGCTAAGTGGCCTGATGTTGATATAACAGGGCATCCATAGCACATGAATGATAGAGTACATGTCAACAACATATGGATCTAATTGTAGGACCAAAATACATGGGTCTTATATGACCTTCATCCACATTTCCTTATTTTGTACTAGAAGTTTACACTCAACAAAAAAATCTTCTCATACAAGTGTGTAAAGTGATATTTGAGCTTTGTAAATTCATGTAGTATTTTTATTTGTGTTGAAACCCTACATTTATCAATAAATTTATCAAGACAAAATGGTAATAGAGTTTCTAAGCTTTGATTTTAGGAGTTTATATCTGGACTACCAAATTATTTTATGTTTTGTAAAGCTACACAGTATACACTTTATGTTAGGCATAGGATAATGCTTCTTGTTCTTTGGCGACAATTTTGCATTTGAAAAGGAAAAAAGGAAGCTTTCATGAATAATTTTATGCTGGGATATTGTAGGGGGTATCATATTTGAGGGAATGTTTTGTATTTATCTGCTAGCAAGCCTTCACTCATTGCCAATTACCTGTTTAGCACTACTTCCTGTTAACATTCAGATTACAGAGTTTATTGACATTCAGATCATGTGGTGGAGGGGAGGGGAGGGGAGGGGAGGGGATGGGGAGGAGGAGAGTGAGAGAGTGAGAGAAATAGAGCACAAAACAACAGAAATGGAGAGAGAGAGAGACAGAATGGGGGGGGGGGGTTCAATATCAGCTAGTCTTTATGAGACACACTCTCTCTCTACCTAGCTCTCTCTCCATCCCTCCCTCCCCCTCTTCCCCTCCTCTTGCTCTCTCTGTCTCTGTCTCTTTTGCTTTCCCTCTCTCTCTTTTTCTTTGTCTTTCTCTCTCTCTCTCTAGTAGGTAAGAGAAGAGTCTTGGTCTTTAATACACCATATTGCACACATCTTTATATTCAGTGACTTGAGTAAAGAAGAAATCTGACATCCCTGAAAGGCAGGCTGATAGTACAGTGGCTGGATGGTCTTGTTTACATGGTTCTTTAGCTATCTGTGCACAGGGTAGTACAGAAGGTAGTTAACAGGTGTCCCTAGAGATAAAACTGTATCAGTAAAGAGCAGTCTCCAGATGCCAGTGTTTCTCAGTGCCTGGGAAGTTGTGTTCCACTGATATCTGGTCTCAAGAAATGTGATGAGATAGGAGATTCTTTGTGACAGAGGATGTAGGCTAGTATGATCAAGGAGTTCTCACAGAACTGTGATAATTCCATGGTATGGTGAGAAGCAGTACAACCTACATGTTGAATGCATGGAACACAGATGAAGACCTAGCAGGATTGCTGTGTTACCTGGGGCTGGTGGTAGCTGTATAGGCTGGATGACTTTGGGGGACATTTCCAGGCCTACCTAAAACCTTTTGATTGAAGGTTTTAAATACCATTTTTAATTAATTAAATACAAATCTAATTTAACTTCTTTCATTTCTCAGTGAATGTTCATGAATATTGTATGTTTTGTTATTGTTTCTAACAGGACTCCTCTGCATTGTATGAAAGACTTCATATTCCTCGGAGTCTACTAGAAGCTTGGAGTAACGACAAGTGTGAAGTCTGTGCCACTCACGTCAACCAGCTCAAGGGAGAAGCTGTTGCAATGGTCCAATCCCTTGAGGAGGCTCAAGCACAGAACGATGCTGCAAACATTGGTCGTCTGTCAGGTCTAGTTGGATCCCGGGACCTTGCTTCCCTTCAGAGATACCTCTACGCCCATCATGCTCATGGTGCAGCTGCCGCCCAGCACCACCGGTCAGCTAGACAGCAGGGGAAGGGTCAGCATACAACAGCAGCAGCTGCAGCAGCAGTAGCAGCAGCTCGTAAGCAAGCCTTGCCCCCTGCTCTACAGGCCCAGCAGTACTTGGAAGAAAGCCTTGGTGCATCATGGTGGACACATCCTAAGCTTAGCTCTATGCTCTCATCAGCACACCAGGTGAGTATAGATTAAGAGATAGATGAGATCATAAAGGTTACTAGGAAACCATATAGCTACCTTTTGAGAAGTTGAAAGGGAATTGGGGATATGGAAGTTAATTACAACCTCTGGGCTCCATAGTATAAAAAAGGTTGCAATTGATTACAAATAATTTGCAATTGATATCAATTGCATCTCCTATCATTTAGTACAGAGTTGTGATTGATATCAATTGCAAATTATTTGTAATCTATCGCAACTCTTTCATAATACAGGGCCCAGTACTACTGGTAATTATTTGATTGTGTTAACTACAAACAGTGAAACACTTTTCTTGAAAGAGGATCAACATTTGAAAACATTCTTTGTGAGTCATATCTGAAAGGATGATGCTATTGAAGATAATAGAGAAGGATTCTCTCATCTTCTTCCTTAAGATGTAGTCTTCGTTTGAATACAAAAGTTATGCTCACTGGAGACTTTTTGAGTGAATTCATTGCATCTTTATTCCGTACCAGATGCGGACAGGCCTACTACAGTATGTGCTCTACTGCTTTTCCCTTCATTCTTTTGCTAATATTGGGGTCACCGTGGCCGTGCCTGTTACTCCTTTCAAATCATAACATGCATCCATGTGGATTGTAAACCATCTAATGAGTTGGATTAACGTGAGTCACCATAATTAAAACAGGATTAAACAAACAGTTGGTACATGCCAGGTGCAGAGTTGGGTCTAAAGATAAACAAAGTTTGCTTCTCTGATTTCCCATATCTTAGTGGAAGATGACCAACATGCACACAATTCAAGAATAGTTTCTCTGACAATTATGCTAAGAGGAAGAAATATCTCCATAGGTCTAAGGCAAAAAAATATGAAGCTAGGCAGTGGTAGCATAGTACAATTAGTTGATTATTTGACTATGAGACCCACATATAATACTCATTCATCAGTTATTATTGGGCAATGAACTCCGGGTCATTCACCTGGGAACATATAGACATATTAAATTCATTAATCGTGATATGGATTTATCTTTTGTTTTATTCACTGAGGTCTCCGACCATGTGTTGATTATTGACACATATTTCAGTGAACCTAAGTTACTGAAATATTAAGGTGCTTGTCGTATTTTGCAGTTCATAATGTAGGGCATATGGTCATTGTCTGGAAGAGAAAACATATTGAAATAAGTATAACGAGTAGAAGAAATGAGATAATACTATGTTTCTCATAAAAAGAGACAATGAACTATACTCATATGAAGCATACCACAGAATGTTGCTTTTGTTCAAAGCTACGATTCTTTGCAAGTTACCACACAAACCACATTGAATTGATACTCAAAGGTGTTTTTTATGATGTCCACACCTCACCCCCCCCCCCCAACACACAGAGAATAATTGTCACCATTCTGACATTCTGACACGGAACAATAATAGGTCATGTGATCAGGCCTTTGTTCTGGGAAATATTAGATTTTATAGTTTTGAGTTGAAGAAGAATAGAGCAGACATCAATGGATTATGCTGGGAATAACACTACCATACATGACTGTAATATGAAGCCAGAAAGCCAGTTTAGGTTTATGTTTTTCATGATATTCCTTTGTGGTATTTCAATCACTTATCCCTGAATTTCTGTCATGCTAATGTAAGGACTTTTTCAGAAAAAATGCTTAAGTACAGCCTTGTCTGTATTGATGGGAGCCTTTCTTTCATGATGGTCACTAGTGCAACACCCTTGCACTCACTCCTACCAGTCAGGCAAGTCAGTCAGGCTGGTATCCCAAGAGTGATGCAGTCAGGAAACCAGGCTGGGTTGAATGACATCCTTCTCTCCATCTCCATCTTCCCAGAACTCATCAAATACTAGTACTTTGAGGAAATAGAGAGTCTCCCACACTCCTAGCTTCATGATTGCTCAGACATGGCATCTCAACTCCATTGTGAATTGTTCCTCTTTCTCTTTCCTCTCCATCATAATCAGAAGGAAAGGAAGAATGGAAACCACCTCTATTCCCTGCACGACTAGAGAAGATTTGTAATTGTTTACGGGGGAGTCAGGTGTGACAGCTTTCACTAGGGAGAAGCACGCGCAGGTCACCAACGTAAATGTTTATGTTCGATTAACTTGCTCTGTCATGATCCAACAGAAGTAGAGGATGTCTTTTGTGGAGCCTGAAATGAATCGGCTCCTCTTTCCCTCTCTCCATCTTCTTTTTGAGAGAGGTTATATGTAGGATTGTGTTGCGTCCTGCAAAATGAGTCATTAGTCTTTAGGGGAATGCCAAGGCAAGTTAGAATGCCAATTTTCTATTTTGGCTCTTGGTGATTTAAAAGAAGATTCTTGGATCAGTAGGACTGGCTTGTGGGTGGGACGGTGATGCCAAACGGAATTCCCCAGACAAGGAAGATTAGAATTAGAAGGGATGAAAATATACACCAGCTTAATAAATCGCACATTAATTTGTTTGTCCCTTGTCATAAATCTTAATCAGAAATTATGTCATAGATATGATTTCCTAGACTCAGTTCAGAAGACTTTGACATTTCAGAGGCTGTTAAGTGAAAAAGATTTTAGGCAACTTTTATATTAAGTGACTCATGGTTGCAAATTGTATTATTTTGTGTAAAATTGTTTTGTAGAAGCTTTATGTAATAAAGTTCTTCATTATTAATATTTCTGTATGATATGAAATGAAGATTAGAATATTTTAATTAGAATCCTTCCTTGCACCTTATTGCTGAATCAATATATGTGGAAATTTTCAAATCTGATTTGTGGTAAGTGGGAAAATTTGACCAATTTACTAAATGATATTTCAGAGCATGAACTATATTCTCCTCCAGAGATAATTTTGTGCTCATCCCTCTAGACATAACACTCCCACATGTCCAATTAGCCTATAGCATTCTAACCAGTTCTTATTAAGCAATAACTGGGAAAACATAACTTTGCATTCTGTCTAGTCAACAACAAAAGAAAATCAATTTGAAGAATCCTAATAGTTGCCCCGGGCATGAAATTCAGGCAGATATTCTTCACTGATCACCTAGCTTCGTGGTTTGCAAATTTGTTAAATTGCTGTTGGGCTTAGCGATTGGTGTAATGATAATAAATGGATGAGAAGAGACTGGAGGAAAAGCAGAAGAAATAGTGGCAGAATAGCAAGGCAGTGGTTATGATTCATGTGTTTATGTGGTTAAGATAAGCTGCAGGCCATGATTATTGTTGTGATCATCTACCATCAAAAGATGATGATGATGATACACCCCCAAGCACGTTGTCTAGCCCCCTCGCTTGTGCAACAAGTGTGCATAATGGTCTTCTCCAATCCAGAGGCATGTAGCTTGGCATACCCTCTGGTCTTGTAACGGTTTCCTTTAATAGTTAGGTGTATATGGTAGCAGTATGCTTAGACTTCCTCCTAATAAAAAAGTAGCAAAGCATATTACAGTGAGGTTTTTTTCCCCAGTGCACATGGCTTTTGGCTAAAAGCATTCTAAATTCATATTCCTATTGAATGAATTTCTGGTAATGAGCCTTATCAAAGCCTGTGAATCATGACCAAGTTTCTTTTACAGCTGAAATTATCATAGAATATAATCAAGACAACAGCATACCTACATGTATGTTTTTTTGAATGATGGTCAGTGAATTGATTTCATTCAAATTTAGCCAAATCTGTAATAGCCAACAGATTTTCAGTAGTTTTCACTATTCTTTGGAATGGTTTCATATCATGCTACACTTGCTTCTTTCATTTGATACTCATGTCCTCGTTGTAACTGGTTGCTATGTCAGAAAAATCATGCCCAAGAAATATTCTGCATGTTCATCGATCTAATTATATTTACAGGGATGATGAATATATAGGCTCCCTCTTAACAGAATGGTCATTGATACGTTTCTAAAAATTTGAACTGAATCAACCTTTTTAACTTTCCTTCTCAGAAAGTTACCCTCATCTCAAGCTCTTCAATTTATTTGTGTAGTGGCCTCTGAAATGTGAAGAGATTCAGAGGAACTGTGCCATTGAGATCTCCTCCTTCTGTACTCCAAGTAACAATTGACAACCAGCCCTATGGGCATCCTCTTTGTTTTCACCAGAAACTATTTATCATCACCCATAAAACTGTTCTGAAAGAGGTCTTGATACAAAGGTGCTAAAAAACCATTTGAAATGCTTTCATTTTGCCTCTATTCTGTTATTGTGACATGCCTTGTATGGGATGGGGAGCAAATACAGACATTTATTTTGGTGCATATTCACATAATGGTTTTTTAAGGGGTAAACTAGTCCATTTACTTTGTTTGATGTGCGTTTGTTATGGTGTTGGAGTTGTATTGTTCTTGTTTAATGGTGGTATAAAGTTAGGGATCACTGACCGAGAGTACCTTCTAGAAAGGAATAGGACTTCATGAACCCCAGCAAACAATAGCATTTTCATGATTATGAGGCATTGATTATCAGCAGCTTTTAAACTAAAGCCAAGCTCTCATGAAATCTGTTTTCAAGTGCGCAGCTTTTAAACTTGCAGCTTAAGCATGATAAGATTATTAATTCCTATAGCATTTTCTAAATGATGGTTTTCCAAGTATTTTGTTGGTATCACAAATATTATTTCTTTAGAGAAGTTTCTATTTATGATTCCCTTTTTGTCATTGTTAATTCTGATGCTAACAGACATCCATGGTATCTAATATTTACATTCATGAACCAATTTATAATTTCATCTTCAAGTAACATAAAAAGAAAAGAAAGAAGAAGAAGAAAAGCTTTTTCATCCCAAAATATTAGACACAAGAGAATTTATAGGCAGTACAAACAGTTTATGGTATTGCAATGGATAATTGAAATGAATTATAATTCATGCATACTGTGCATCTACAAATTGATAGAGTATGATTTATCAGTTGACTGAAGGATAGAAAGTAGACAAAGCAAAATAAATTCATTGAATATTGTTCTATTTGTAGCACAGTGATGAAATATCTATAATTTAACATTTTTTTAGAAATTAGTTATGTTAATGAAGAAAACTGTTGGCTGTTACTAATTTCTCCTCTGTTACTCATAGATACCCCATGTATTCCAGGTCTTTATTTCTTTCTACCAAATATTGATAATATTGACTGGTGACCATGAATATCTCCTTGCCACTTTGAACATAACTGCTTGCTTCTTCCTATTCCAGTTGAGCTAAGCTGCAAGTCTTTCTCTGACTCATACATGTCATACACTGAGATAAATATCTTGGGCAAGCCCTGATGGGCTAGCTTCCAAAAGAATACTTTTCATAGTCATTCTACAATTTTCATCCCATGATGAAGAGTATGACTTTGTGATTTATTTTTTTCTGATTTGCAGTGAAAATTCACATTTCACATTTCACAGAGGATGACATTTGTTATACTCTGTTAGTTTTTGTGTGTACTCTATCTTGTAGAATCAGGTTTGCAGTATGGAAAGTGGGTCTGAAATGAGAGAATA
Source organism: Heliocidaris erythrogramma (assembly GCA_025617745.1). NCBI lineage: Eukaryota > Metazoa > Echinodermata > Echinoidea > Camarodonta > Echinometridae > Heliocidaris > Heliocidaris erythrogramma. The sequence continues at coordinate 3,725,142 of CM046855.1, read as the reverse complement.
TCAACTCACCTACCCTCCCTCATCAATGACAGTGCAGAGCTCTGTGTACAGCAGGGTGGCTAACTGGTTTATGCATAAACATGAGCAAACCTAACCCACCAATCATAGTCCCTAGAATAGGGAGATAGCAGTGGACTATTCTATTTTGCGTTCACTCATATAAAAGGGGTGATCTGGTGTGGATACATAAAAGATGAGGGAAAGAAATTGCTTTTCAAAAAAAATTTATAGAAAGATTTTCATATCAGAGGGATCCCGTGAAATTCATGAACAAATTTGCTCTTTCAATATTTTAAAATTTCAATAACGTGAAAAACTCTGCTTTTCAATGTTTTTGTCCAATAAGACAGGGGAGGCTGAAGTGGGAGGATCCAGTCTGAATGTATGTCTTTCTCTCAGACCTTTTTGAGAGGTCTACAATGTACACAAACCATTTTCGTAAGGAAACCTAATGTTGTAAACTAAATGTCTAGAAGCCAGAGTATTATGAAAGTAGGAAAAGGAGAAGTAATGAAAAGAGGGCAAACAAGCAAGTGAGCGAAGAGATATGATGGATCACAATAGTATTGTACCATAGTCCAGTTGGTAGAGCTCATTCAGGCAGGCAGTGTAGGGATTGTAAGGGGGTAAACGTGGGGTGCTGTTAGTCTTGATCAGTTATTCTTGATCAGTTGAGAGTCAGTGGTTGCGGTAGGAGTGATAAGAAGCAGCAGATGAAGCTAATTGCGCTAGCTCTTGGGATGATGAAGATCAGTCTTTCGTTCTCTTCACCTTGGAGCCTTACACTTCACAGGAAAGCATCAGGATAGCTTTTGAGAATTAATATCGGAGAAGCAGGTTGTTTTTAGGAGCTTGTTCCATCTCTGATTCTCTGTTCTTGCAAGTATCTTTGGAAGCTTCTTAGGTTTCATTGTGGAGCTCTCTTAATCCTGATACAGTGAGCTTTCTAAAGATTTAAGTTGTTAAAAATAGTACCACCAGTAATCTTCCAGACTTTTAATCCATAAAATAAAAACTCTTCAAAACATGATGGCTCTTGCTCTGCTGAAGATGTTATTTTTGTCACAACTGGAAAATGAGTTGATTTAAGTCAAGAGGGAATTCTATCTCCACAGGACAAGTTTCTTTGATCTTTTTGACACCTTTAGCTCTCTTTGGATGAAAAACATGGAAATATACATTGAGCAGGTACCAGATCAATTTGGTGTCCGAGTAAGTACTGCTACTATGTCTTTTTCTTATCACTTTTAATTAATTTCTTGATATTGATTTTCATGAAAACTGACTAATATCCAGATCAGCATAAATCCATTATGTTGTAATATTTCCATTGTTAAAAGAGGCATATTGCTCTATTTTCTTCAATAAAAATATTTAATCAATATTTGTTATTATTTGTTAAGTCATTCAACACCGGAAATATTGATGGTGAAAGTACTGTCATCATCATGTAGGAGGCGCGATGGCTCAGTGGTAGAGCAGTGGTCTCGTAACTGGAGGACCAGGGTTCAAAACGAAGTGGATGCGCTAGTGCCCTTTGGTAAGGCTCATTACCAAATCCCTCGGAGAGGACTTAAACCTGTCGGTCCCCTGGTTGCTTACTTACAAGCACATGATTTCTTAACAGTCACGTAAAATATACCATCAAACCTTTTGAAACCTTTTCATCATCATCATCGTCATTGCCATCTAGTCATTAAATATTGTCATCATACACTGTAACATGGTTTCATATTTTTAAAACAAAGCATAGTATGAGTTACAATAGAGGTTCACGGCTGTATGATTGCCGTTTTAAAAGTTTGTGGTGATATATCCAAGAAAGTTTTAGAAAAGGCAACAAAGAAATAGATAACAAACTCCCAAAGCATTAAAAGCCTTTTCAGTATAAGGTAATAAAAATACTGGCATCTGATCATGAATAAGATCTGGTATGTTTCAGAGGTCAATGAACGGGAGAAGTATGTACACAGATAGTAATTAAATCTTCTTCATTCTTTCTTTATGAATGATAAATAACAAGCATTCTCTATTTTATGATATCTGAGCGTAAAAGTTGAGAGGTTCATTGACTTGGAGACCTAGTCTACAAAATCCTGTTAACATACTGGAATTCAACCATGATATTATGTTCAATATCATCAGCAATTTTATCACTTGGAAGTGTGGAAGGATCATATTTATAAGCTCGGTTTAAGGGAAGGTCCCCCCCCCAAAAAAAAAAAAGAAAGAGAGAAAAAAAAAGGTGGGGAAAAAGATTTCTGTATATGACCATGAAACGGTTCGAACCCTGTTTATTAGATTTTATTAGTATATTCTTACGGCTGCCGGAGCTAAAGCCAGGGTAATAATATCCAAAAACCCTTTTGAAGCGCATAGGGACGTTATATTATAATGTGATATGCGCTATACAAGAAAAGTGGTATTATTATTATTATATGTTATTTATATATATAAGTTTCTAATTGGGAGAGAATGCCTTTTTAAAAGAGTTAATTTTATTTATATTCTACATCTTAGAATATTTCTGAGTTTTCTGAGCTATTCTACATTTTAAAGTTGTGAACTAATTTGATTTTCTCTTTGAATGCTTGATAAAGGATGATTCATAAATTGGGATAAAGCTGGACAAATAATCTTTATTCATGGCATACATAATAGTAGACAAGGGTCCAATACACAGTTGAAGTTTAAAAGGTAGAGTGTAGTAAGTGTTATTAATAAGCATTATATCTTTAGGATTTGCCATAGAAACTGATGTAGACAGGGTGTCTACGTTCTCGGGCGATGATCTATGAACGACGTTCCCTGGGTTATAGCTCTTTTTCTCCTTCTCACGATATTGGTCTGGCTTAGTTTATTCAAAGATACATAAACCCCTGGTGCTAACGTTTTGTCGGTTCTTTATTGCAAGATGCCTTTGTTGTACGTATTAATATGCCGTCAAATGGAAACCACAATTTCATAGAAGAGTTCATGCGAACATTACGAAATGCAAACAAGACAGTGCGGTTCATAGCGAAGGTTTGTCTGGTAGACCAAGAGAGCAGTCTGATGCAATGAAAGGATCTAAATTTTGTAACACCTACCTAACAATGAGAGTGAATAGCAGATATTGTTGTAGATTAGTGAAGTCATGTAGGATTTAATACATTTGGCACCACATACCTATTGTACATCATCATCTATCGTCTGCTTCAAAGGAAGTTACCAAAACAGATTATACAATAGAAAAGGATGTAAACATATTCCTAGGTCAGTCATATACAGTAAAGCATTGAAGTCATGCACTTCCTTAAATCAACAAATGTTGTGCATGTTTTGATTAAAAGAACTGTATGGAACTATTGTTTTTACCCATTTCAGTTATTTCACAAAAACAAACGTGTGTGTGCATCTTAATCTATACACTGGGTTCTAGCATTTTGCATGATTGTCCGCTTCTTTTGTTTAAAGAAATAACCAAGAAAATTTGAAAAGGCCTTGATAAGAAAGTTTAGTCAACAATGGAAATATGTTTTGAAAGTGATGTTGACATCTCTGATGATGGCATCAAATTGCATCATAACTAGAAGAGGCCTCAGTACTAGCATTAAACATGAATTCATACATGTGCAATCGTTTAGCTATCTCTACTGTATTGCTATGAGCTTTCTATCAGACATGGCATTTCATACTACCCTACTAAATCAACATCAAGATTTCCCTATTTAAAAGGTATCACACTTAGGTTAAGACAATTTCTTCAAGTATTCTGGATTAGTTCTTGCTAAGTAAACTAGTTCACTGTCACACCATTCTAGTATGCTCTTGGTTTCTATGGTGAGATTGGGAAGAAAAATCAATTTTCCACCATTTTGTAAACCAGTGGCACTGTATAGTATGAATCTAATTTAGAGAGCAACGTTTGCTTTGCCCTAGCTGAGGTAAGAGGTTTGAGAGTGTGAGCATAAACAGAAGCCTATATGAATCTTTCACAAATTTATATGGTTTTACAAGCAGACACTAACCTGTGTGCTTCATGTTTCATATTTCATATTTCTTGCTAGCAATAAAGAACATACTTGACTTTTCACTGTTGTGCACATTCAGTTATGATGAAAATGGTTTAGAATTGTAATTCTGCACATGTAGTATTATATGGTAACATAAAAATAGGCGTACGTACGGGCCAATATTCTTTTGCTAGTTGTATGTACTTTATTTAGATAACAAATCTGGAAAAATGATATCATGTATGTTTTTATGAAATGTAAAATCAAGCAATATTGTACCAACATTTTATGAAATCTAAAATCAAAGTAATATTGTACCAACATTTACATCTGAACTCAAGCTATTGATCATAATTGATTACTTATTTAATGATGTGAAGAAGAATGTCAGTAACTTCTTAGCATTATTGATCTTTTTGAGACAACATATTGATAATCTTATTTAACTATTAGGTGTGTCATCTTGACTTAACATTACTCCCATTAATTGTTATTCTTTCTTTTCTCTATGATGCCTCAATGGTTAGAATTGATTGGTAGAATGAGGGGTTCATCATGATGTGAGGGTCAGATGAGATATAGATTAACATCTTACTGTAATAGCCCTACTTTTGTGATTTCATTGACCAAAAATACCTAATCCAGATCCAGAAGATTTAATGAACCATGATAGGGTATAAACTGTAAATAATCTAGATAATCTTAGGTTGGATTAAAATGATCATCTGAGCAGATTTCATAAAAATGTAGACCTTTATGCATATTTTCCAAGTTTTTGTTTTGTCAATAGAGGAAGAATATTTTTGCCCCTTTTTTATTCATCTAATATTTGTGTATCTAATTAAAAACAAAATCACCTGATACAGGAAAAGTAACTCCAGTTGTACTATTGATAAAACGTGCTGTCTATACTGTATTCTCAGAGGTTTTCCATAGATTGGTATGAGATGAATGTTTCACCTTTCTCAAGTAGAAGATGTCAATGCCCTCAAAGCACACTTTCTGACCACTAATACAAAGAGGATAAAAGAAGATGGCAATAAAGATGTACCGATAATAAAGACCATCCTTGGAGAGTACCTAAGGTATTAAATCTTCCTTTATTCTTTCCTACTAGGTCATGCCTCTAATCAAGGTTTCACTATGTGGTGTTCCGCATGCCTTCCTCTTTTCACCCTTCTAACGGGACTCGGTGGATAAAAGTGTGAACTGATTTAAAGAGATCTCCTTTAAGAAATTCTGAAGTTTTACATTTTAGAAAGCAAATGCTGCAAGAAAGATGGATGCAGTCAACTTTACAAATATATCTTGCATAATTTTCACAAATACACAGTGAGGTATTTTTTTTACATTTTATTAGATTTTAGAGGAAAAGGAATTGCATAAAATGACATAAAATCAATGGAATTTGGATGTTTTGAAGTTGATAAGAAATCAGTTTCTGAACTACACGTACACCAGAGATTCCTAGCTCATTCAATCTTAGTCATGTTCATGTTAGTGTTTTTTTTTCCTTTGGCCAAATATTTAATTTCAAATCCAGCTGAGAAAGAAGGACATAAGCCTAATTGAATGAAATGGATGTAAGTTAAATGGATGCCTCTCAGGTGATTGACATGGTGCACAAAAGTTTTTTAAATTTCCAATTCACTTTGATTGGTCATTTTGATGGGAGATGTAGGAGTATCTAGTTTGGTTGTGAATGCATCAGTCCCTAGGGACCAGCTGAGCCTAAATGCATTGCTTTAAGAGACCCCACCCTGTGATGATCAGGCCGACTTTTAAGATGAGATTAGCTTCCTATGTATTGCTTGATTACCTGAATATAAAAGTTTAAAACCTAAGAATGGGTTACAGCAAAGATACCCTATATGTCTCTTTCCCTAACCCTACTTTTCATTGATTCAGAGCTACATGTAGTTGAATCAAGCGCTATGTGTGTGAACAGTAGTGGGATTTAAATATCAACATTTTCTGTCCAGTAATGCACCATGCGATGCTGCCATAGTATCCTTGTCACAAACATGTACGAGTTTTGATCGCGATCAGAATCTCACATTTTTCTGTTCCCTCTCTTTCTGTCTACATGTCTTTCATTCTTGGATGTTGTCATGTTATCATAGACAGAGACAGAGAGAGACAGAGACAGAGACAGAGAGACAGACAGACAGACAGACAGACAGGCAGAGAGAGAGAGAGGGAGGGGGAGAGAGAGAGGGGGGAGGGGTGGAGGGAGAGAGATAGGCAGATAGGAAGACAGATCACACAGTGATATAACAAGAAGATTTGGTGATTTTAAAGTGGTTACATTAAACATTTTCAGTGTTTGTTTGGTGATTCAAACAAGCACTCCTTAAAGCAAGGAATAATCTGAGGTTTGAATGTGTCTAAGTCTGACTCTGTCAACCATGACTGCTCCGGCCTTTATGCACCCAAACACTGGGAGAGTTCCCCCACACTAACTAAAATCAATTCTAGGGTTTTGACAACTCAAGTTGTCTTTTATTATGATTGTGGGCTGATTTCAAAAGCTTGTTATTGAAGTGTGGGAGGTGCTGTACTAGATCAAGAGGATCGATCCTTGGTAAACGCTTTTCTCCAGCCCCATGCGCTAGCTGATCAAAAGGAGTAATGAAGATGCTTTTAGAAGAGATAATGATTTCTGCTGAAGCACTCAAAAGATTGTTTGCAATATCAATGCATACCCTTCATTTAACAAATAGGAACTACCTCCCAAAAAGTGGCAAATTAATTAACAATTGACCTGATTGAAAAGTAACTTTTCAATTTCTGGAATAATCTCACATTTTACCTTTCTCTCTAAGATATAAATAAAAAAAAATGTTAAAAAAAAAAAAAAAATGTGTAACAGTTTCAACACATGTTCTTTTGATGTATGAATGACAGGAGAAAGGTGTTATTACACGAATAATATTATACTGTTAATACATGGTTGGGAGTGTGTTAGTGCGATCCGGCAACACAAAGGTCTTTATCGGGGTGTACCTAACGCACGAGGCGTAGCCGAGTGTGTTAGACACCACGATAAAAACCTGCGTGTTGCCGGATCACACTAATGCACGACCTCACAACCATGTATTAACAGTTTTATAAAACGGGTCTACAATCTTAGACTGCTTTCACTTACCTCAAACTGTCATGGCATGTCCCATGTGTGAATCCTGCTCAGCAAAACATGATGTAGTCTGTAGACTAGTGTTGTAAACGTACAATGAATGTTTATTTACAATGTTTAGGCCTAGCCTAGTCTAGACCGTTGCGAACGTATTATAGGCCTGCACATGTTTATTTACAATGTTTAGGCCTCGTCTTAGACCTATTTGTTAGTAAGGTGTAATGAAAGTGGTATTGAATCTGGTTCACCGATGTATTTTCACTTCCTTGAGCTTGGGCCTTGGCTGAGCATGTTCGAATTTGAGCTTATTGAAGCCTGTAGATGAAGACGAGGTACCACCAATGGCACTATTAAAGACAAAGTCTAGAGCAGGACTATAGAACAAGTAGTAGGAACAGGACTAGTACTAGCACTAGTAGGAATAGGACTCGGAGTAGGAATCACTTGGCACAGTTGTGTTCTTTGTGTTGTCCGTTCCATCTGCTTTTCTGATATGCCTGCATAGCCATAGAAATGGCTCAACATTAACAGCTTACTGTATCTTACTCACCTAGCTTGATGGTGGATAGGTCCGTGCGACTGAGTTTAGCGAAACGTTCAAGGCAAGCTTTGAAAATCCAAATTTCACTGCTCTTTTCGTACTGTTAGAATCCTTCCCATTCAGCAGATCGTCGAGTTCTTCCTCCGTGAGAGGTGCAAAACTGAGATTCGAAGATACAGCCATTTTTTACACGCTTCTATCGTCAAAAATTAAACTTAAACTTTCATTTTCGGTACTGAATTGCAACGATCCGACCGCGGTAGCGCTACAGCTGTGATTTTGTTGATTTGTTGATTTGTTGATTTGTTGACATTAGCGCGACGATCGATATCGCGATATCGATAGCGTATACGGTATATTTTTTATAGCGTGTAAAAACATATAGCAAAATCGAGTCGTATCGTCTGCGCTACATAAATGTTTACATGTTTATGTTTACATGTTTACATGTGCAACAGTTCCCTTTTGATGTATGTTATCACTTTATTTTTGCACAGTCACGTGGTGTTATTTGACCAATCAGGATGGCTACATTCTTGAACCCGTTTTATAATCTGGACTATTTGATATTCAAGGAGAATTGAATTTGTTTGGAATACCATATTTGCAGAGGGTAAAGAACTTTTGCTCCAATTATTGAGGTAAAACACAGACAGATCAAATATCCTCAAAATCTGTTTCTGAAATCAGAGCATAGTGCTTATCCCTTCCATGTTGATGTGGATCTTCCTTGAAAATAAGTTAATCTTTTGGCCTTATTTTGAGAGAAACACCCCTCATAAATGCACCTAGAGAGGGTGATAAGGAGGGCAGGGGGTGGATGGCTAGATGTAGAAACGAAAGACATTTTGTTTACTATACCCTCCATAGAGAGCTACACCCAGGATAAGAAAGGGATAATATATTTGTTATCTACAAACATGATCTCTCACTTTCTCTCACTTTCATTCAATCTCTAACTGTAACATTCCATTGAAACTCACTGGATGCATTTTCTCTTGTTTCACAAAGGAAATGGAAAAGTGATATAGGTTTGCGGATAAAGTTCATGAATTTTCAAGTGTTCAAGCTACTTTGCACCTTTTTTTTTTGAACGGGATGTCATCACGGATTAATGGATTTAGGGGAACCTGATCAATGTAAGAAGCTTGAATTTTATTTGAAAAAGAAGGTGAAACAGTTATCTGAATTTGATGATCAGGATTGGAATTTTACAGCAAGAACCAAATATGGGCAAAAACCTCAAAGTGGAGGTTCTTCAACAAACTAGAATGTTTGAAATTTACCAATGATATCTACCATGTTGTCCTGTCACTCTCTTTAGGAGTGCCTAAAACTATGACCAGTTCTTCTTATTTTATGATGATTTTTGCCAAACCTTTTCTTGACCCATTCTGGGATGCATTACTAACCAAGTTCTGACTTTTCATTTCTGATTTAAACAATAGAATAAAGATATTTTATAAAACTTGTCTGCTATTATACAAGCGAGTATTCAACTGTACTTTTCTCCTTGCAAACATTTTGAGAAGAAACGAGGAGGAGGGTGGAAATGGTTCATCTTCCTGGGGGTTTGTTGATGGTGGAAAAGGAGATGAAATTAATTGAGTAACTTGATCGCTTGGCTGTACTCCACACAGACCCCAGTTAGCCCTTACGGATGTATACCCTCCTCCAGTCATCCTCAAAATCCAATACGGCCTGGCCCTATGACATCATCACTCATTCTTACCCTTCAACAAATGTCTTAATGGATGCTAGACTGTAAATATGCATAGCAATATGGGCATTTCATTGATTTTATGGTGAACCTCGTCCTCATTTTTCTCAAATCCTATTTATGAACCTTTTTTCATATTCTTTATTGCTTTCTTCACAGATAGGTGATATTTTTGTGTTCTGCTTAGATCTTTAGAAAGAAAATTTTTATACTAGATGAAAGAAATTGTGTAATATTTGGTGTGCAATCGGGAAACACAATTCACACCCAAAGCAAAATTTACAACCCCCCCCCTTTATCTTACCAACTTCTGAATTGAGTTTTACTTAGTATATTACAGCAGTGCATGGGGTTTTATTTTTTAAAAATATGGATTTTTTTTTAATTGTCTGAAAATGATACTCATTTATATCATCATATCAAGATAATGATTCAATAATTTATTGACCTTTACCTTTTTATTATTTTAATATGATGTGGTTAGTCTTGTAATCGTAATAAGCAAAATATTTCTAATTACATTACTTTGTAAAATATCTTGTTCAATCCTGAATTAATTTACGTTTACTTGATGTCAAACTACCCTACATTATATATCCATTGCATATAAGACAAATTAGTTCCTGATAATTGTTATGAAATTTTGTTTATTGGACTTAAGAAAATTATAGTTTTCTTTGTGGTCATCTAAGACTTTCACAGAAATTTGAAAATAAAATGAAAACTTAGTAACCATATAGAAAGATATAAAAAAATCATGTTGAGCTAGTAGATGTGCTGGTACTAACCAAGTTTTCATGATATTGTATGTTTTGCTAGTACTAATAATATCTGTTTCTTATGTAGCGCCATACCAGATGCAGTGTAACCAACCAAAGTGCTTACAGCCTAATTACCTTGCTCACTGAGTTCAGTTGTGATTCTTCACATCTCAGTGCACATTCTCCACTCCTGGGGAGCATTCCAGCCAGTCCACACAACCAATATACCTATTGCCTGGTAGTAATGCAGTATAACCAGAATACAAGATTTTATTGTTGTTGTTGCTGTTGTTGTTGGTATTTTTTTTTTTTTAGGGGGGGGGTAGTTTTTATTATTTGTATTTGTTTTATTATTCTTTTTCCAGTGATTTTGTATTATTAGCTCAAGTAATGTTGGAAGGGTCTGTCTGCTTGGCAGTTTATTTAAATTTGATTTCTGTCATTTAAGGCTTTTTCTGTTGATGACTTAGAACTCTTTCCATGATCAACACTACCTGGTACATGTACATGTATATGCAAAGTCTTCAACCATCTCCAAATTTATTATATTATGATAATTAACTTATGCATATCAAATCTTTATTTGTTTATACAAATGCAACATGTATGAATAAGTCAAGACTTTCAGTAAATAATATAAAAGAAGAAGAAAATATAGAGGTATGAAAAAGGTGGGGTAAGCTGTACCAGGTGTCAAATTTCCTGAATTTGCATTCATGAGTCGTTGGGCAGGGCAAAGATGTGACTTGGACTGGTGTCGAGCCTTGAACTCTGAGATACCATGCTTACCCCCTGTGGGCTATTTGCATTAGTCAGATGGTGGTATGGACAGGGTGAAGTGTTATGGCTAAAGGGTTAATAGATGATTGGGTGTCTGTATTTACCCCCTTTGATCCACAGGGGTTGCAGGTGAACCTATGGTGACCTACAGGTACATACCAACCACTTTACCCCTGCTTGATGTTGATACTGGTCTCATGAACCTGTCAGTCAGTATGCCTTTCTTCATTACCCTTACCATTTATATAAATGTTGATTCAAAGCAATTCATTAAGATTCTCAACAAGTAGATAATTTGGGAGCTTGATTTTTCCTTTGCAAAATCTGATCTTTTGGACCCAGTGAATAGATTGAATTTTCCTACATAGGTCACCTGGTTAAGTTAAGGTTCCTTTGAGGGTTCAGTGGAAGAAAACTCAACTTCAAGAGCAGGATTTATGCAAACCATATACATGTAAGTCAGGTTTTTCATATGAATAATGCATTAAAATTGATCCTGTATATTTGCTAGTTGCCCTCATACCTTCTATCCTCTTTGTAATAGAAAGAAATCAGAGGTTTCTTTATTTCAGGAACGTGTATATTCCTGGATGTGCGGTAATATCAGACTGGTGCAGAACCTCTTGTGGTCCACATTGACGTGACCGATCATGTGGCTTGCGGTGGGTGCGGTGGTGTCGCGACACAACCTGTGCGGAAATTGATTTCTCTGCGGCAGGAGGGGGATCGTCTTTCCTCTCTGTGCCCTCCCCGAAATTTGAAGAACATACAGAGGTTTTCAGTTACAATGCGAATGAGATTTTGGTCTAGGTAGGCATGTGTGCCCTTGATTAATTGAATAAAGCTAAACCAAACAAGTAAGTATTGCTTGGATTCGACACGTACTACCTTGTCAAAAGATATATTAGATTAAAATCACAATCGGTTTTGTTGTGCCAGATTATGCTGTAAACCTCACATGTACATTATGAAGAGAACAGCTGCTATATTCAAAGTCCTCTATCGTTTTGAACATATACTCATAAACATATTGTCTTGTTTTTGTTTTTATTTCAACATAGAAACTGCATAAAAGCTGAGACTTTTTTGGGGGGGTAAAGGGTGTATGATAGCATCTCAGAAGTAAGAATTGCAGGAGATTGCCAATTTTAATGGAAACACTTGGATAAATAGCAGAATAAATAAACAATACCTCCAAATATTATTGTTTAAAAAAAGGTATTAGGAGAAAGGCAGGTAAGAATATTTAAGGAAGAGGAAGATATAGAGGAAGACTGCCCGGAAAGAAGATTAAAGAGGAGAAATCGAAGAGGAGATATTACATGAAATGTTTAATAGAAAAATAAGGATGACAGATGGATAGGAGGAAAGTTTAGTAGTTAACCAGAAACATAGAGGTATTAGAATTCACAACCAGTCATCATTCAGCTTCGCAAGACTTAACTAGACCATTGTTTTCTCCTTCATGAATATTTCATCTGCACGACTCCACCAGAACCAGGCTGTCTCATAATTGCGTCGAAGCAGTGCTCCAGTCGAGTTCCAAAATCAATATCTGAAATTCAAGACTTGGTTCCTGAAGGATTAATACAAAAATTATTGCAGGAAAAAACGTGAAAGATAACCCAACACCAAATTAGTGAGAGGCAGAGTGAACAAGTGCTACATTGTCAGTGAGGGACTTGATCATGGTAAAATCAATGACCTTTTGACCTGATCCATCTTATTTTACATGCTTATAACCCTTACTATACAATGATAACTAATCAGTGATCACTAGTCGATATATCATCAGAAATTATACGAAAAATTTCACTTCAGTGGCATGTCCATCTACATCAGATTGCTGATTCATAGTACTATTTTTGCGTTAGTTCATTATCCTAAATGTGTGTATATATGCCTATATTTCAAGATTTGGTCAAATAATTTTAGGTTTGTAACTACTGTTTTCTCTGCAGCTAAATGTTTTCTCTCCAGTTTAGAACCAGTAGTGCTATCTGGGCCCTGTTTCGTAAAACTTGTTATTACTAACAACTGCCTCATTTCTATGACAAATTCGCTCTCAGCCAATCAGATGCAAGGATTTCAGTAGCTTGTAACAGTAATTGTAACTTGTTATTAATAAGTTTTATGAAACGGGGGCCCTGAACCTAAAGGACGTGTTCTGTGATATTCAAAACACAGAATTACACTATACCACATACAATCCTATATGGTTGACTACATGGTTGTATTATTCTAGCTTTGCTTTGGTTGAACAAACAGGGAGATAGAACACATCAGGGAAGAATTCAAAATCTGCCTTTCGTGATTTGTCTCCCAATTTGTGACTCATTTTTGTGCGGTCAGTTCGGTTTTTCTCTGCTGTTCTCTTCTTTTGACCACTCAGTTTTCAGTTCATTGTAGAATTTTATGGTATTTGGTCAGAGTGGCTATATATGATGATACAGAGACTGCACTGAGCTCTCAGATGTGGGGTCAAATTATAGAAAGGGCAGAATGATCGTAAACGACAGTTTGATAGGGAGATTATCTTTGCTTTTTTTCATATTATTTCAAGTTCAATAACCCACCTCCTCTATAATCATCTAGTAACAAGGTTTTTTGTGGTTTGGGTATATGGCAAGAACAAGCCATTTGGCATGTTTTAAGAGGAGGGACGTATTGGAGAATCTTGGTAGCATATTGCAGGAAGTACTTGCGGTAGTGGACACGTTTGTCCAGCGATGATGATGATGCTAATGTGTGCATTTAGGCAGAAGGGAGCGGCAGGGAGGGGGAACTAATGAATTGGTAGGAGGATGAGATCATAGCAATCCAAGCTTGCCATCAACAATTCATCCTGCCTCCTTCAGAATCAATACGAAGGTAGTTCTAGGGAGACTTTACATATGCAAATGAATTCAGGACAGATGGCCACATGTTACTACACCTTGTTTAACTTAACAGGAATATAGGCAACTCAATGAAACCCTCTCCTCAATGCATATCATATGTGGCATTTGATATGAGCCTTTAGAAACGCTGTACCTCTCTAACACCAAACTTTTGTTTTAGATTTATACATCTTGACCAAACAGTTCATAAAATATTGTAGAAGTTATGAATAGGACTGAGTTTTCAAAGAAAAAGAAAAAGCAAGTTATGAAAAGTTTTTTTGTTTTTGAAAGATGGAAATCAATCATGGTAGAAACGTGTGTCACTTGATTGGCAGACACGCAAGTCGATGAGGGGGGTTAAACTATCAATAGCTAGAGGGATTTTGAAGTAACCTTGCAGATAACCTGAAACTAGAAGGAGTAAACTTGGCCAGGGGCAAGTAAGACCTCTCCTTTTTTGGTCTTGCAAGTAGAAATTTCATGATTCTTTAGTGACCTAAGGTAAGCAGTTTACGATTTCAAGACGACACGTGTGTGCACTTTGCCAACAGCCTATAGCGTCTCCAGGATGGGGTCTACCAGGTCGACTGGTATCTCGCTAGCTGATAGCAAGGACATGCCTTTCTCACTTCAAAATTTCTCTTTTGAGTCACTCTTTGTATTCTGATTTATATGAAACTATTTTGCAGAATTTCATCCCTTAATCATTGTACATTATAGGTATCGGTGTCATTTTCAGTATATAGACCTTGGTCAATATTTGAATTCCTCAGAAAGAAAAGAAGTATGTAGGTGAGGCACAATGGAAATGATATTCAAAGGTTTACCGCTATAGGAGACATCATTGATGGACACACGACACATGCCTAGCCTATTCTCACTGTCTAATCAGTTCTCAAATATCAATTTGTTGGTCTCATTTTAGTTCTCTTTATGATGTGATTGTGGTGAATTTTTTTCTATTCTAGTCTGCCAGCACCTTGACAAGTACCCATTTCCCTTGCGTTTCCTTCCATTAAAACCAAATACGCTTACATCGCGCGTTTGCTATTTATGACTGCACTCTCTGTTTGCTCTGTTATCCATCATTCTCGAAAAGAAAACAAAGGAGAAGTGTTCTTCCAGTATTAAGGACTGTCCCATGAATATCCCATTTCTAACCGTTGCTTGGCAATGCTGAGGGTATGGAAGAATGGAGAGAATACAGTTTAGTGAGTAATTTCAATTTCATTTTCATCACATGTGCTGCACTTCTCAGGAGAAACAGGGTCATAATTAATAGGAGAAAAGAGAGGGTTTTGCTCCAAAGTTCATTACCTATGGAAAGTAGGCAATTCATCATCGTCAAGATCTCATTGCTGATTGTCTCAAAGAAGTGAGAATTGTGAAGCCAAGATTAGGGGAAATAGCGCGTTCTTGTTGCCTGGTTAGTTGTGACCCAGGAGAATTATTCTAGCTTTGCTCAGAGTTCCAGCTTTGGATGAAGAGTACAGTGTACTTGTCAGTTCTCTCCCCATGTTCAGATGTCATCTAATATAACCCCACTACTTCCAATATGTTGTACAGGTTGTTCTGAGTGTATCACAGCTGATAAAAGATGGTACTCTCTTTCTTTCTCTTAGCCAAGGTTGGTTTTTTTTAGTCTGCATGAGGTTAAAGAGTTCATGTAGAAAATAACTGAGGGAACTGTTTTGCTGAGTTGAGAAGAGAAATTAAATTCTAAGGTGAGGAGGAATAGGATTAGACAAGATAGATCCTTAGACAAAACATGTTATGATCTTTGTTATGATCTTTGTTATGATAGAAAATCTTGTTTGGTGAAACATCTTTCCTTTCTTGGATACATGAAGAAGACATAAGCTTGGCAAGCATTTGTCTTGTAATTTATGCATCCATCCATTACCAACAAATTTTGACAGTCAAGGTTGAGACAAAAGATAGTCAGAGGTGTTATATTAATTAGGTAGAGCTGTGATAAGGCTGATGAATTTGACAAGCTTCAATTAGTTCCTACCCTGAAACCTGTGACTTCTCGTTCTAGAGACAGGAGGTTGCTAGGTTAGATGAGAGTAGTTGTTGTCGGTTGCTAAGTTATGAGGAAAGAAGATAATCTGCTTGTAACGGCTACAATTTAATTCTGTCTTATTCGTAGAGTTGCAGTGCAGATTAATTTATCTTGATGAAAAACATGACCTTCGTAAATGCTTCTGTGTTTGCACAATGCTTTTTTCCCTAAACTACAGTGGTACTGGTACTTTGAAGTGTTAAGAGCGAAAATATATTTGTCATCATGGAAAAATGTCATATTGATATAGTTAAAACTAGATGCTCCATATTGTCACCTTTCAGAACGTAATCCACTTTAAGTTAGCCAATAGCCTCTGAATCTATCAATTAGAAAACGTGAAACCTGTGGCACATTCTAGCTCTTGCAGCTAACATTATTCGGTTTTGAGTTTGTGTGCCTACCGTGAGTTTAGTTGTTGTTCATGCTTCCCTCCAGGTGACATCAATGATGTCTAAATATTGCCAAATTGAAGCCTGATTGTGTTGCTGGATAGTTGTTTGTCAAATAGCATGGAACCATTGAGCTGACAGTGCATGGCCATTCAACAGAAATTTGTTTCAATTCCAGTTCTTGTTTGGAGTCTCCCAAATGCACAATGGCGTCAAATTCACGAGCTCTCAAAGCAAAGATGAAACGTGTGTATAGAGATACCGCCTCGGGGCCAAAAACAGTTTTCGTCTTTTATCGCTTGTGTTTGATATTTGTTTGTGTTTATTGTTTTTGATTGAAAACGAGTTAGGCCTTGACCGAATTTGAATAGAGTATTTGCAGAGTTCACTGACTTTTATTGATACTTGTATCTTCTCTGAATCTAGTTACTAAATTTGGTGTCAAAGTTTGCACTACTTATGTTAATACAGTCTCCTCAGCTCCATGCCATGTAGAGTTCACCATAGGAAACAGTTTATAAACAAGATAGAGATATTACAGGCTTACTTATTAAACCTGGTGAACACTGATATTTAAGATCCTTGAATTCGCATTATGTTGAAACACACATTTTCTTGAGCCAAAACAGTAGCAGGTGCTGCCAAAGCTATTCAGTGGTACTTGTCCCTTAGGATTGCAGTAAAGCAAGGATAAGAAAACGTGAGACATTATGTTTTCAACATGTAAGATTGTTCTGAAGCTTAAGATACCTTCACAAAATGTCAATATTTCAGTGAAAAACTTGTTCAAATCTCTGTGGTTACGCTTGTAGTTGTATATCTTTGAATGATGTACCCCTTTCTGTGGGGTACTGGAACCAAGTAGCGTCATCTGTTAAACAAAACTTGTATGAATGATATATTAATTCAATTGTTTTTCGTTATACATGTAATTCATATTCAATTTCCCTGCCGCTACAGATTTGTTTTCAACTTTGACAGGTTATGAATTTATGGGTCTATTATCCCAGGGATGCTCAAAATGAAAGGAGGGTGTTACAGGGGCTGAATGTTCCCACACTATCCAGGCTAATTGAACAATATTCGTCTTGATTAGCCCAGTTCACACAAGGTCAAAGGTCACTTGAACAATGCAAAGGAAAGAAAAAATGGAAAGATGTACGTGTCGCATCTTTGATGTTTTGAGCTGGTAGGTCTTCAATCATGACCGGTTCGCTCCGTCACACAAAGTAACCCGCCCTCTCCATTTCTCTGTGAGAAGCCGCCACTGAATGAATTTGTTTCTGTTTTGCTGAGCCCAACTGTCACAATGCATTTACCCTTGTTTACCTGAGCTTCAAACAAACGACTGAAAATCAGTTACGACCATTACACTGGTATATCTGGTGATGCAGTTTTTAGAAAATTTGATTGAAGGGCTTTGTGGGAAGAGCAACATGATTACAAATCAAGGTGATCATCATTGGGTGAAAGTTAACACATATTTCTTGATAACATAGCAAGATGCTGTTGTAATGATTGCCTGTAAATTGATTCCCCATATTTATCTTGCTATGTTCTGAAAATATCTCATGGTTTGTATTTCTGTGTACAAATCTTTTTGAATGCTTGTTCATTTGAAAGAATTGATAATTGAAAACAATTTGTTTCATTGATTGTAGGAAATTTTAATGACTTAAAAAAAAATCTTCTTTGTCAGGGTAACTTTGGAGGTGTTGGCAGCAACAATGGAGGTCCTATGGGGAGAACAACCATCCCTCAGAGTCTCACCTATATACCTCCTCAAGATAGGCATCAGATACCTGCTGCCGTGGCAACAACATCCTCTGGTATTGGTCCAGTGACAGGTACTACTACAGCAGCTGCCATGGCAATGCGTTCTACTGCTCCTACTAATACTATCTCGGCACCAGTGACGGGGTCATCAGCGGCGGCATCTTTCTTTGCAAGGTATGGACTTGAATGTTTATGTCATAACTTACATTTCAGGAATTGCACAATTTTCTTTATAAAGACGAATATGATTAGGTGAAGGAGTGCCTGGTGGGGATGAAGCAGTGCTGCGCCCTAGTAGCAGAACTGGTAGGATGATGTGGAGTATCTAGGAGAAGTCCATTGATGCCTCTCAAGCTGGTGATGAGGATGGTGGTCTCATTAGGATGGTCTACAAGATGCTATCATTGATTTGGTGGAATGGTGGTCATTTATATTACCACTGATTTCAGCGATTAAATAAAAGTAAAACAAAAACAAACAGGAAAATGAGGACTGAAATGATTGAATAATATTAGTGGAATATGATTGAAGAATTATTTCAGGGAGTAAAAAGGACATTGCATTAATAGGGATAGACTGTGAAGATGATCAATAAATAATATGAGAGGTAAAGAGACAGAGAGTACAAGAATGAGAGAGAGAAGGATTAGAAAGAAAGAAAACTAGATAGACTAGAGGGGAAGAGGAAGAAGGTGTGTGAGAGAGAGATGATGATGATGATGATGATGATGATGATGATAAAATTTAAGGCAATATATGATCACTTCTCTTTTGTTGGTTGCTTAATCAATATACAATATGTCTGGTAATGTCATAGCATGTAGACATAAACAGGCCTGAAGGCTGTAGTTTTGTTCTCTCAACAACCACTAGCTAAATTCAGACATGAATGGTGGCTGTAATGGATTTCATATATTTTAGAGATCTTTTCTTTTGTTGGGGTTTTTTCCATTCCATCTGACTCCTCCTAATTAGTTCAAGGAGCCAGGATAGCTTTATCCAATTTCACAGGGGTGTGATTGCAACAATCAAACCCGCCCCGACGGAACACTGAATAGAGAAAAAGGTAGCAGAAAACCTAAATCGTTTTGCTTTGGAGGCTTATGTTGTGTCTTCTGATTGTTGAGAAGAGTTTTTATGTTACTGGATAGATGTAAATGATCCATTTTCTATGAGGGGCTTTCTTTCACCTCTTCTTGAACATTGCGTTTGAAGAGCTCAATCACACGCGAATTAATGAGCTGTATAAAAATGCATTAAGGCACCCATAGATGGGAGATGAGGCAGGCACAAAGAAATGGGTCACACGGAGGTCGCACCTCCCTCTGTTCACGACTCATCAATGTCAAAGATCGTTTGGAAAATCCTAAAGTTGATATCAAGGATTAGTGGAAATTCTTTTCTTTTGTATTGTTGAAATACTTGCAAAATTACTCACTTACCTTTCTTTTCTGCTCAACAAAATTGGCAGCAATTTACTAGTGAAAAAGAGAAGTTTGATCATGACAACGGGTGGTTATTGCTTGCTTCAAAACTTTGGAATTGTTGCAGACAGTATCTGCCCGCTAATTGCATGTTGCCTGGGGGGATTTATGAATATGATTGATCTCAACAAGAGGATGAGATAGAATAGAATTAATAAGAGATCAAACCAACCCAGCTGTAAGAGATGGTAGATTGGGTAGTATTGTGATGACTTTTTGTTGTAACTGAATGAGAACAAACCTAAATGGGTATAATGAGGTGTCATTGGTCTTGATTAATGGTGATAATCATTGGAGAATAACCATATCAGATTGCCACAAAATGGTGTTTAACCCATATCAGTTATCATGTACCTCGCAGTAAGCACAGGAGCTTAATAACTTTTAATTCTTATTTTCTTTTCAACCTACATTCTACATACATGTACACTCTTTATTTTCTTTCTATACTTTTCTTTTCAATCTTGTCTTTTGAATATCTTTGAGATACACCTTAAGCTAACATCTGTATTGTATTTATCTACTTCATCATATCGTGTGTTGAGAGCCAGAAGGGCGTTAACTCTGTGTAAAAACATGAGTTAATGCCCTTCTGGCTCTCAACACACCATATTATCATTCAGAGAGCTGATCATGTCATACTTACATTACACAATCCTCATTTATCAGAGTGACTGTAGAAATCCTAATAGTTGTCTCTCTTTCTCTCTGTTATCTACACCTAATCTCATTTATCATAAGCACAGCAATGTTCTTAGGGTCATGACTGAATTTAGATCCTGGGAAACAATCTCTACTTCTAATGGGTTACAAGGTCGATGTCAAAGTCAGACCCGGACATCTAGTAAGGAACATGTTCTTCCAATGGTGTAAAGTTTGTCACATGAGATGGCAAACATCACCAGCACTTCCTTTCTACCTATACTTCATTTTTTGCCATCACCCTCTCTCTCTCTCTCTCTGTCTATATCTCGTCTTCCGTCCTCTCTTCCTCTTAATGAAAATTGCAGTGGAAAGTTTGTATCCTTTGAGGGGCTACAATTACAGCTCCAACTTGCTCTGATTGCAGGCAAAAATCAATGTTAGGGTATTCTCTTATGGCTAGAGTCTGTGATTGAAGGCATGTTTGTTACATGTCCAAGGGATGGATGAAGTTCACCAGGGTTTTCTTGTCACATAGCGGGCATTGACATTCAGCATTACAGCAAAGAAGGGAAAAAATGGCATATATAGAGGTAACTAGTTCAAACTGGTGAGAGGATCACTGCTATTTGTTCATCTGATTTTTCTTTCCAAGTAATGTTGAGTATACTTAAAGGCATCTGTTTCTTGTGGTGCACATGATTTTTCTCCATTTATGTTTTTCCATATCTCATGATAATCTACCTGTCTGTCATTCAAACTATGACAAGAAAGAAGAGTGTAAATAAAACTGATTTATGAATATCATTTTTAAACAAAATTTTCTCTCGTACTCTGATTCATGGATCAGTGTGGGAGTCTCCTCTTCAGCATAGGTTGGCCTCATTGCTATTATCTTTGTTCAAGTCTACCCCCATACAAGCTCTCCTTTTCTATACACTCCTCATTTGTTAAGTATTATTCCTACAGCAAAAATGACAATAAAGGCACAATAAGAATGTGCAAAGCTGGCATTGTTTGCTTTGATACTATGTCAGGATGGATTTGTCATTAGCTCATGTCACCATCAAGTCTGTCATCAATGATTGTAGATTAAGATTATATTCATTATCATCATTCTAATCTCTCAGGTTTCCTCCTTGTCTCCATCCTCTGTGTGTCCACCTAACAATATTGATCATCGCATTATACTGATTTTGACATTGTTGTGTTGTTTGGTTTCCTCTTAACATGATGGCTACTTGTGGTTTCGGATGGTTACTGACTTACTGCCTTCGAAGCCTGCGTGCAGTTCATTAATTAATTTCCTAACACAATTTTACTCACCCATACACAGTACGAAACATTTTCTATTGAGTGGAGGTCAGTGCCTCTTCCTATATGGGGCCACCAATCTGTGCACCCCTATTTTACCCCTTTCCTTACCTTCTTTCAATCAGTCCTCTTGCACCTATTTGGTGTGAGTTGGTTCATTTAGTTTGGTGTGCGATGTCATGATCCCTCTCATGCCCGAGCAACTCAAACGGGTTCGCTTCTGGTACCGTCACAATCAATACTGGCATCCCGTATCACGTAA
Source organism: Heliocidaris erythrogramma (assembly GCA_025617745.1). NCBI lineage: Eukaryota > Metazoa > Echinodermata > Echinoidea > Camarodonta > Echinometridae > Heliocidaris > Heliocidaris erythrogramma. Next base: position 3,703,392 of record CM046855.1, on the reverse strand, counting down.
CGTCACAGAGCTCATGAAGTAATCATGGATGGACGTTGTCGATGGTTGTATCCTTTCCTCCAACATCAAGATTAATCACAGGTTTCTTGAAGGAGAGATGCAGGAGAAGTGATTCTGTGTTTTTGGATAGATGACAAGATGAGGATCATTTTGGTCCTTAATGATGGAGTGCTTTCATCATGTTCACCTCTTCACCAGTATAAAGAAACTAGTCAATTGTTGGCTTTAGTTAAGACGTCTACTATCTATTACTTAGGCTTATACTATATACTGATTTAAACTTAATAAAGCATAGCCAGGAACCTTCTTGACTAAGGGCCACTTCTGTTCTTATCCCCCCCCACCCTTCCATACTCACCCTTTGGTATCACTGCTTAGAAGTTTGTGTGTTACAGGAGTTTCTCTATTTTATTAACATCGTCTTAACCGGTTGACTGCTGAATTCTCAATTTCCCATAGGGTTAATACATGGTCCACCGGGTTCACATAGACAGCAGGTGTAGGGGGAAATATTGCTTTCTTGACATCCTCCAAGTATATCCATTATCATCAGATGCTACTTTTGCTTAAGAGATGTCAATGACTTTGGCGCAATTCCAACGTACAGACATAAAAATGAATTCCACAAAATGAATATTGATTATATTTGCATGAGGCCTTTTGCATAAATGCTGTACATGTAGACTTAGATGTTTTAAAAATATTTTGTGTACTGTCTTATGACACAATTTTCAGTTTTCACGATTACTGAGAGAAGTGGAATGAAGAAGATACAGAGAGAAAGAAATGAGGGGGGGGGGGGAAGGGAGTCATGGAAGGTCAGATATTTTAACCATTGTATTTTTAGTTTCTTCAGAATCAATGTTGTTCGCACTAGACATCCTTGCACCAGCACAAATGACAGAATTGATAAAAATCATGAACGTTAGTCTTGACAAGAGTGAATTTCCCTTCATCTCGCTCTGTTACTCTCTCTCTCTCTCGCTCCATCTATCTCTCTCTCTCTCTCCATCTATCTCTCTCTCTCTCTCGCTCCCCCTCTCTCTCTCTCTCTCTCTCTCGCTTCCTCTCTCTCTCTCTCCCTCTCCCTCTCTCTCTCGCTCCCTCTCTCTCTAGCTTCCTCTCTCTCTCTCTTTCTCTCTTTCTTACTTGGAATGGATTTAATCCTGTCATCTCCATGTACATCTCCCATAGTGTTCTCAGCTCTGTATTTGGTATAATTCCTTTACAATATCTTCTTTATATTGACATGTCCTTTTCTACGTCCATCTTTCATCTCCACTCTGCCTGGCTTTCAATCATTCCGTCTCTCACTAATTTAATTCATCTCTTCATTCACTTCCATCTTGTCTCTCAAAATCTTCCAAAATTCATCGCCCAATCCATCTCAGTCCCACAAGCTCCTATGGATGCCATGGCGATCATCATTAGTAACCATGGCGCATTCTCCGGTCATCTGGATTGGTCATAATCCTCTGACCAATGCATCCAACTGTCTCCTGAACTAAAGGAGTTTCCCATCTTTGCCTCTATCTGGAAAAGTGGATGAGATATATCTGTTAAAAGACTCTGGATTAACAATGAGTGCATTACTAGCTTGTAAGATATTTGAGGTCAGTGAATCATAAATATCTTTTGAAAGCTGGTTGAATTTATGAGTGACAGGGTGGTCTTGTTAGCAAGATCTGCATTAGTAATCATATGCAGGGAATAGAAAATGAAACAAAAATTGTCTGTAATATCATTTGCCTTACTATTTCTTTATTCTATAAAATACAAACTTGACCTTATTATACATCAACCCCCCACCCCCCCCCCCCCCCCCCCTCTGGACATCCCATAATATTCTTTGCTGTATTACCAATGTGATCCTGAATTTGTCTTATTATTGAAGTGTTTTTAATTATATGCATTAATGATTTCATAATCATAATCATAATCATAAAAAGATTCTTTTCCCAGCCTAACTTTGTTCTCAAGGTATTTTTCTCTGCATCAATATCTTTCTCACTTTTTATCGTTCAACCCCCCTCCCCCTCTCCTCCAAGTCATTACCAGCCAGTCATATCTCTTCTTAAATATGATGAATGTGACTTTCTCTATCCAATGAATAACACCAAGTCACAACTATGCATAACATTGCCCATTTAATTTGAAACCTAACCGGACCTTTCCATCTGAGAGTCATCCCAGTGCTACAGCCTGTAAGGTACAACATTCATTATTCACTGGAATGTCGGCATAGCCGAGAAGCGGCTGGAAGTGAATAGAGCCATCTCGGTTTACCAGAACACAAATCATCTTCCAAACAGTGAGGTTTTCTCACACCTAACACAGGAGTCATGCGATCCCCCTCTTGTGCAATATTGTTTAGGAGATGAAATAATACCTAATAAATTAAGATGGTGGCGTTTCGGATGACAGGATGGTCAAACGAATGGTCTCAGGAGGTGAGATAATGACAGTCACGCTGTTTTCACAAGGGCTTTCATATATAGTGTGCCTTTGTGATGAACATTAGCGCTTTGGGATTAGAAAGGGGACACGACTGTTGTGACTGGTTTTTCCACTTCAACAGATAAGGTTTGATTTCTCAGGGACTGTGAGAGTCATTCTGTAAAAGTCAGTTATGATTTATGTCCTATTAAATGATTTATCCATTCTTGATGACTAAGATATTTCATGACTTTATTAAGAACAGTGTGAAACATCCTTTCTTAAAGCAGTATATTGTTCATGAGTTCTAAAATTAGGTTATGACTCAACTGGAATATGCCACACTCAAATTACTTTTGATTAATTTTTTAACCACTTTGAATTAGGACATATTTTTGAAGAAATGTGATCATTTGATTACATCAAATATAATTGTTTCTTGACATGGTATTTATTCAAAAACCCTGTAAGGCTCTTAGACTCCCATAAAACTCAAAGATGTAGGCTTTACAACCAATAGTATTTAAGAAGTTTGTGGACTTCGAAAGCACATAATGAATTTATTTGAACTACTGTTCTGAGCTTTGATCTGCAAATCTATCATAACTAGCATAATCTGACCCTGTGGGTGAATTTCATCCTAAAAAATCACCCTGAAATCACATCAATCAGCTGAGAGGAGATAAATCTGCCAGCTCAAAGTGTTTAAGAAAAAGAAAATAAGATATTCATCATTCCTCCATGAACTTTGGGGGATTAGTTGAAATGATTGCTCAAAATTAACTCTTTCTAGATCTACCCCTGGCAGCTTGTCAAATGCGATATATTGAATCAATCTAGGGTCGATAATCAAGAGGATGTTTCACTTAAATTCCTCTAATTCAACAGGATCACATGTCAGGGAAAATGTACCCCCAGAATTTTCTGATGATGGGACTTTTAGAAGCCAATTACTCAGCAAGCAAATTTTATGGTAATAATATGATAAATCAGTAATTATCATTCATGTCTTAAGGGCATATCGGTCTTTATTAATTAATATGTGATTGCAAGGTAGTGGTTTAATTGTTTCATGTGATGTAAAAGAAAATTCCAGTTGAGACTTGTTTTCTGTTTCAGTTTATGGGTGGTTGAAAGTTTTGATTTTGCTTTCGTTTTTCTTTCTTTTCATCAAATCTCTTCAGATGTTTTTTTATCAATGCCTATGAACCCCAACTCTGCTTTTATTTTTTTAAGTTCAATAGCTTTACCTTTGTCTTCTCAGTTTTCTCTAAACTAATTGTAATTATTCTGACACTGAAGTCAATTGATTTATTTCCATGTTTCAAGGTAGCCTGTAGATACCACAGGCGTATGAGCAGCTTGTGGCCATTTTCATACATACATGTACTGACTTTGTCTGCATGCAAACGTTATCCTATGTTTATACATGTATATCTTAACGGGAGGCTGTAGATGGGTTAAACAGATATTTCTGATGTCAGTGACTTCTTAGACTCACTGGTAAACTCATAAGATATCTTGACTATCTTCATCACCTTTAACTAAGTTCAAATCCTTTGTCCAGCAATTTCTTCTGCAGATTGTCTCAAAGATATTTCATTCTCCAGGTTGGTCTAGGATGACCAGACCTTTGATCGTAATTATGGTATCTGATGTCATTCAGAAATTTGTCTGTATGTGAATCATATAAGCCAAAGTGTAGTATAAAATATGTGCATAATAGAAATAGTTTTGTAATATGAAATGGTACGAGTTATTAATAGTTTTTCATGTCAAGCAGATGAAGTATTTGATTTATCAATAATTCAGAGGCTGATGTGATGCAAAAAAGACTACATTACCTCCCCTGCATTCTGTATTGATGTAGATGATGGTAAAGGTATAATCTTCAAGACATATCATATGGTCTGTCCCTATTTTGAGCAGTTTTGTTGTCAAAACTGATCACATCTGATATCAAGATGAGCTGTCACTCTTGCTACAATGAGTTTTCCATTGTTCAGGATGTAGTGAAACATCAACATTTGTTCATCCGATACTGGAGCATCCCTTGAGTTATCTATTGGATGACAACTCATGCTTTTCTCATTCTATTTCAAGTCCGAATACTATCATGAGCAGATGTGGTGAAATGTGTGTGCTTCAAACATAGGTGTTTAATACATCTTCCTTGTGGCCAACGTGATATGTTAAACCACATCCACAATATCTCTGAGCAGCAATTACATTCTACCAAGAAGTCTTTATCATTCAATTGTGTGGAAAATTGGGCATTTCCTTCAGTTGTGCTTTTTCTATTCATTTAATAAGATAAACCCAAATGAGATAACTTGTTTGTCAGTTCTGATAAGAGAATGAAAAATGCTCCCTCAGGAAAATACATTAGAAAGTGTCATTAGGCACCTTCCTTTATGTCTGTTCTATTTTAAAGGGGAAGACATAATTACATGATAACATCACTCCTTCCGTTACTGAATCTTAGTGTTTTGAAATCATGATTTTATTTATTTTTATTTGTTTTTTAAATTAATAATTCCTTCCCAGACACCTTTGATACTCCCAATAGACCGCTTTGGTAATGTATGCAAATTTTATACATACCCTTCATACAAAGGTTGTTCTTGACAACCTGAGAGCTTGTCGGACATAGCAACAAATAATGTATGCAAACTGGATTCCAAGCATTGAGGCTCATTTATAAAAAGCAGGTTAATGGAATAGCTTGTCACTAGGTGCTCAGAGGAGAAATGTGCATAAATTTGAATACATTACAGAACCGGTCTATTGTCTGAATTTTTTGCAGTGACCATTATCTGTCTAAATATGAAAAAACAAATGTTCAAAAATATCATGCTAGCACAGTCCCGTTATCCAAGTTCAAATTTATTTTCATGCAATACCAGTATCATCCAATGCTCCTTTAAAGTCTAGACATCATATCTCTTGAGATTAGAAATGTGTTTTCAATGATGAAATATAATTTGGTCTTCCTTTTAAACATCACCCATGGGCAACATGGATTTCTTGTTCTCCAATTTCTAATAATACTTAATGTATTTGCCAAATGCACGTATTTGAGGTGTGCCATATTTTCTTCTGCTCTTTTTCATACTGTCTGTGCTTTATGCTAACTTTTATTACTACTTCTTTGAATCATTTATTCTGAAATTATTTGATTTGAAGCTTATTCAGAATGCTTGCAGATAGGTTTTATGTCATGTTTTTCAATGCAATCCTTTTCCTTCCAGTTTGTAAATTTGTACTTGCAAAAAAGTAAAATTATGCATTCCTTTTCCCACTAGAATAGGAACATCAGTCAAAGGAGGCCAATGTAGGCATACTTGATGTCTCAAGTAGATAGACTTGTCTCTTCGGTCACTACTTCTCACCTGTCAAGTGCTCAAAAAAACAACAACAACTGGATAATGGTAATCTCTGGATTGAGAAGGAGCAAGATGGATTGAGGATAGAGTGAGATGGAGACTAGTATTTTAGAAGTGGGTTTACATTTGAAATGTATTGACTTTCATAAGGTTTTGACCTTTAAAGATTATGATCATTGTATCATTATGAATGAAGTTAAGATTTCCAATTTAAATTATAGTACTTAAATATTGTTTCATGATGATACCTCTCTAGTAAGGAAGTAGCTTAATACCTTTCAGAAATAAAAATTATAATAAATTCAAACATTTTAAAGCTAATAAGCCTTATATTTGGTACGTTGAAGGAAAAAAAATGAAATTGTTTCCACATATTTTCTTTTTCTTAATTTGAGGAGAGCTTAATTAAATATGGCATTCTAATCAACTCAAAATTTTGTGGCATGATGTATTTCAAAGTTTGGTTTTGTTACCCGACTCTTTTTGTTACCCTGTTGGATGTGAACATACCATGGGTGTCTAGCATGCCTACCAGGCATCACCTATTTATTTACTCAACCTCTGTATCTACTCTAGCATTGTCAAAACCAATTCAGTCGTATGTCACCTTCATCTAAGATCCTACCCTGCTGCGCTCTGCTCTGCCTCCACTCACAGTCTCCCAGCTGTAACGCTACTTCTAATTGTCTTCTCTCTCCATCTCTGTCACTCTCTTCTTCCCTATTCGCACTTGACTCTTGCATTGTTGATGTTTCATTTTTTTCCTGCTCGTTATCGGTCTGCCAGGTTGTGAGGTTGATCTCTAAAGCAGTAGAGGTAGTGACTGAGGAGAGTGAGTAGAAGTAAGACATGTTTGGCTGTATCTCTTAATTTGATGCACGCTGTGATCTTCTTGCACATGAAGATGGGCAGCATTAATCAAGAGAGCGTGTGAGCCCACCCCTCTGCTCCTCCTCCTAGTGAATTGCTAGGCGTCATGCTAGTTAAACTAACAGTTACACTAGATGTGTACAGCGTGAGATAAGTGATGCATCGCCAGGCAACGTCTTCTGCCATCACCCAACGTTCTTCCCGGGTGCCTCTTTCTCGGATACCCCAATTACGAGATGGTGGGGTGCGAAGCCAGACTGGTTCGTCATGCCCGTAAGTACCAAAGACAATGTGCGACGCCTCCTGTAGGAAAGTTGATAAATTCATACTTTCATTTCATAGTTATGTGACAAATTTGTTACGCTGTCAAAGTCCGACAGCTGTCATTTTTTGATGATGCAGGGTGGACCCAGTGGTTGGTAGCATTGCCAAACCCCATGCTTGCTGCTTCTTAAATAATGTTTGTCAATGTCTAACTTTAACTTGATTTTGATTGAATTTGAGCATCCCTGGGGGATTAATTTCAGTTCATGTGCATGCTTGTCAATTTCAATAATGCAACTGAAAAATGTTGGTATTGAAATGAAGTAATGACTGAGATAGCAAGCATGGAGAGGAGGTAGATTGTTTTCCACGAGATGAAAGCTTAGGCTCTATGGTTTTAACAGGCATCAACATTATTATCAGTGAATTAAACTCATTAAAGATTAAGACTTAGATAAATCAAAACTAAAATTATTGCAATTCACATTAAGTTTAAACAAAACCATTTCCTTTGGGTTAAACAGAACATGTGTTTATGAGAATCTCACAGTTTAATGTGACCTTCAATAAATAGTACAGATTTGATTTAGTATGATCTTAGAGAGAATATTCATTTTGAAGGCTTGAGCCAAAGTTGATGATGAGGAGAGATAATATAATGATGATTTTGAATGCAAAACTTTAGAGAAACCTATGACAATATGAAAGAATGATGTGATGAGTAATGAAAATATGTTGATAATTGAATCTAAGACCCAGTTTTTGAAGCATGGAGGTGCTCATACACCAGGATGGTTTCAACAGTGAAATAAGGCTGGTACCTGACATGATAGTGAAAGGCAGTGTGATACATGAACTTGCTTTACCCAGAGCAAGGAGATAACTCCTTGCCCAGAGACAGGCTAATGTTCCGTCATCAGTACCCGATGTAGCTCCAAATTGGGGAAGACAGTGACAAAACTAGGATTTAGCCGGCACCTGGCACCGATTGGGCCTGATGAAAGAAATAATGATCCTTAAATGTTTTGTCTGTCAGTAGATGATAGAGACGTAGAGCATTAGAGAGAGAGAAAGCAAGTAAGCATGTGAGAATGTTCGCTCTGGATCCAGGGATATTGCGTGACTGTGCTTGGTTTTTATCCTCCTTATGCATTAACATGGAAAGTGAACGTGTCTGTTTTAAAGCAACACATGGCTTTTTTGTATGCTTGTTGTCTTTCAGTGGTTACTTTCATCTGTAGATATTAACGTATCGTAAGAATTTGAAAATCATCTCTTGGGTCTCTTGTTCTTTCTATTGTCATTGGATTATCCTCTTCCATTCCTACTCTCTTTCTCATCATATCTCTCACTTACTGTTTCGTCTCTTTATGTCATTTTGTGCACCATCTCTCCTAGTTCTAAATTCATCTTATACTTTTCGTAACTCATCTTATTATTTGTTGACATGAATTTCTCAACTATGTAATTAAAGATGTCCCATTTTGTTAAAATACTCCAAAATTTCTCCAATGTTTGCTGATTTTAGCTTTAATTCTTATCTCACATTTCATGTAGAGTGATTGTGTTGAATACCAGGGGTGTGTTGAAAGTGCAGTTAGGTTCCAGAGGGACGATCAGTGTCATCTAATGTAGCTTTGATTCACTGCAGAAGCCTGCTTATAAGGATTGTTTTAGATATTTATCATTGTAAGAAGGCAATGGGGATAAGGAATTTGAACTTGAACTTCTCTGCAGATAAGGAATTTGAACTTGAGTGAAGCATGCATACTGACTTGAAGTGTGAGACATACAATTATTGATGCATTATATTCTGTTTATTTAGTCTATTCTCTTTTTCCCTCTATTCTCTCTGTCTCTCTCATCTCTCGTTTTCGATATTATACAGTGCGTATCAAAAAAGTATACCCATCTTTGATAGCTTCTAATTATAAAACTATAACTAATGTGACCTTTAACTTAATTTCATGGTGAAGAGTAACTTGTTTTCTGTCCTATGATACCTCATTCATGACTTTTCTGCCACAGATGACTGAGCACCTGCGTTTTCAAACCAGCATTTTTAAATAAGGTATCATTGGACAGAATATAAGTTGTTTTTTTATTATAAAATAGGTTTCAAGCCCATAGAGGTTATAACTTTTTAATTAGAAGCTACAAAAGTTGGGTATACTTTTTTTGATATGCACTGTATATAATTATGCTATATTTGAAGGAGAGATAATCTTGTCTCCTTTTTTATGTTCTTTTTAATGTTCTATCATGGTTTTACCATAATCATGATGTCTTTTTCTTTTAACTCATATCTTCTTTGCATCTCTGTCCCCTCACTTCATCCCTCTCCTCCCCCCTCTCTCTCTCTCTCTCTCTGTATCTTTCTCTCTTCTCATGTATTTTTGTCTGTACTTTGCATTCCCTTTCATCATAGAAATTTATTTTGACACATTTATTCCCTTCTCCCTTGATCAATTTATATCATCTTACCTTCTATATCCTTTCCCTCTACCACTCCCCATCTCAAATCCATTGCTTCTTCTCCACAATTGGCTTGTAACTCAGCAGCCAATAACCCCCGTAGGAGTGTTCCTATGTCTATCGATTGCAATGATAGAGCCATGATGCATTCAATACTCCATTTGTTTTCACAGGGTTTTCTAAGATAATATCCTTGAGACATGAGTTTTCTCTTACCAGGGTAGCTTTAGGGTTTACACACCCCCATACAACATAGCAGCATTATTGTATCCCATTTTACTGTTCTTCAGCTTCAAGAATGTGCAATTTGATTGTAATTGAGTGCATACAAAAATATTGTATTAAGTTGTGAGTATTAAATTCCATGTGTTATACTTTGGTGGTAGATGAAGATCTTTCAATTTTTATTGCCTCATGCACCCATCTTGTCTTAGACTCAATCACCTAACATGCCCCTAGCTCCCCTCCATTCCAACTCATTTATCAAATATTCTGCACCCTTTCTCAGTCTGTCATAGCTCATAAAAGTATGAGAACATTGATCCAGCTTACAAAAGATATTGTGTAGCATTTGTCTCTGTCTATTACCTTTCCTTTCCTTCAAAACGAAAGAAAAAGTATTGTCCAGCTGAAAGTCCAATATATTGATATTGCTATGCATAGCCTCAACTCAAACAGGCATGAAATTCTACACTTCGGTTGTAACCCTGGCCCAAACTTGACATTTCCAAAGATGGAAAAAGAAATTCAATAATATCTATTTTCTGTTTTGCTTGTCAGCTGGTCGATTTTGACCTATACTTGAAACTAGTCATTGATCTGCTTGTCCTGTAACCATTCATCAAAACCATGTCTGAATGCTATGTTTCGTATCACAGACCTGTTGTTATTCTCTGTTCGGCTGATTGAATGTTTAGATGCCTGGTAATGATTTATTATCTTTGTACTGTTTCTAGAATCATTTACAGATTGGTTTAGGCCCCCAATATTTTATATTGAAAGCTATAATTAAAATTGATTTCCTATCTTGTGGTGTGTTGTGAGCAATATCAGCCTATGGAATGGACTGAAGTAGAAAAGATAGTGTGGAAGATAGTGTGTTTAATAAAATTGTTTTTTGTAGGCATGGATCGATCATTGATTAAAAAATACCAACATGATAATTGCTTGTATTGTTCAGTAAAGCTATCATAGAAGTGCAGGTAATTTTCTGTCACAATTTCACAAAATTTGCTTCACCTCTCTAAATGTACACTGACAGGTGAAGTTTATAAATGAACCTCCTCTTTCAAGTTGATTTTTTTTTGCATAAAAGAGTTTTTGATAATGTTTGGCTGTGAGCTCAAACTGGAGAGGCACACCAATGAGTGTTAGGATCTGGCTAGGGGTGATCCATCATATGTAACTCTGTACATAATAACCTGTCAAGGGGATTGGAAGGAGGGGATTCATCAACTCCAGGACTGGTATGGAGTGGACAGCCAATGGATTAGACAGCAAATGATGAAAGGGACTGACTAATATACAGATAGAGTGGGAGAGAGAGATACAGAGAGAGGGAGAGAGAGATACAGAGAGAGGGAAAGAGAGATAGAGAGAAGGAAGAGGAGAGAAGGAGAGGAAGAAAGAGAAAAACTTTCTACAAGGGTTGGGGGTCATTCACCCATTCAACAGCGCTATCCCTTCCTTGCTCTGTCAGTCTAATTGTTTTCTCAGCCTGTTGCTTGCTTTCCTCTCCCTTCATAGCTTCCATAATCTATATTTTCTCATGTTATGAATATATAGAAGCATGTTATTTCTGATCTTCTAAATTTCATTGTTATATTTAATATAATTTTTGCATTAATGGATACAAAAAGGTTCTTGTTTTTAATGAATTAGTGCAACCTAGAGAGGAAGGGAAAGCAGATGATAAATGATTTCTAAAGAACATATTCAATGAGCTAAGAAGAAGCAAAGAGAGAAGGAGAGATGGTGAGGCAGTGAAAGAGAGTGAGACAGAAGGAAGAGAGAGAGAATGAAAGAGAGAGAGAGGGACAGAAAGTGATATGAATAAGACTCGGGTCAGTAACCCTTCCCCTGACTGTAGCTTATTACTTAAAGGCTTTGACTTTGAGCTATTTCTCATCAGTAATGATCCGTCTCGCTTGCCCCACCCCAATATATCATACTCTCATCTTTAAAAAAAAAAATCTTCTTTTGCAGTGCCAATGACTTTTCCTCATCAATTATAATGAGATGTATCATTTGCGTTGTCCGTATCTCCTTCCTTACTCCCAACATGCAAAGAATAGTTTTAGAAGATGAATCATATAGTATGATGCATAGAATCTTAAATATTCTGCTTCTATATGGAAATTGTCCAGTGTGAGGGATTGAGAGTTGGCTTAGATAAGTCCAGAGGCGAGCCTAAAGGACATCATCTTTAATTCTAGCCATCAGCCTCGCTTCGTCTCGGAGAATGGTCTCAGACGATTTGATGTCGCAGAGAGTTCCAACTCATTGGTGTTAGGAAAATCAATCCCATCATCAATTCTCAATGGTGATCGGTAGAACCCCTCTGGCCATCTTTCACTATTTCTGCATGAAAATTTACAGTGAATATTTGGGATAGTTGGTCTTATTGCCCCCGTGTCAGAGCAGCCAATTACCCACCATCATATTATCATGCCCCCTTCCTTTCAAAGCCACTGCCTTTAGATGTGCTGGGCCAATTTTCAGTTTTATGATCAAACAGAGCTGAGGTATAAATTTTATTCCCTCGTTAACCTTTAAAGAAGAAAATCATTTGACTCCCAAGTGACTGACTATTTCTTGTATAACCTTTTTCCGCCCTGGGTTTGTTAGTATTATTAGTGATATTACTTGCAATGTGTTTTAATGATGACCTAAGATGAAGGTCAGTGAGGATGAAGCTTCAAGAACCAGTCCTTTAGCTTCCTTTTTGAATGGCACTTCAACCAATTTTTCAAATGATTTCATATTTTGCAATTTTTTTCTGGAAGGCTAAAAGGCTGAATCATACCTTTCAACTTGATCATTGGTTTGGAGAGCTTCAGGATAAGGGACATTAACCCTTTTACCTGATTTCATTTGCATGAATTAAACTGTTTCTCAATCTAAATAAACGTTAATGATTCATTTGGGCTCTTCACACTAATAGCTTACCTGCCTGAAGGATGATAATCTAGCGAGGGCGGTTTGGTAGAATCTAAGGTAGAACGGAAGCTGAGGGACCTTCCTTTCCCCTCTGGTTTGTTCGCATGTCTTTGATGTTTTCAAGAGTGAGCAAGTCTCAGCATAAATAATAATTTTGCTTGTTAGAATGTGTAAATTTGGCTTAGGTTATCATACATCACCTCTTTTATTACATGTGATAATATAAACTGAATGATCTATTTACTTTCAAGTACTACTGCATGCTTTCTTAATGTTATTTCATTGTCGGCAAGTTCACAGAACGTGAATCATCATTTTTATGTTGTCGGGTGTTTTCAGACAGTTGTTTAAATTGCTTCATTTTGTCTGTAATAGCTCTTTACTCTTCAAGAAAATGATTGCAATTTTGTGGTAGTGGTTTCATTACAATTATTTTATGATGTCAAGAATGACATTATTTAGAGTGTGATTGTGGTATTAAAGGCATAGTTGAGATAGCCATGAATTATAATCAGCACAAGTTCAATGACAGGAGGCTGAAAGATTCACAGCTACATGAATGTTCTAAGGGTTGAAACTTGCTTGCATTACAATGAACATGAATGAAAGATTGCACTGGATTAAACACTGCCTTCAGTGTTGAAGCTGTAAATTAAACCTGTTAAGTAAAAAAAGATATTTTCAATATCTCAGGAAACAATTCAAGTGAGGAACTGTTCACTTAGTGTGACACGATGGATACGTAGGAATGTATCTTTTGATTCATCTTATCGCTGACATCAGTTTTGATCATGACCTTAGAGATCAGAGAAGTCACACTCCATTGGAGAAAAACATTTTTGTTGAAATGATTTGCATGAATTCAACTTGACAGATCTTATCTTTATGTCACAGGGAACCAATCTTTGTTCCATAAATAAAAATGGGAATGTTTTAATACATACCTGGGGAATTCATTTGTTTGCATTATATGTGTATTTATATTTATCTTTTGAAAGGCATGTTAATGATGATTTATAAATATGAAAAGATAAAAATCAAGATGTGAAGGAAACAAATCTAAAGAGGGTTAACTCATATTGCCTGTACTATACTTAACATACTTAACAGAAGCTTAACATTTCTCTAAAAGTTGTGTGTTTTTAAACTTTTATAGTTTGAAATTCTTGTTTTTTCCACTCCCATTCTCTAACATTAAAGGCCAAGTCCACCCTAACAAAAAGTTGATTTGAATAAATAGAGAAAAATCCAACAAGCATAACACTGAAAATTTCATCAAAATAGAATGTAAAATAAGAAAGTTATGGTATTTTAAAGTTTCGCTTAATTTCGCAAAACAGTTATATGCACATCCTGCTCAGTATGCAAATGAGGGAACCAGTGACGTCACCCACTCACTATTTCTTTTGTATTTTATTACATGAAATACGAAATATTTTAATTTGTCCTTGTTATAATGTGAAACAAGGTTTGATTCCTCGCTGAACATGTGTAATTGCCATTGTTGCAACCTATACACAATTCAATGAGAGCTTCCTAATTGTGAAATCTGCAGAAATTAAAATATTCTATATTTCACATAATAAAATACAAAAGAAATAGTGAGTGGGTGACGTCACTGGTTCCCTCATTTGCATACTGAGCAGGATGTACATATAACTGTTTTGCCAAGTTAAGCGAAACTTTAAAATACCATAACTTTCTTATTTCACATCCTCTATTTTGATGAAATTTTCAGCGTTATGCTTGTTGCATTTTTCTCTATTTATTCAAATCAACTGTTTGTTAGGGTGGACTTGGCCTTTAATTCTTCACCTCCCCCTCTCCCCCTCTCTCTCTTTCTCTCTCCCCTATCTCTCTATCTTTCCCTCCCTTTCCCTCACTCTATCAATGTAAAATTACTTTGACATGAGAAGTCTTGTAGGATATTAGTGAAAGCTGGATTTCTCAGCAGCAATTTTTATACAGGGGCTTATTTTTATATATATTTTTTTGAAAAGCATTCTTGTAATTTTGTATAGCTCCTCTAGTACAGAGCTTTCCAGAGCTGTATTGCTTGCATCTCCTGTGCATTTAGTTGCTGCTCTCCTATTTCTTTCTCTCTTATCTTTCTCTCTCTCTCTCTCTCTCTATGTATCTGCATCTTAATTCCATTTTGTCTTAATCCGTATTAGTCCTGTATTATTCTATCTTGATCCCTCTTGATTAACTCTACTTCTATTATACTTCTAATTCCCTCTCCTCTAATACTTCATACTAATCTAGTTAATGAATAATTTTATTTTATTGAAAAGCAGAAGTCTCCATATTTCAGGCTTATACAGTAAGGTAAAGGTAATTCTTATAGGGCAGAGAGTGAGAGAGGTGCAGGGAAAGAGATTTTAGCCTGAAGCTCTTCTCATTACTGTCACCCATCCACCCAAACCTCCCTCACTGTAAAGTGTTGACCATACAATGTCTATTCAATCTGAAACCCAATGTCCTTGTCCTCATTCCAGGTCACATTGTAGGTCAATCTGCTCCCTCTCATTTCAGTCAAGCAGTAGTTATGAGAAAGAAAAATGTATAAAATTAATATCATTTGCTATTTTTCTGAATGTTGCTATTTTAAAGTGACAGTAAATTGAAGCTCCTAATGGCGCCATCTTTCAACAGGATTTGATAAGTGTCTGTGCCTCTAATTTTCCCATCATGCCCCATTCTAGTTTGTAGAAGCTTAGAATGTATCTGTAGGCAATTTTCCACATGTGCAACGTCAAAAATAATAGTTTGAAATATAAATTGTACCTATTTACCAAACTGTACAAACAGCTGTTTGTCGAAATTCAAAATAAAATGCAATTAATTTCAAATTATAATCTCAATTTAGCAGTTACTGTAAGGTGGCGCTGTTGAAGTTTGACTAGTTTAATGCAATTTTAAATGGTAAAGATAAGGATCAATAAGTAATAGTATCCAGAGCAGTAACAATAAAGTGGTAATCCTATGAATCAAGATAACGAATAGGATATCTGATTGTAGATTGATTATGCATGATAACACTGAGCAAGAAATTATGCCACTAATTATCAGATCACCTTCACTTGTAAAAGATTTCAGCTCAAAATGAAAAAAAAAAATAACTAAAATAGACAAACATATTTCATCAAGCTCCTCAACACCCTTTCCCTCCCTATGTGAGCCTTTTTGTTTATTGCGATAACTCTTTCCTTCATCTTCCCTTTGAACAGGATTCCAACCATATCTATTTATCCATCAAAGGCCCCCATAGTCCCATATATTTATTTTTGATGTGATGGCAGTGGAGCAGCACTACTCTCTTCAACTTCCCAATTGAATCACAGCCTGAAGCCTCACAGCTCATTTGAGGGCAAATCACTTGCCCAATAATTCCCCGAAATCTTTGCAATAATACTGCGTGGAATTTTTCAAAATATGATGAGGAATTATTTTTGGGCAAACAATTCTTTTTAACCCTGATTGCATATCCACCAAAATGTAGTGTATCTGGTATTGTATCTTCATTCAGTAAAGGAAATACATTGAATATCTGTAGAGTTGAAATGATCTTCAATTGTAATACTAGTACTTAAGAGACTAAAGCAAATTGATCACTTTTATTTAAGCAATTGTTTCTCTGTATTTAAATAATGTAAGAGAAAGAGAACCAGAAATATATTAACTGGAATTCTAGAAGAGCATTCTTTCAGCTCTGTATGGCAACATTTGCCTTCAGTATGTCTGGTCTAATTTAATGGTAGATTTATGATTGATGGTCGGTTCAAATTAGACTGCATAACAGGTTTTTATGACATCGTATAAGAGTGTCAGTCTTAATCATTTTCATATTTTCTTTTGGAAAAGGTGTTGGTTAGAGCCCCAGGGTGGTCCCAACTCCTGTAACTCTAGGTGGTAAATTGGTAGAGCAAGAAAGAGAAAAGTAAGAATGTGAGGAGGTAGGGAGGGAATACATCCCACACACAGTGGAACTTACTCCACAATACACCTGGACTTTTATAGGCTTGCCTGCACTGACTGTGGTCCTAAAATGGCTCCAGACATATCCATCAAATTGCCACTAAAATTTCTTCATCTATTGATTATTTTAGAAGTTATTGCCTTCTAAACAAACAATGACACATTCTCCTATTTTTCTTTTTTCTTGTTAGGATAATTCAGATAAATGAAGAGGATAAGAGAGAAGAAGACAACAACAGATATATTAGATAGAGAGAGAGGGAGGAAGGAAGAGAGAGGGAGAGGGAGGAAGAGAGAGAGAGAGGGAGCAGAGACAGAGAGAGGGAAGGAGAGAGACAGAGACAGACAGAGAGAGACAGAGAGAGGCAGAGAGACGGAGAGACAGAGAGACAGACAAAGAGGGGGAGGGAGAGAGAGACAGAGAGAGAGAGACAGAGAGAGAGAGAGAGAGAGAGGGAGGGAGAGAAAGACAAACGGACAAAGACAGATGGAGAGGAAGTTGATATGAAGAGGGAAAGTCTTGAGGGTGGATGAGTGAAGATGGAGAAAGAAAGAAACAAATTTGATCAAGCTGGTAAGAGTTGACTCAACTCATAAATCAGTATAATATAAAATGAGTCAAATTTTGGAAATAGAGGGATCTAAAGCTGAGCTGGCACTTTAGATAATATTTAACTGGCATGCAGAGCATTTATTTGTGTTTTGTTCTATAGCCACCCACCACTCTCATAACAAGTGTTGATACTCCCTCTCAACTTTATTTGCCTTCAAGACTTTAATTTGGCTTGATTTATGATATCAAATCATACTTTTCCCCTGCATCTGATCAGGTACTTCTGGAGAGATTAAATAAATTGTTATTTGTGGGCGGTGTACTGTATCTATTCCTCATAAATTTTGTCATCCAGTTTTATTTTTTTTTCACCAAAAGAAAGAAAGAGCAGATGGGAGAGAGATGAACAGAAAAGCCTTCATATTACCTGATAAATTGTCAAATGGACTAGAGATGGATAAAAACAAAAGAGAGAGAGAAAACTAAAGAAATGGGGGGGGGGGGGTAGAGAGAGGGAGAAGCGAGATTGAATGATTAGAAGAGAATTTGGAGCTTGCTGTGATGGCCAGCCCATATTTATTTAACACTGCAGACTTAAGTAGCTAGCAATTGGAACAAAATTGAATTCTCCACGATAAATACAGGCCAATTTTGACTATATTTGAATGAAATCGGGCTGGAGCAGTAATTTGTATAGATGCGGTCCCACTGCTAGATTGGGAAGGGGAAGGGGTTGGTTTTGCAGCTAGAAAACTTGAATGCTACCCAGTTTGTCTAGATTTTATTATAATGGCAACATTGATATAAAGATGATTTAACCTATTTTGCAGCAGTGACATAAAGAGTGTGTACTCTACCCTCAATTTAGACTAAGTGAACATGTCACTCCAGCCTAAGAATAGGACTATGATATATAACTGCCATATATGAGAGATCATCTCCACTATCTTGCTTTGAATAAAGATTGTAATTATGATTGCATGCATCCAAGTTTCCAAGCATAATCTTAGATGTATTATGAGATAGTGAAAATGTCCCAAATCATACCAAATTGTTCACAAGGTTGTTCAGTACTTCAGAAAGGCTGAGTGGTTAAGTGTAATTTAATTTTTTCTTTGACTCCCAATTTATCGAAAAGGGAGACCCGCTGGCATTCATTGAACCCCATTATAGAGATTTCTCCTCACACATTTAAGCAAAGTGAATATCCTTTCCACATCATTTGACACAATTATCGACCTCAATTGTTAGAAAGATGAGTGAAAGAAGCAACGTGTGTGTATGAACACTGCATGATATTGGTTCTATATCCAGGTCCTGGCTTAGTTTACCTGGGAAAATTAATTCACTGGACAGATTTGTATTATAAGATATCAGGGCCAGTGGTTGGCTACGGTGTCTGTGGGTATTTATAGATTTCAGTAATATCTTCTTATCCTGAAGCCATTCATTCTTTTCAGCTTATTGTTTTGAGGCCAACAGGGAGAGGTGAAGAAAGAATACTCAAAGGAGAAATCCCTCCTTCTCATGCATCCCCTGAAATGCTGATAATCTGTTATTAGTCAACAAAATTTAACTTTTTTGCTCAATATGGAATGAACTGTTCTTAAGGATTTATAAAACAGATCATGAATCAAACATTTAATGAATAGAAAAGCTGTATATAGGTTGTAATGTTCATTAATACAACTGTGTTTTGTTGGTAATTTTTATGTTTGTCATTATGTTATTAATTTTGTTAGTATGCCTATGTGGAAAACTCTTTTTTCTTTTAAATACAAGTGTTAACCTTACCTGTAAACTTCAAGGAAGGAATGAAGAAGATGAAAGAAGTAGCTAGCCAGGACAGAAGATGATTAAGAACATAGATAAAGACACAAATGGCAATAGATTGACAAGAAGAAACAAACCATCATCATGATGGATTTATTGTTGAACAGTTTTGTTATTTTTGCAGTGTTGTTTATGATGCAATTTATTGGATATTGGAAAGTGCAGCGTTACGGTCCTCATTCTCTTCGAAATCAATCTATAGGCTAAATACTCCTGAAATGTGTACTGAGCTAGGTGACCGTTTTCAAATGTCATTGGGGTTAAATGGAGCGTTATTACGCTACAGGACTTGGCTGGCCCATCAGCAATATTATTGGCAGAATCAACATTCCGATACAGCCAAAGAAAAGGGAGCGTGATTGCAGAGCACTTTATTGTTTAGAGGCTTTTGAAGCTCAGTTCTGCGAAGGTTTTTGTTAAAGATTTCACACAGAGAGAAAGAGAGAGAGAGAGTGAAAGTCCTTGCCCAATAGGCAATAACCTTCCCTATTCTATTAGAAATTGGAATTCTAAATTTATACAGGTAACTGCAATAGATAATTTTACTCACATATGAAAACAAACTATATTGTTATAAATCAATTGCACTCTTCTCTTTTATCTGTTAGAAAATGTAAGGAATCATTTTTGTACGATGACATATTGAATGAAATTTAGGAGCATTGATTAGTTGCTGTTTATTGTGGATATCGTATAATACTGAAGACTTAATAATACTTTCTTCATGCAGTTAATTTTTAGAAGTCTGGGACACCCCATTGAAGCTGAAACTATTTCAATGAATAGTGTGATTCTTTGGTTAAGTGAAACCACTTAACTGTGAGTAAGAGGGATTGACAGATTATTATAAAAGCAAATAAGATGATTGTTAGGTTTTTCAATCACACACCTGTGATTGACAGGCCAGTGAAATGCTATTAATGATGTGGAAACTTTTAGGGGATACCATCACCTCAAACAAGGTGGTAGGGTGGGATAGCTTTTACCTGACTGGAAGCAATGAATAGGAGCATTTTAAAGTAAACAAAAAATGGATGGTGAGTGATTAGCTGAATAGACTGTCCCATAGCTCAATTTAGCTTAATTGTCCAGCTTCACTCTACTTTATTATATATGATTTTTGAAAGTCATTAAGACAGTGGAGGAATGCAGTGTATATTCCCTTATATTAAAACATTTCATGTGGGATATCCAGGTTGAAGTAAAATGATATTGATTTATCATTGGTATAAACTTGTATACTTTGATCTTTATTTCAGTCATAAATGTAGGCCTAAATATTATATTGTATTTTCCACTACTAGCATACATACAGGTATACCAATGCAATGGTTGCATATTTTGATATTCATGAGATTGTCTTTCTTTCACTGGAATGAAGAAAAGGGATGTATTACTAAGCTTTCTATAAAGCAAACATACTAAAGCCATATGAAAACATAGTCTTTGATCCACACTTGACTCACGGCTAAAGAGAGCAGAGGGAAGAAGATGAGGGAATTCTGTGAGATATATTGAACGCAAAAGAAGAACATGGAACAGGATTTTAGGAAGTGGATGGGGAGCTAAGACATTAAATCCCTCCCCCAAGCAATAATTTTGTTTGATGTACATGCTGATGGCGTGTGCTGGTATCGCAGGAGTAAGGTGATGATATGAGCTAGGTGTGACAGAGAGGGAGAGAGAGAGAGAGAGGGGGGGGGGGGGGTCTCTTACATGTCGTGGATCTGGTGATATCTTGTAAAGATTTGCTTTGATTTCATTTCATTTGTCAAGTATAAATACATAAACCTACATTAAAACTTGAAATGTAGGCCTTTAACAGCGATATGAGCATACCTTGAGGGATAACCCATGGAACATTATAATGAGCTTATATTAAATGTGATCCTATTATATTGATAGGTAGCATAATTTAGCATGATTAGGTTAACATTTATATACAGTGCAGATCCAATTGTCCTTATATCTCTCTTTGTAATTGACTGCATTTTCTTTACTGACAATTTAATTGATGATGGAATTTAATTGATTACTTTTATTTTAAGACATGGCTTCAATTGTATTTGGTGCAAAGGACCAACTTATAGTTACATTGATAGTCACTTAGTAATTGTATATGTACCAGTTTGTCTCCACTTATTCAGGGCTAGGAGGGAACTTTCTTTGTCATATCCATATCTAAGCCGTCAAAGGTTCAAGGACCTGCATGATAGGCCTACAATGGACAGAATTAGTGCTTTCCTTGAGGCTACTCTTTCATTCAAATCCCTAAAAACAGGCTTACTTATGGCAATAAGATGAAGATCACATTGTTCATACGTTTATATAGTTATTACTGTAAATGTCATCAGTAACATGGAAGCTAAATGCTCATAGACTTTTAACTCCTTCCATCTAAAGTCTATTTAGTAGAGGCCTACTATAGGCCAGTATTTGAAATACACCTTGATCAAAGGTTACGTTGCCCTTCAACTTAATAGGGAGCCCTGTAGTAGGGGAAAGGAGAATATTCACCCTCTCTCTCTATGTAGAGGAATTAAAATGAATGAATGAGGTGGCATAGATCACTTAGTAGTAAGATACACCAAGCATCTAAATTCACTTCTTATCCCTAAAAGCCTTCAGCGCTCCTATGAGTGATTCATAGATTTTTCTTAATTTCAATAATGGATTGTGACAGAGGAGAAGGGGTGATCCCCAATCACAAAGGGGATCCCCCAGAAGTCAACCTGAGTGCTAGTCTCAAGTCTGAGCTTTGAGGAGAAAGAAATCCTTGTGTTAAATCATGAGGAATTGAAAGAAAAAGAGACGTGTTGACACATTATAGTGTGCAAGTGTTATGGTGACAGTGTCTGATGAAAGCTTTGATTCAATGATAACAGCTAATAATTACAAGTAGTGACTATGTAGGAATGTAAATTGTGTATCTCTGGAAAAAAAGTCTACATTCTCACAAGCCCAACTCATTTACTCAGTAGGGTCAAGATGGTCGAGTTTCACCAAATCCAAATAACATTAACTATAGCTTAAGTACTGTAATTTATACAAATAATTTCTTGGTAAGTACTACAAAATTTCAATATGGCACGAAAAAGAGACATGATAACGAAGCTTTTCGACCTGCACTCATCAGGTTATCATGCAGGTATATAACAAATTACTCAAAATCAACTGTATTATACTCAATGAACCTGGACGCAACCCGGACGCCGTAATTTCAGAACAATCGCAAAGCTTGGACGAACTCCTTTTGTCTGCACAGAAGGGGTTCGTGCGATTGAATGTAGGCGGCTTCCAGAAAAGCGTAAATGCGCTGCGCTTCTGGCCCGGGACATAATTGAGAATTGATCGTCGAAAACCTTCATTATCACGTCTCTTTTTCGTGCCGTACTGTAATTGATGTTTTATTTCATAAATAATGATTTCTATCTCCAGCATATTATAGCTCTACCAATTATATGTCATGAGTAATTTGTGTAAGGTTGACATTGTCTACATTATTTAAAACAGGTGAGGGCCTATATCATCAGATATACGGATAATCGCTTTAAATGTTCAATGTTTCATCTTGACTAATTTCCACAGTATTATTACATTGGCAGTAATCTGAAAAAAGCAGCAACAACAAAGATGTATTCATACCTTACTTGCATGTAAAAGATAGATTTCCAGTTTACATCATAGATTTCTACATATGATGACATAAATGGTTCCCTGGGGTACCAAATAAAAATCGGCCATTTTGTTGAATTATTTAATTTTTTTTAGGTGACCCTGGGTCACCAAAAAGTGGGAAATTATTTTGGTGTGATTTTGTCAACATTCAATTGTGTCCCATGTTCTTGTAAAAAATCCTATAAGTCATTTATTTTTCTCAAATTCATTGTTGTTTTTAGTAATTATTCTATAATTGATTTCTATTTCTTCGATTTGAGAGAGGGCTTGGGCCAGCAGGGTCATAATAACACCATCAGCCTGCTCCTTGTCTTCCCCGTCACTCGCCTTCCTAAAAACCGCTACCATCATGACCACAGATCAGCGGCCTGCTCGTCCCCCAACTTCTGTATTGCACGATATCGTGCTCTTTCAAGTTTCTCGGTCCTTGAAATCTTCCTTTCCTTACGTCCTTTCCCTTACAGTAAATTTCCGTATCCACCCATCACCTTCCACCACTGTCTAAGTTTGACAGTTTGACAGCTAAATTACAGTAACGATGATGTGATGTTTTTTAAGAAGAAGTGAAATAAAATCAAGTTCTAAAGCCGCGGGACCTAGCGCTATAGCCACTACGCTTAATTGTCTAGCACGAGCGAGCGCGAGCTCGGCGCAGCAGTGCATGCACACCATGCATGCATAATAACACTGCACTGTTAACATGCATTGGGAATGACTACGTACACGCACTGCATGCATTCATAACTCTGGGGTTGTACTCGAGTGGACAACGCTACCCCGGGGTACCGCGTGGTGCATCATATGTAGATTTCAACAGTTCAGCCAATATGAGAAAATGGCATGTTCGCCCACCAGCGGAATGGGGGGGGGGGGAGAGTACACAAAGCTGTAACTGTAAAACCCCCCCCCCCCCCATCTTTTTTAAGTGATGACTTTTTTCTTCTTGTTTTTTTTTTGCTTGTCTGAAATTTGTTTAATATAAAGACACCAGAAAATCCTGGTGACCCTGTTTTGCTTGTCATAGAAATATTGAATATATTGTGCCCCCTCTTTTAATTCAAATCCTATATCCACCCCTGTGTTCACCTTCATCTTTATTTTCATGGATGAGCATGTAGAGGGGAATCCTAACCTTCAGATAGCATTATCATCAGAAAGCAGGTCACAATTTTGAGATTTGTGCCCAATTAGTAGGAGACAGAAAGTATGCCGCGTGCTAGGATAATTTGATTAGAATTGGATTTAGAGTCGGTATGGATGTTTTAAGGAGCGTGGAGTGATGTGGGTTAATCATTTTATGAATCATAAATTCTGCCATTTGAAATGAAGTCATCATATATCTACATTTTTTGAAATTCTAACTTTGTTATTGTACCTGCTCTTGATTTGTTCATTGCTATTGAAACCTACGACTGCAATCTCTGAACTAGCTTTATAATATGTCAAAACTTCTTGTCCTTTCGCATTGTCCAGTTTAGATGAAGATAATCCCTCAGGCGTTAGTCCTTTATAGATGACGAGATAAGCAATGATGCATTTAATCCATTTTCTTTTCTATTGTATTCAGGTCAGTATGATTCAGGCCACTTCTACTACAATTTTGTGACCTAATATTTCCATTAACTAAATGTATAGCTCCATCCAAAATGTAGGGCTCCTGTAATGAGTTAAGTAGCATTGTGCAAGTGGAGTATTAAACTATATTTGCAAAATGTGAATTTCTTGAACAAGCGAGGAGGGACCCATCTTGATAAATGGTGTACTTCCTGGCCTTGTACTATTCGTCAAGTTCATCCCTCTGTGGGAGGAATCGCCTTTGTCTACGCCTTTCCGCAAGACAAAGTCAATTATCTGTTGTGATAGAGAAGTCCTCATTAACAACGTTCTCTTCTACTACGTTGTTCCTGGTTGGAGAGATTAGTGTTTGGTTTTTAAGAAGAGAGAGGGACGGTGTGAAGAAAAGCACTTGCGGACCATGCCTTATCAGCTGCTAAATGGCACAATAAATGTCCTCCTATTCCCTGCTGCACTTTTCATCAGACGGTTCGTGTCCGCCGATATGAAGTTATACCCACATTCTGATTAGCTGCGCCGAATTTGTGAATCGGCGTTTAAGGGCGGCATGATCGTCGTCATTATCGCGGTGGCGTTTATATGCCCGAGGGCAATACTGGAGCCGCATCTTTTGTTGTTGTGCAACAGCGTGGAAACTGACTTGTTTCCACAAGATAAAAGGTGTGAAAATAATGGGATGTAAATTACCGACCAAGTGAGGTTTGGTGCTTGGGTCGGCATGGCGCATAAACAACAAAGGAATCTTCCGCCTTCCCTTTTTCTTTTCTCCTCTTTACCCATCATGTCTGAGGCCTTATTAATTAGAACATCAGGAGTATTTTTAGCTGATTGGACATGACAGCTTACCAGACTAGGAACATCCTCTAGAGACTTGAGGATATGATCATCTCTGTCCCAAGGCCCTTGGACATTCCCACTTCCCTTGTTATCAAAACAATACATGCAATGTGTCCATAGGCATTAGAATAAAGAACAAAACAGACACCAAGATTTTCATGTAGAAAAACATTATCTGATTACTGTGGTTAAGTTTGTATTCATTCCTAGGCTGGCTTCATTGCATGGTAATGTTTATGTAATTACCAGGAAATTCTCTCTTTCGCAAAAATGCAGTTCTGGTAAGACTTATTGAAAAGGAATGAAATTCTTATAATATACTGCATCTGAAATATTGATATGATTTGCATAAAATGAAGGGGGAAAATAAGATGGATGAATTATATGAAATTGTGATATCAACATTAGAATTATCATTTTTATAGCATTTTTTGTAGGAATAAACTTAATATTCCCATTTGATAATGTAATTCATGAAATTAAAAATACAATTCATATATGAAAATAGTATAAATTGAGAGAATATACATTGACAGTCACTCAAGACTCTGTTAGACATAAAAGAACTTCTTTAGTCTGATATTTGAAGAAAACAAGATAAAAAAACCTCAATGAAATGTATTTTGTAAGAAACATGGTAAATATGAGTGTCACATCTAAAAAAAAAAGTATCAGAAAATGTGAAGTGTAATGTCTAAGCGAAAACATACAAACATTAAGTGGGATAACGAATGAATCGATTGAAAGGGAAATAGGAGTAAAGGTAACCTACTCATACTTGCATTTTGTTTCAAGTTGAGTGAGTAATGCACTTATCAATTGTAAGACGCACCCCTCGACCCCCGGGAATGGTGCGTCACTTGTCAGATGTGAGTCGGATTTTCCTATACCATGACGCACCTGTGTGTCTCGACTATGACGGACCTTTTCTTACAATGACTGTGCCTGGACGAAAAAATATGACGCACCAGTTCTAGACTTTGACTTACCATTGTGACGCACCCCGTCATGGTAAAGCTCCGCGCGCACGTGGCACGCTATGCATCGGCGCGGCGCTAGTATAGTATTGCATGCATTGTTGATATCGACATGCATGCATGAACGCTAGCTGAAGACACAAACACACGTTATCATCCTGCACGCTATTGAGGCCGAGCTCGAGATAAGATTATCGGCGATGACATATGAAAATGTGCAGAAGTCACACAGTGCAATCGCTGACATTCTTGTGACGTCAACACATGAATATTCATGTCTCAATCCAGCCTAGCACAAATGCTACCGATCGCGATCATCGCGGCAAGAACCGAACCAGCCAACGCAGTGCTGGAACGAACGGGGTAAAAATAAACAAAGTAACGAAAAATACCTTATTTCTTCCCTTTTTTGAGAACCCAGACAGAAGACAGCATGAGAGAGGATTTGAGATCATTATAGGGGTGGGAGTTTCGGGTATTTTTTCAAATCGGGAACCCGACGATTTTTCGGGCGGGTTCCCGGTTACCCGAAAATCATATAACACAAATTACAAGCTTATATTTACCCCTAAGAAGCTATTAACACTGGGAAAAACTCCTTCGTGTTTGGCACCTGAAATAAACAATTCAAGGGAAAAAAGAGACTGGGAAAATCGCGGGCGCAAGACATGATATTAGGCCTAAGCCTCCTAAATTTAATCCATAGAAATCATCGATAATAATCATGCCAGCGCCTTAGCCTTAGGTAAATAACGGTCAACAGTCCCTTGCACATGTTTATCCAAAAATACACACATGAACTTGAAAGGAAGGGAAATACAATGAAATCTCAAAGAAAAACTTGTTTGAGACGATGATCATGATGATTCTTTATAATTTTGCACGAGCAGCCCTTGGGAATTTTGACATCTGATCGTAAAGAGAGCAAGAGGCAAACTTCACGCGTAGTATCAATTGATGTCCCTGACGAAAATGGCGAGCTTTCTCTGCTACAGTCAATACGTGTACACATTGTAATTCCCCACGCACGATCAACGATAGTTTCCTTCTCAAACAACTCATCGCGCCGCGTCAATTATTGAAATTCACACACACACACATACACACACTTCATGTACCACAGTCTACTGATATTCGTAAAAGTATGCTAGTCCGATCTCTCTTCGTATACACACACAGACACGCTCATAAGATCATGCTTCTTTTATTTAGAATTTAGAAAGTGCAAGTTCATAAACGAAAACTGAAAACAAGATTTTTATATTTTTTCCTTTTTTGGGGGGGGGGGGTAATCATTTCTTTCTGAATGACTCTCTCTCTCTCTCTCTCATAAATGACAGGGTTTATTTTAAAGAAAGGGTTCTTAAACTGCTTTGCCTGAATTAAAAAAAATGCGTGGGCCTAGTGTATTAGCGTTTAGACAATAGTGATGTAACCCTTATAAGTTATAACCCGTCCCTCAACGTTACGGCCCCACCCCTTCCCCCACGTGATGGAGATCGGAGACAATAATTAATAAATGAAACAAAGGAAACATGCATAGATGTCTTCTCAACAGTCAAGTAGTCAACAGGTAACTTTTCATTATGACATTTTCGTTGTGCATGTACATGTAAATAAAAACGTTCTTTCAAAGGACTAAATGCAAAACAAAGAAGAGCTGGTATGTGTTTTCTGTCATCGGCATGATCTTCATAACCATCATATCATCATCATAACATAATTATCATATCATCATGATCCATGATGATCGTCATCATAATCATCATCAAAGACATCATCATCATCATTATCATCTTGATAATCATTATCGTGAAAACAAGTATCATCATCATAAAAAAATATCAAAAAATATCAAGCCAACCACTTCATCCCTGCCCGACCGTAACTTCATCCTTTTTACGCACATGCGGTTCCCCTTTGATATTCGATCTGTTTATACGAAGCGCCTTCGCGCCCAATGCCGCGGCGGTGTGAATTGAGGATCAAAGGAACGGGGAGGAAAAAAGGCGCAAACCTTCATTGGCTGGTTGGCATATTTTGCACATGTCATGACTTGTGGTCATCAAATGAGGTCACAAGCCCAATTTTATGAATGAAATTCTTGATCGTGCGCACTCTAGACAGCCTTTGCTTCCCATGCCTTGTTTTTCACTTTCACATGAATGAAGGATATTATTTTGGATATATCGCCATGGATATAATCTGATTTTAGTAATTTCGAATTTATTAATTGTGTGCTAAAGTTTCAGGAATTGTGACAGTGCCAAATCGTGCTCGCGCTTAATCTTGTTGATGTTAATACATCTGTTCATGTACGAGTCATATTCATGATGAGATGCCGCGTGCGAGTATGGAGCGACGGTTGATGTTGAATATGGATGAGTTTGTAAGCTTTACGCCCGTTGATCGCTCATGACTACGACATATTGTTTACTCCAAATAAGGGGGAAAGGCATTCAAATGCAAATTATATTATGGGTTCGATGAACCAATGAGCATGCAGTATCTGAATCGCGGCTGTGGGCTTTGCTGTCTGTGTATACGAATGTGTAAGGTTTAAGGGTTATGTATTATAGTAAGTTGAACGAATCGAAACATGTATAAGTCGTATTCATGATGAGATGCCACGTGCGAGTAATCCGAGTATGGAGCGACGGTTGATGTTGAATATGGATGAGTTTGTAAACTTTACGCCCGTTGATCGCTCATGACTACGACATATTGTTTACTCCCAATAAGGGGGGAAGGGCATTCAAATGCAAATTATGTTATGGGTTCGATGAACCAATGAGCATGCAGTCTCTGAATCGCGGCTGTGGGCTTTGCTGTCTGTGTATAACGAATGTTATAGTAAGTTGAACGAATCCAAAGTGGGGCGCTATATGGATTTTTCATTGAATGGATTTTTCATTTAATGGCTGGTCGACGATGAGTAATCATTAAAATACTTATTTTCGGGAAACGGGCATGTAATATTTTGACCCGGGACCCGATGCTCTCGGGCGGGACTCGGGTACCCGGTTTTTAGTCCCAGCACTAGAGATCAATTATTATTATTTGGGGGTTTCCATTTTATTTGATGTCATCAAACTCGATTTTGGGCGCCCGGTGCGAAAGTATAGATTCCATGTCAATATATTTTTTTTTTATATTCAAGGAGTTTGCATGTTTAAAAGCCCGGTACGCGGTGAGTATTGCGCGGACAGACCCGTTTGTAAACATAGCGAGGCATTATGACGCACCCATGTAAAATGACCGACTATGACGCACCCCATTCTCCATGCTGTGACTGACCAAATGCTTCCATGACCATACCCTGCGTCATTCATTTGTTGGTAAATTACCCAACCATGACGCACCTTTCCCGGGGGTCGAGGGGTGCGTCTTACAATTGATAGGTGCGTAATGAAGGAGGATTGAAGTATGCATACTTGATGCAGCCACCTGGCCTCTTCAACAGATCATCATTCACTATGGAGCCATTCTATGTCAGGAAACAAGAAACATATAGGTCTGCAACCAAGTCTACAACTACAGACTCCTTTTTATCCAATATGAGAACAACCTGCAGTAGAGAGAAAGTAGAACCAAGGAGAGAAAGAATAAGAAATTCACATCTTAAAGGAGCTTCCACCATCCCAGAGTCCCAGAGTCTACAATATGAGCAGTTTATCTTTCCTGTATCATTTCTTTAAAGAAATTCTCAAGTCCTGTATAAACTTGTAAAATCCATTAGAAGGTGGAATGATTAAAAATGAAGATGTTATCATTTTAAAGTTGAAAGTTAGAATTAAATGGTAACATCAATTATGAGGGTATAGTAAAACTTTGAAGGTACTGATAGAAATGTTAGGGATTCACATCATTAGGGTCTGCATTGCCAAGACTAATCAGCCATCATCAGAGGGGTATTCCTCAGCCGCTTGATACTTCCCCATTGAAGTCTGAATTAGTCACAGAGCAAAGTCATTACAAATCCATACCTAGCACAGGGAATCCCCCATCCAAACAAATTAAAGAAATGAATTTTTGATTAATGTTTCTGGAGTAATGACAGATATTTCCTCTCCTTCTATATGCTAGTGCAGGCACGGCTTCGGTCGTTATAGGAACTTCATCTTAGGAGTGATGTTGATTCTAGTCATATACGTCTTGGCTTAATCAGACCAAGTAGTGAGGAGTTGATTATTAATTGCGCTCTGGCTTTTCCATGCCTGATAGATTGTTTGATCAATCTGCTTATGAGTAGATGAGTAATTGATTAATGATGATCTGGATAAGCTGGTTATACGGCCACAGATACATCACTAGTGGACACTCATTAAGGCTTCTTCCTATTATTCCACAAATTTCTCTCTCAATGTTCATGATTTATTTATATTTGAGAAACCCTGGAAGTTTTCTTTTACTTTCTCTTTTGACCAGGTTGGTTGCAAATTTGGCTTAGCTGTCTAATTAATGACTAGATGTGTACCCATAAAATAGGCTCTCTAGGGAGAACTTCAAAAGTATTATAAGAATACCCACATTCCTTATGTAAGAGTACATGGTATGGTTTCCCTATTCTTGAAGCACACAATGTTATTGAGGTGCAACAAGATTGTTGCCACCCATATGTTAGATTTCATTTCTTCTTCCCACAAAAGCAACAACAACAACAAAGAAACTTATCATAGTGAACATGATTTGACCTGTCCCCACTATTTTTTAAAATTTTATTTTAGTAGAGGCCAGAATCTTTAAAAAAACCCTGCGGTTCCAATACTATATGAATTTTTTTGGTGGTACTATTTTATCACTATATTTCTTCACTATTTATACACTATATTTCCTCTATTTTTGGAATGAAAAAATGTCAAAAAATATATTTTCCATGTCTATTTCCCCCTATTTTCCCCATATTTTTAGGCTATTTTATTTTTTGGCAGGGGGGAGGGGGAGGTATTCGCATGGTTTATACATTGTGTAAACAGTAAGAGAATATTTTGAGTCAGGTATGATAGAAGGGGATTCATGATCAGTGGTATTATATATTTATATATTTGTATGATTTTAATATGCTCTTTGTGATTGCCAGATCAAGACCCTGGGATGTGGTTGGTAAATAACACCCTGCCATTACACAGTGCATCCCTGATCAGACTGACAGCCAGCCAGCGTACTTTCTTCAACCCAGACCCTTCACTCCTCATCTCTGTATTTCAAAGAGACATTCGGCCCCTTAACCCATTTACCCTCGAATTCCCCAATATTTTAATAAAACAACTACAGGTGGTTGTTAATTGTAAGTCCTTTCTTGTTAATTGTAAGTCCTTTCTTTCACTTTGATTTTTCAGTTCCTGGTGTGTGAAGTGAGTCTAATCTGTTGCAAGGACGCACCCTTTAACAATAGGGATGGGGGACCCCCAGACTAGTGGGGTCAGACATCCCAAGGATAAGGGCTATTATACAGGCCCTCCTTCACACCTGTCTCACAAACAACATTCAGAATGTTTAGTAAACGAAGAAGCTTGATGGGAGGAATTTTAATTTGTAAACAAATTTTTAGGCATTTTACTCCCAGTGTTAAAGATCGTATGCTCGATCTGAAATGAAAAACACAAGTCAGAAAAAATTGGAACCAGCGGGATTCGAACCTGTCATCAACATTCAGAATGTTTGTTTGTTATTGAGTATTATTAAAGGAGTCCTCCAGACCAGAATCTAATTAGAATCATTGGATAGGCAAAAATGCACCATGGCGAAATATCCTTTTGTTTTGGAAAATGGTGGTCAGGATGATTTTTAATTATTTTTTCAAATTTGCAAAAAAAAACTTTTCGTGAACGAGTACCCAGAATGCAATGCGCAACCATTTTTGTGACGTAGCATGCCCACCTCAAGCTGAGATCTGACTGCTCGCATAGTCTCTTTGATTCTTCATGTCGCCGTTTACTGGCGCTCCTTTCTACAGATGGTGGTCGATGAATACAAATTGTGGGGACCGCATCAAGCTTCAGTAGCTTCTTACGTGGAGCGTAACCCATCACTTTCGCCCGGACATCTTCCAAGAAGCAATCCTGCTCGAAGTGGTCCTCATAAACGACTCTTTTTTTACTTTATTTTATAAGTCCGAATATCAAATTTGTCTGTCCCTGTGTTACTGTATGTAGCCACTGGGCACATCTTTCCCTATCCTTCAAAGGATTGGGGATCGAAAATGCACTTTTTTGGTTGCCTTCCCCAGGCCGAACCGTACAGCTGTAGGCCTGACACATAGGCATTTTGCATGTGTACGATACGCAGTCGTGACATATGATTACGAGAACAAAGTGGGGACACTACGTCATAGGGTCACGTGACCGATCTCATTTCTGTGCGGGAAATTTAATTCTTTTGCTCAAAATAACCGACAGGAAAAATGCTCTTAAAATTTGTCCAAGGCGAGTTAAATCATGATATTTGGTTCAATTACTTCTTGATTTATTTGCAACAGGCCCAGATATTTTTAAACCTGGCTTGGAGTCCTCCTTTAAATGAAAAGAGGTCCCTGGCCCAGATCAAAATTACAGGTGTCAGTCTATTTATAATTGTTGTCCCTCAACCACCCTCCTCTCCCACCACTACTAGAGTACTGATTCTACATGAGGCTCTGCCCTATCAGGTCACTGATACTTTCTCAAATGAATATATTTCCATTTACCTCATTTTTGGTGTTATTGTGAGACTCCTTTGTTTGATATTACGATTGATCTACTCATATACAAGAGAGACATCTAACAGGACATCATTAAATTGACTATAGGTTTAATAGAATCATTTCTCCCTGTTTTGGAACTGAGTAAATTGCAATATTGAAAATTGCCGTTTGCATACTTTATGCCCTACTTTTTTCTTCCTTCTGTTACCTTTTCCTGTGCACACTCTCTTTATGTTGATATATTTTTGAGGTGAGAGAGTCACGATTTAGTTAAGAAAACAGTATTTTTGTTGAAATCAACAATAATTGTCTTTTGGGATCTGTAAAGACATCATATGACTCACCTATTGAAGAAACTGGATAGCTAGGGGTAATCAATACACCCTTACTGTGATCCTACCCCTCTTAAATCCATTGAATGGATGTGATGGGTACATGCACTCTAGATATGTTATTATTCAGAACATTTCAGACAAACAAGAAAGCCCATTTTACATTAAAGGTAACGGTTAGTTTACGTAAGCCCTCAAAAACTTTTCGTCAGATTTATTGGACTTTTGTAGAGAAATAGCAAGATACTAGAAATACAAAGATGCTGTGAAGATTTCACGTCCTAAAGTGGCATATTAAACTAATGAGATAAAAATAATTAGATGCCGGGTTAGGGATACAAACTCCCAATAATTTCAGCGTGCTCTGTACACATACAGCGTTCAAAACCTACGCACAGTGACACACATGCTATCTCCGTGCGAAGCCTCAAGATTGTCCGGGTGGAAAGGTCCTA
Source organism: Heliocidaris erythrogramma (assembly GCA_025617745.1). NCBI lineage: Eukaryota > Metazoa > Echinodermata > Echinoidea > Camarodonta > Echinometridae > Heliocidaris > Heliocidaris erythrogramma. The sequence continues at coordinate 3,669,902 of CM046855.1, read as the reverse complement.
CTAGCATTCCTTACATATATTTATGGTAAAATTCACCGGAAATCATTGATATAATATGATCTCATAATTTTTGATACATGGAAAACAACATGACACTATATTGAACATGTATCTTTTCAATTTCCTTTTTGCTACCAAAACTGTATGAGCTTTAAATATGTATCAATAGGGAGTTTGGAGATTGTGAATGTAACCTATGGAAAAGGTCATTTTCAGATATATTTTTCATCAACTTTCATAGCAGAAATAGGGATATTTTGTTAGGCTGGAAGTGCTACAAATCAGGATTCATAACTCTAGAGACTGATAGCACTAGGGACATGTGCACCAGCACCACAAAATTTAATGGAATTCTTTCCTGCCGATTGTTGACATTGTTTTCATAACTGAAGATATTACAAGCAGATAAGAACAGGGAAGAGAAGAAAAGAGAAAATCATCTACAAAATGATTGATCTGAGACTTCCTGATAATTGGAGGCACAGGAAGCAAGAAAGGATAGTGAGATTGAAAGCATTTCAGCTTGAATGAATAAATGATGCGACACCTTTGAACATGATGTAAGGAGATGGAGATTGTGGACACAGGAGAATGGGGAATGGTTCTAAGCGCCGTATCTCTTACATCATCTAACTGTGATGTAAACACAAACTGTACAAACTTTTATGATTAAAACATGTTGGATATCACTAAAAACATTTTATTAATTATGCATTATCTTTGTTGCATTCAGAGGATTTTAAAATTAAATTTTCAACTACATTTAGATGACAAAATACTGACCAGTAACTTGCAAATGTCCAGATAGGGATGGATCTTTCATTTTACCTTCAAGTGATATGAATTTATGTATGACTCACCATATACCATTGTCATCTGGGGAGTGAAATTTGAATAAAGTATCAAGGGACTTCCAATTCATAAGGAGATGTAGAAATATGTGTTTTGATTACTAATGGAAATGGGTTTTTACTATCCTTTGAACCAAGCATTGGTATGGTCTGGTACGTTTTTTGGACTAATTGATGAGCAATACATTATTTTGTGATAATGTTTCTACGTCTTCAGTCAAGGTAGCCTAACAAAAACTCAAAGATGAGTCATCAGTGTTAGGAAACCATTAGAGAAAAGAGACCAAATAGTAATATTTCATTGCTTGATATTTCACAAAATGCAAGGTTTTCATCTCCCAAGAGATGACAGATACAAACATATGACATCATCATCGTCATCGATTTCATAGACCTATCCGTTACAATGACACCGTCTGAGCATGGAGACTTTCCCCCATTTAGGAGGGAAATTGTCTCTGGACGCAACTCTCTCTCTTTTACTCTCCGGCACGCTAACAATTGCTCCTTCCTTGCCCGGAACAAGCACATTGTTCCCTCATAAAAATTTGCAGCGGTGTCTTTTGTAGGTCGCAAGCGAGGTGGAAGAGAATTCATGGTCGCAGGGACGCGTGGCTTTTCACGTCGTGTGGCGTGTCGTCTGGGCCGACGCCAGCTCTGAGGGAGATCAATGACTCCACACTCTATCTCCGTTTCTCTTTTTATCTCTCTCTCTCTTTATTTCTCCCATACTCTCTTGTCTCAGACACTCACACGCCAGTAGAAGAAACAAGCAAAATAGTAGCACAGATGTGTATGTTTCCATTCATTCCCAATGTCGTGGTGGGAATATTGAGCGGGGGGGATGGGAGGGAAAGTGAAGCAATAGGGAATAGGGTATTGTGTTTGATCACAAGACGTCAGTAATCAGTGTTACAAGGGAGACGCCGTAAGAGAGAAGAATTGGTTACAATTAAATGTTCTTGATGACCTAAATTGCTTTAAAGGCATGCTGAGATAGGCCACAGTCATAATAGATACGGCTCCAAATTTTATTTACACTGGCACTGCTAATATCACATCACTGAAAGTTGATAGAAATACATTAAAATGTTCTGGTTGGAAATTTTGAGAATACACTATCAAGGCTTTTCATGATGACTCATACTACTTTATAAAATTAATCAGAATTTATAATGTTTTCATAACATTTTTCCTAGGATGCTAAAAACAAAACACTTTCCTTGAGTGTTTTCATGTTAGCTTTGTAGTCATTTTGTGCAATATATTTAATATGAATTTAGAATCTTGAAAAGATATTCTGAGTACAACAGTAGATAGCACATCATAGATGAATGGAGTAATTAGAACAGGAGAAAATTCAAGCTTGGGGGCTTGCACCACACAATCATTGCTTTCTATAAGCATGCCCCTCTGTTTCATGTTTAGGTCAATAATGATTCTTTTCTTTCATTGTTTGTTGGCTTCTCAATACCTTCATCTTTGTTTAATCCATGGTTTGATGTACAAACTTATTATATTGTCACTGAGCTAATATGTATCATGTATGCTTATATTGAAGCAGAAAAAATGAATAAATAAACAAAATGATAAGAAGAGAGATAAGAATATAAGGAGAAAATAATGAGTCTGAATAAACAATAAAGAAAATAAAAGATTTACCCCTACCACCCACTGCAAATCCTGCCCCCAAATTTGAGTGTTGAACATTTTGTTTAGGCTCAGAATGGCTAGGAAAGTCTTCATCATGCAGAAACCTGTGCCTTCAATATAATGTTTCTTCCAATGCAATATATCTTTGCCCAATTTGCTCAAGAAAAAAACCCATTGAAAGTATAATATTGAACTCTTGAAAGTTGATTTTTGACAATTGCTCAAAAGTCAGGTGGCATGGAAGGGTTTGAAAGACTGGTAGGTTAAGAGGTGAGAGAATGTCTTGCACATTTAATACTAGAGTTTTAAAGGTCAGAAATTTCTTTCTAGAAATATTTTCTCGTAGCCATGGTAACCACATGTGGGGCTTTGAATTATTTTGTTATAATTTTTTTCTTTTGATTTCATTGTTTTGTAAAAGACAGTGCACAAGGTGAGAATAGACGTACTCTTGAGGAGCTGTAGGTAAATTTGAAGTGCTTTACGTGAATAGCCAATCTCACTTGGTGTGAAATCATTTATTATTCATCTAAATGAAATGTCATCTACACAAGATGCCTTTGGTATTCTGGATTATTGGCTATTCTTTTCCTGTTATGTTGAGGATTTGCTCTTATAAGGTCAGATTCTCCCTTTGATTCTTGTTATTTATCACAAAATTTAGCTGTTTACATGAAATCCTTATGATCCATGGTGTATAAAGGAAACATAATAGAATTTTTTTTTTTATAATTTGAATTTTTAATGTTTAATTTGTAAATGGAAGCAGTTGAATGATAGCTGCGTTTACACACAAAAAAAGTTTTATTATGATGGACAGTATCCACAAAATATGCTTACCCCATTTCTAGATAAGGAACAATATGAATGAAAAAGTGTTTTCATATTTGGGTATATTTCTATTTAAAACCAAAATGAATCAAGAGGCTACCTAATTCCCAAATCAAAATCAGATGCATAGCATTGTTTTAGGAATGCGCAAGGGTTTAATTCTTGTTTATTTTGATTGCTTAGAAATGAAATACCATCCATATATCTTTTGAAATTAATTAAATTCATTAGGGTGCAAAAAAAAAAAAATCCAATCGAATTGTAACACAGTAACTCTCACGGGACTCTCTTTTGCTCTTAGGTTGGTATTTTAGCTTCAATTACAGCTTTCTACACTGCCAAGTGCATATCTGGAATTTCCTCTTGGTCACTGGAAATGCGACAAAACCGTCACCAGGTCGATGGGATTAGTGGTAACCAGCAAGGTGTACATACCTTGAGGCCAAACAGCCTTCTAATACTTTGTGAAATTCTCTCAGTTAAGTGAAATCAAGACAATTAAATTATGGAGTCAATGCAGCATGGAATATGAAAGATATCACATGCATTGCCGCTGGATAGTAGAAGATGAAAACATCGAAAAGCAGCAGAGAGTGTCATGCTACCTGAGACCTTTCTGTCAATTTTCTGTCTGTTCTTGAGAGTACCTTTGCGACACGTGAGCCCAATCATGTATTTAGGGCTTACTTCACCTCTTGTCCCTTAGCATCCAACTTGTCTTTTTCTCTCTCATCTTGACAAGCGATGTCGCTGTCAAGCAGCTACATTGGCGAGAAATGAAATGAATGTGAACAATATCTACATTTTGTTGTCAACAAGTTGAAATTCCTCAAATTTGTCATGTAGCACTTTGCAGAAGAAAAGGACAATTCATTATCATGCCATGCATGTAGAGGTTTGTACAGAGGTTGTGATATAATAGGATCTCTAGATACCTTGCCACAAGCGACAAGCCAGTCAACTTCAGTAATTTATCAATATCACCATAATCTCATCCCTCACCCATGAAATACATAGAGCAGTTCTGCAGGCTATGACTTACTCCAGTTATATCATTAGTTTAAATGAATTATAGGAGGCTATATTATACTGCTTGAAATATAGGATAATACTCCTTTGCAGCAAACCATGACTTTTTTTCATCATGCATTATCTCATGGTAAGATTAAATCCCGTATTTCATTCTTTTATTGATGAATAAATAATACATTGGTCGAAAACTTAATTGTGTAACCTTTTGAATGACTTTAATTCTTATTTTTATTCTCATCCTTAACTTCTGAACAATGATTAAAAAAACTTTATTGAAATAGATGGTGTTTTCAAAGATTTTGATGGTGCTAATAAGCTCTCTGATGTAAAAAAAAAGAGGGATATTGTCTTTGTATTGTTAAACCAGAGACTTTTGTGACTTAAAACTTTCTTGAATTGTTAATATATGGAGAGTTGTCCTACTAAACCTGTCACTTTGAAGCAACATTGCCAATTTGAGGATCGCCATAGAAAGTAGATTGAGAATCGCCATAGAAAGTAGATTGAGACTTATCAAAATTCCATAACTTTCTCATTTCTTAAGCAATTTTGATGGAACTTTTATTAAATTGCTTCTCTCTATCCTCTCTTTTCATTACAAATGATTTTCCCCCCAGGGTTTCATTCTCCTTTAAATAAGCTGAGAATGATGCAGTTAATCCTTGATGAGTGATATAGGATAAGAGACAAGACTGGATCATCGGATGTATGAAGAGATATCAAGTTTAATTAGTGGGACCAGGCTTAGCAGAAGCAATAAGGGATTAAGTTCTAAAGTTCTAAAGTCTAAAGTTCTAATACATGATATGAGGATTACCAAGAGTGGATTTTACATCTTGAATCCCTCATACCATGTCAGTATGTTTTTGGATTAGTGCTGCCTCTATGGTGGGGAGTATCTGATCTTTGCATTCATTCAGATATAAACAACAGAAACATATTTGCATAATTAGTGAATCAAGCTTAATAGGATTAAAATCAATGTGTTGAATAGACATATTGAGTACAGGGTATTCATTTATCTTAGGTAGAGCAGATACTTTAAAAGACATTGAACCTTATCAGTTTTCTTTTTCTTTTTTTGATGAAGGAATGGCAAAGGAATGTAAGCAACAAATCTAAGGCTTACAGCTGTCATAATCTGATAATCTAGCTTTTCATCAAGTGACATTTCCTGAGACGAATGACAAAATAAATACACACTTATCCTCAGTTTATACATGGTGACTCATTCCCTGAATTTATGTAATTAATTCAATTACAGAAGGAAAAATTGATTTGTAGTGGAATTATGAGTCAAAATTAGTGATGTTTTTTTTTCTTTACTCCTCTTTCTTCTCAATGTTATTTCTTTCATTTGCTATCATTGTGAGCCCAGGGGCAAAAAAACGGCCACTAGGATCTTTTTTATCATTAGCCTTTCCCACTTGAGAGATGGCTCGTATCTACCAGGGAGAATGGTTGCCATGGAAATGAGAGAATAATTGGGAAGCTTTTTTCAACCCAAACATGTTACCCAAGGGCTTTATTCTACACCTATTCCTGCGAGAATTTGATGTCATCTAGGACCTCCTTGATTGCATTTGGCTGAATCGTCTTATGTTGTCTTTCCTGAAAGTATAATGTGGTGAAGACTGTTGAAGTGAACCACCCCCCTCTCTCTCTCTCTCTCTCTCTTTCTTTCGCTCTCTTTCTCTCTCTCTCTCTCTCTCTTTCGCTCTCTTTCTCTCTCTCTCTCTCTCTCTCTCTCTTTCTCTCTCTCTCTTTCTCTCTCTCTCCCCTCTCTCTCCCCCCTCCTTCTGTCTCCCTCTAATATTCTCTCATTAGATTAATGTTTTCATTTTTTTTTAGTGCATGCTCTGTCGACTTGTCAACAATCATATCCTGTTCATTTTAGCAAGACAAGAGTTTATGAATCTGAATCATAGAAAATATGACTTGAGTTGGTATCGAGTTGATATTCTCTGTTTTTTTATAACAGCACCTCCCACTATTTGTTGACATTGATCAGTTTAATATCTTTGAGCTCACAAGACTGGAGACGTATTGATTACCAACAAATCAAATATGAATAGATGGATTCTCTTCTCTGTGGGTAGGATGTTTTCTATTCTCTCTCATCTGATTTTCTGTCTCTGTCAGTGTGTCTAGGTCTTGTCTGTCTTTCTCTATCTGTCTCTCTCTCTCTTTCACTGTTTCATATTGCTCATAGTGCCTCTGATACCCTTCCTCTAGATGACTACCTTGAACTGTTGGGAAGAAAGGTAGAAAATATAAACAATAAATAGTAATGATATGTTAGCCGAATCGCATTGGGATGGTTCTACTGTGATGTCATATTATCATAAATACATCACATTTGTTTTGGTATATGAGCATTCTTTTTTCCACCAGTCATTGACCTTGCTATGATATTAGAATCCCCCTAAACCTATTCTCTCCCCTGAAGGGGGGGGGGGGAGCTGTGGTTACCCTATCATTACCAATGTTATGATTCATTAATGCAGGCGCTCATCTTCAACAAAGGCAGCTGCAAACAAACCACAATTATAAAGACGGACAATAGATATGAGATTTACCGGCTCCAACATTAAAATCAATGAGCCACATCTAGTATCTGATTGATTTTGTAGCATTCTTTCCAAAATATATCATAAGATCTTTTGCAGATTGTTGGGGTTTGCTATAAGTTCAATGAAAAACTATTTTTGGAAGAATTGTAAGCTTCTTTATTTGTACAGTTGATGGTTAACAGTATTGTGTAAGATGCAGTCATATCCCAGGGGAATTACCCAGCCACAAAATATAGCTAATATCATGGAAAAGATGAAGAAAATATTGATTGTTCTCACAAAATAATAATGACATGAGAATATGTTTAGCTAGTAGACAGTAGAGATTATTCAACACAAAACCATTTCAATTATGGAAAGGTATAATAATACCCCATCCAAGAATACTAGTTATGAGCTCTTTTGTTTGAATGTTTAAAAAATTGAGATAGTCACCCTCCTGGCATTCTTTTTATGATCTCACCTCAAGATGAAGCTCATCACTTTTTACAATCTCTCTATATCCCACTTCACTTGATCAATTATACCCCACTTTGATAGTCAGTGCACATTTAATTGAATGCCTATAGTTAAGGTGAATTACTAATGTAGGGCATTCTTGAGTTTTTCTGTTATATTTCTTCTTTGCCCCCCCTTGCTCTGTGATAATGTCAAGTGCTTCATGAATCCTTTTCAAGAAAATAAGACATGTAGATTTGTTATGTATGCATCTTAAACCAAATCATAGTGCCCTAATTTTCTGATAGCCTGCCCAGTTGGACTCCATTGCTGTGATGAAACAGGGTAAATGGGCCTTATTTTCAGTCAATCTACAGTTCTCCATTCTACAATGTTTCATTATCGGGTTCTTACAAAGGACTTCGTGAAGTGGGTATTGTGGGTGTCCATGAGGATGAGAGCTAGTTTTTACCAGGAACAAATATTCTCTTCACTCTCTTTTTCACTCTCCATTTGGTTATATAGCACTTCAATTCTTTGTCATATCATTGGAGTATGTTTACATGATTCCACTGGAGTGCAGTGTGCCTGAAGTGCGGCTCAACCAGCTCTCTCCAAAGCTTGTTCTGCGAAGAAGAAGGATTTGATAATCTTTCAATCTAACATAAATGTTAGTATGATTCATATATGAAATGTGAAAAACATAGTGAAAGTTTATTTTCATAAAATAGAGGTAGATAATGTATGATGCACTTTGTTATCATAAAGACTATTCACTTGGTCACAAGGTTTTTACTCTCGATTCATGTCAGATAAACATGACAATTTAATCAGCTTGCCACCCTCATTGTATGATTTACCAGGTTTGTAATTAACAGTTTGAAGAAATAGGATTATCTCAAACACCTTGCCCACCAGGGATCTTTTCTTCCCCCAGAGTTTCATTCCATTATTGATTTTTGTCTTCAGCGCATTTAATCATATTCCACTGTTGAATTTTAAACAGCAACATTCCTAATGAAGGCACCTTATTGGCCACGTGAGCTTTGAGTTAATGTCCCTTTTCAAGGAATGCTCACTTGACTGCATGACTGATGTTCATCGATCTGCTAAGGTCCAGGGGTGTCAAGAGGGTCATGGAAAAGTTAACTAGATAGGTCCATGACTAGATGTAGATGTAAAACATGAGACCTTACAGATTTATTCCTCTCCCTTTCTCACCATTTATCAATATTTCTCACTCTTCCAGGTTTAATACTAAATACCATAATTTGTGGAAAATGAATTAAAGACTATGAAATGTAAGACATGAGATGTGATTAGATACTCTCTGTCTCAGTTCACTGCAATTGTTTGTATGACTACTTGTATGTATACATCTCTTCTCCACAGTATCTCATCCCCATTCCTTGAGAAGTTGAGGCTGATTAACCCCCCCCCCCCCCTATAAAAATAGAGTTTTGAAATGACAGACAGGAAGAAACTAGAAAGAAAGATTCTGGGTACAAGGATTTATTTTCACTGGTTTTGTCTGACTTTTTTGCTTCTATTGTTAATGAGTTGATATGAAAATTGGAGAGGGGGGGTTAAGACTTGTTAATGATTGGTATATGGACAGTGTGTGGTCAGCTCCTGATATCCTGCCAGAAGAGATGTATTGAGAGCTGATACTAATATACAGCAGTCACAACAAGACAGTTCTCCATTATATTATACTTTCTTCCACTCAACCCTACACAATACCTAACATCCAAAATTAACATCATTATCCTAGGAATTATTGGGTATATGTCAAGTGTGACACTAGCTTAGAAACTTATTAGCTAGGTGAAAAGAGGGCCAATCCACTCTTAGCTAAAGAAATTCATTTAATCCCCCTTTAATTCCCTGAAACTCTTCACAAAAGAGCATCGGAGAGTTTTGGAAGGGATAAAGTAAGTTCAGCACTTGCAGTTAGTAGTAAATTGTTACAAGTCACTGTAGCTTACAGCATGTCCTGGCTTCTTCTTTTCAACCTCTAATAAAGGAGTCTTACCCTGTAGCTTTGATGCGGTTAACCTCGTCAATTACTCACAATATTGTTCTTGGGTGGTTGAGGTTTTGAACATTATACAGCAAAGGGCAGCGCAGAAAGCACGGGCATGCATGGCTACCTCTTTTTCTGAAAAGGCTCCCTCTTTTTTAAATCGCCAATTGGGGAACAGTAGGCTGTGGTGCATTATTCAGGCTGGTGTAAGGCTTGAATGAGCATCGGTTATGAAGACATACAAAAAGAGACAGTATTCCTTTTTTTTTGCCAGCCTATTGTCTGAGTTCTCTCATTGTGCTGGTGTATTTTATTTTCATTAAGGGAAGCAGAGAGTGTTTGGTTCATTCAGTTCAGTTCTGATTGTGGTAGGAAGCGGACCAAGTTTTGATTCTTCCTCCAACTCTGTGCGGATTGCAGTTTACCAAAGCTCAGGATTGTATACTCCTGGAAAGTTTGAAGTTTGAAAAGTTGGACTTATTTTTGAAAGGATTTAGTCACAGAGAGGGGATTGATGTGGAGGAAGGTGTCCTCATTGGTATTCGTACTCCTGTAGGTGATGATGGTTCGATTCATACAGGAAACTCTTCCATCACTTGGATCTTCAATAACTGCTATGTATGTTGTCTGACAAATTTTAACCATCTTTTAGCTACAGCTTCATTTATTTAGCAGTGTATTTTTCTTTCTCTTTAGCACTCCAATAATTGTCCAAATGAATAATGATACTCATGGTAATCTTTGTTTTCATCTGTTTTGAATTTAAATTAAACTTTTACATGTATTTCTGATATTTAGTACAGCTTTTGAGAAACATGGGAGTTTGATAGAATTATGATCATTTTGGCACCAGAGAAAATTGACTGATTTGCAAAATTATACTTCACTTAACTCAGTGAAGAGGAGCTGAAATAACTTAATTAGAAAAGCACACAGTCCTCCACTTTTCATCAAAAATTTAATCAAAAATTTAATGTAGATCAATTGATTTCCGCATTGTGTTTCAAATCTGATTTCACATGAATTTAGGTACTGCGTTCAGTTTTACTGCTCTTGCGACAATCATTTCTATATAGCAATTCATTTGAATTCAGTCTGTGTGGTAGGGCTTAGCGTTCCAGAACATTCATTTGTTAACTAAAATGTTGTCTGAAGGGATCTCATTTTGTCAAATAGTTTTGTCTAACCTTGTGTGAGTGTGTGGAGGAATGTCAACCTTTTGAGAGCCGGAAATTCCTTTTGTTTGACTATATAAGGCTTGTTTCATTTACAAGGGCATATCCTCATTAATCAGATACTGTGTCAGAATTATTAATCCTATTGTGGGTGAGAATCGATTCAAAGGCGTTAAATAAAGATATTATGCAATCTTAGGTGCCCGTGTGTCATTGTATGTATTTCTGTTTATTTGGTAACGTTGTATGCACAGATGAGGACATTTTTATTTACTATGGAGATATGGTTCACAGATATTCAGGAATTTGTTTTGTTTGTTGTTGTTTTTGTTTGTTCATGAATTCATATGTGTGTATATCAGGCATATGTTGTTTCTGAGAATTGGGTTGCTTGATTCCACTTGACTTGTCACATATTTTAATACTTACTTTTTCATCTTTACAAGTAAGAAGGCAGGAGATCAATGTAAAGAGAAAAATGTAAGTTAGTAAATGTGCTTCTTGCATCATAATTAGTGAAAATTATGTAATTCAGGATTCTGTGTTTGCAGTACATACATGTAAAAAGTATAAGAATTGTTTAGTTTTAAAGATCTTTGCATCCTTGTTTCATTCATGCAGGGCTGCACAGAAACTGAACCTAAGCTCCAAGAAGAAAAGGAAAGGGAGTGTGCCCATTGTCAATACAACCGAGCCCCCTATTATGATGATGCAGCAGCCCCCAGAGCAACCAATCTTTCCCACCAACTTCAGCAGCATTATCCTGAGGAACCCCCCTCCTGCACCACCCTCATTGCTTCGTAACGTGAACAGGGTTAAGGAGAACCCAGGTATAGGCAAGGTGAGTGGTGTAGGGGTACAGTTAGCTGGTCCACATGTATTGATTAGGTCTTTTAGGAGGTGTTTTAGAGGTGCGTTGAGAGGTGCGTTGAGAGGTCATACTGTTGTATTGTACTTTGTTTGTTGATGCTGACCCTACAGCTTGTTGAAACTTTATTCATCTTTTTATATCATTCTATGAGTACCATTTTAAAATAAATCACTTTGATCCTTCATTGTAGCAAGCACAAAAAATAATCTTTATAGATCTGTCTGTCATCTAGATTATGCTGGGTTTAAAAAAAAGAAGTTTAGTTTCTATATGAATGCAAGTAGTAATCGGCTTAAGTCATTCAAGAAAGCTGTAGAGATAACTGTAGGGATCACTGCAGTGATTCACTGAAGAGGGTATGGAAATAGCTGAGATGGGTGAAATTGATTTCAATCAAATGGAAGAGACATTTTTGACATGTATGCCTCCAGCTGACATTTTCAATATTCAGCCAAACTAAGAGTAAATCCAAGAATATTGGGAGGAAAAAGTTACATAAATACTGCTAAACTTTCATTCAATATTGAAATATGTGCACTTGGGGCTGATTCATATCTTGTGGATCGATACATGTAATATACCTTTAGGAAGAGCTGTGTGTGTTTTACTGGAGGTAATAGAAATGAAGATGTCTTGAATCGCGCAGACGTTCCTTTGAGATGGGTGCCCTGAAACAACAAACAGACTGTAGTAGTATGGGATTGAAGAGACCGGTATTTGGAGTCTGCCTGTCAACCAAGTATCCACAAATGTGACGACTTGACTGATGAAAATTACTCGTCCTTGTATCCTCAATGCGAGCGGTCAATCCATCTTCTGTCACAAAATTATCTTCAAGTCCAAACGTAATCTTCGCCAAACCAATCACGGCATCACCCGAATCCTCTTTAATTTTCGTTAATCAAGCGATTGCGATTAGGGGCTGTCAAGAGGTGTCAGCGCTGGACCCAAGTCACTGTGAATCATCCCTGATGCCACAAGAAAAATGTAAAATTCAGAGAAGTTTCTCTCCAAATTAAAATGGATAGGGAGAAAACATTGTTTTTGAGTGGATTATGTGAATTTGTTACTCATGGGCAGGGTGTTGATAGATGCGGTAGACAATGGGGAAAAGGAGAAAGGGAGATTCCATAGTGGTGAGAAAATGAATCAGTGTTCTTGTCTGATGTTGATGCAGGCTGGTAGTGAGTAAACACTTGTAGCCATACTCCTATCAGTGGTCATGGATCATTCTTGGAAGGAGAAATGGGTCCTTGGGATTAACCTCATAATCCAATCTCTTCTCAACCTGTCATTAAGGACAGTCATTTTGTGATTCATTTCATCATGCCAAAAAGGTTATTGGTTTCTAATACAACCTGCAATTGTTTTTTGCACATTATTGTTGGTATCAGTTACATACTATCTAGTGAAAGTGTGATTCATGTAATGAATAGAGGTGTTCAGTAAATCAGTTGTTGTTATTGTGTCAGAATGAACCCCTTCTGTGGTCTACCAAGGAGCTCCTTGGTCTACCAATAGATTTGTTATTACATGGTCATGTGCAATTTGATAAGTGGAAGGAATATTTAATTGTATGGTCCTCTGTGTCCATAAAGACGTAATTTCAATTCCAATTCTAGACGCGGGTACATACCTGTAGGCTACATTGCTGGGGGCATCATACCAGTTCCAAAGAGATGCTGCCATACACCTATCTAATCTGTCAATCATCTAGGGAATAATTGATCTTGTAAATATAGTTAAGTACCGACCGCACTCTCTCTTAATCAATTCAAACAATTAAGCGTGTACTTTTCTTCCGACATGGCTGGAACATGAGGCTCTCGTTGCCTTCCGGCTATTTAGCCTGCTTGGGGGTGACTCTCACGTAGTACCCCAGGCCCAGTCGGCATTGACTGTGTCTCCCTTGTATTTACAGGGTAAATGTTGAGGAGAATCCTAGCAAGGGTTAAAGGAGGAATGGGATAGGGGGTGAGGCGGGTGTATTCCAATCTCCTGGATCAATATTAGGGTATTGTCCAGCCATCATTCTTACAGACAAGCCACCTACTAATCAGGCATGCTGCAAGCCAGGGGGGATAATGATGAAAGTGATCGTGATTAAGAAAGAGGTTGGCTGTCCTTTTCATCATGTACAAGTGATTCATACCTTGAAGCCACTCTCTTCATCGGTCAATGTAATGGAAAGCTTAAACTGACAACACTTGGCTGGACATAACGTGTGAAACCCACAGTGCTCTGGTAGCAAGGAGAAAACAAAAGAGGAGCCATATACCAGGAAAGATGTGGCTTTTATCAGTCTGTCTCATTGCCATGTCTTGACGTCTTGGCTCTGCACAACCATGCAGAAAACATGTTCATTAGTCATGTCAAATCGACCAAGAGGCTTATTAGTGTTCACACACATGTCCAACAGAGCTGTCTCTTTCCACCCATTCAAACCAAAACACTACCTGAAGTACATTATGGGAAAAGAAAATATGAGGGTAAAGTAGATTATATGATAATAATAAAATAGGGTCAGACTCAATATTCTACATGGAAACAAATCTTTCTACTCTAACCAATGTACAATGCCCTCCTGCTGTGAGATGTATAGACAGTGTGTCTCCAAACCTCTCCTGCCTCACTACCTTTTGATCAAACCTGAGAGAACAATAGACATAATAAAAGTGATTCCATTCAGAAAAACTGATTCAATTTTCAAAGGTATCATAGTGGGCACCACTCTGGCTTCACCTGCGTGTGCCCTAGGATACCGCAAGTCTCTGGTAGGAGATATTGACAGGGGACACGGGAGTTCAAAAAGATGAATGAAATGCCTATAGTCTCAGCATCCTGTCGGTGCTCTGAAGTTAAAGGATTGTCCTGGAGGGGTGGGAGATTAAATGGAAATTAAAATTCAACTTGTATCAAAGCATTTTCCTGTTAATATAGTCCCGGTCTTATAGCTCACTGTCTTAAATGCTCGTGTATTTTTTTCAAGGAATGGAGAAAAACCTTATAGGTGTTCAATTTGATGATCAAAGCAATTTACTTTTATTAGATATTGCTTGTTTTGACTATATCACACATATGACACATTTTTAAGAAAGGTTTGTAAAAAGAAAAAAAAACCAGCTACATATCCATTTAATGATAGAAGTATGGAAAATTGACCTACAAGTAATCTACAGAAGCAGGATATGTATTGATAAATCTTTACTGAATTGTTATACTCATAAAGGGCTATTTTGTTTCTCTTCATTATTTATGAGAAATTTATGTAGGATTTTGGAAATAAGAAACCCTCTTGTATTCAGTTAATGATACACTAATCATGTCAGCTGCATGCCAATGTATGCGGAGTCGGAGAGGAGAATAAAGAAATAATATCCTATCATCCTATAACAGAGCCACTACTAACACCACGATTGATTTGAATAGTTGACAGGTGCTAAGCGTGCTGAGCAGGCACCATTATGGTACCTCTCACACTCGGTTTACACACCTTAAAGACTGGAGTCTGAACAACACAAATATTGTGGTTTACAGAATCAGCTGTGTAGTCTGTAGAGAACGGGTTAAATATCGGCCATTTACAGCAAGTGCCTTACAAAATCATTCCAGAATTGATTGAATTTACAATCTATGAGTAGGAGTAGGCTTTAATTGTAATTAAATTGTAATCTTCTAGGTAAACTAACTGATAAAAAAGATAATTGTCTCTGCCATTTAGGTTTAATACAATGATTATTGTAGATTTGACATGAATATTCTATATTATATACTGGTAGGTACTGAAATGGTGTCGCAGAAACAGAGCTTTTGTATAGAATGAAACAAAAAATTCACCCTTCTGTCTATGACTCTGTGTAGATGAACTTTTTGGAAACAATCTCATTCCACATTGCAAAAAGATCATATTCTTGTGGTGACATTCTATCAGATGTACTTCAGTATTTAGCGAGCCATGAATGTCACTGGCCACTTGATGCGAAAGCCAGAGTATTTGTGCCATTTCATTCTATTTGTAGAATATCTTCACTTTTTGTTTTGTTTTTGTTTTTCATCATTTCTATGGTTGAGAATCTCTCCAAATGTCCCCTAGGGTTGAGTCATCTCCTAGCACAAGAGCTCAAGTCCTGTCTATTGATATCAATATAAGAGATATGAATACATGCGCGCAAGTGATACACAGTGTTCTGCAAGACTTGTTTTCCCCTGGTGACACGGCCCTCTAGAGTACCGTCCATGTTTCAAATTGGACTCATAAAAATAGTCCTCCCATCAGTACTCCTGATGGCATCCAATTATGAAAGTTTAAATGCGTAACCAATAGGTGTGCGGCATTCCCTAGCACTGTTTTTAGGATGACGTTGACCTTTCGATTCAAATCATCTGAAGTCATTTATATAATCCCACCTGAAACATAAGAAGCTCTCAAGAGTGCTCTATATACCAGGAGAACTCTTGCTCTCTTGCTCTCTCTACCTAAATCACAGCTGGCTCATGTTCTCTCTACCGACTGCAGGATGGTGTTGCAATTCACACCAGGATAGAGCCACTCAGAAAATTCAATATTACTGGGAGTAGAATTGTGCTATCCCTTTCAGTTTAGGGATTGCTTTGTAGTGAGATCAGAGAACTATAATTGTATTGGGATATCAATAGAGTAAAGTGAATTGCATCTAATTCACTTTTACACTGATCCCTCTGTCCGTTTACAGATGTACATTATATGTTTTGCAACCTGTATCTAGTGTTTCGTGGTCATTTATTAATAAAGATATGGATAAAGATATTGAATAAATTAGTCCCTGATGTCAGTGACAAGATATGAATGGCATATATGTGTAAATACCTCTATTATGGCACATTTGGACTGTACCGGTTTAAAATTGCATTTTTGAAGTTTTGATTCAGAGGTCTCCCCTCACTATTCAGTATGGATTTAAAGTTCCCACATAGAAAACTGGAGTTTCTTGAAAAGATGCCTCAAGAATATGGCAAATAGATTGAAATGGTACCATGAATTCATCAATTGGTTCATATCCTTAGTCATCTGTGGTTCATGAAATCAATTTTAAGCTGTTCCTTCTGTCATTATTTACTCAAATCATCAATGGAAATCCAATTTTGTTAGAAACATGAGTATGAGGCAGAATGCCTTCCAATGTTGTTTTGCCTTTGGCCATCCTGCTGACAATAGGTGGGAGAAGAAAGGGGCAGCTTCATTTTCAAGGTGTATTTTGGGATTCTTTTTTAGATCCTCCATCCTATCTTCATCCTATTTTCATCCTATTTCACTCTCTTTCTTCTTATTTCATTCATTCTTATCTTTGTCAATCTCCCTTATCCTTCTTGATTTCCTCTTCTAGCCCACCTTACCATGTACCTGTCCCCTAAATGCTTTTTAGCCTTTGAAGTTCAGACTTCTGATGATGAACAGCAAATATGCACTTAGGCAAAAAATATAAATTATTTATTAGATGTCATATTTTACTTCAAAAGTTATTTCCAAGAAGTTTTGCAATCATTTTCCTAATTAACATTTAATTCATTAAGTGAGATTTTCATTTTCATTGACTAATGAAAGTAGCAAGGGTATTTTTGAAGAGACTATAACTTGTTCACAAATCGTTCTCATCTTACCTGAGCAAGCAAGCAAGCGGATCACCTTCTCGTCTTACTTGCACCTCTCATATCATGTTTCAAATCCCTGGTCACGGACACAAGGAGGTGAAATATGATTTCTTCACTCTGTCCTTAAACTAGGCCATTTACAATCAATGATGAAATCGCCCAAGAATCTTTTTTTTTAGATTGTTTCTTGTCCATCTCATCTAGTGAAGAAACTGCTGGTCTCAGTGAGTCACTCTGCCCTGGCCCAGTCAGGCGCTGTGCTGCAGTGCTATAGTGCCAAAGGACCAACTAAAAATGGGCCATATTTCTGGGTCACATCAAACCCGAAGCAATTATGTCTCTATTGTTCTTGGAGATGAAGGAAAGGAAATATTTCACGCAAATGGTGTTGAACGTTCCTAAACGTAACGTTCAGATTTGTGTTACAATCTGCTCAGCATGCAAGCATGTGGAAGCTTGATTTACTTTCCCTTTCAGAGTTGTCACCTTCCATCTAGCACGTAATCATTTAGCTTTCATGGCTTTAGAGATTTCTAGTTTGGCACAGATTTTAAGAAGGCTATGTATTCAGAAAGGAATAAAAGGCTTGGTATTCAGCTCCAGGCAAGCTTTCTTTGCCAACAAACATTTATTCTGTGAAAACAAGGTAAAGAGTCTTGTTTAGCACCAGTCAGTGGGCATCAACATTCAGCTTTATTGATTGGGCAGCAGGAACATTGTGAAGTGTTCCAAATTTGACTGTAAAAATCAGGTTGTGAAATTGTTATGATAATCTCATTTATAAGACAGCCAAGGGCCAAATATGTTCAAACCTCTTGGTACTTGATATGCAATAAACTGTAGATTATTTGTCATAAAGTCATGATATAAAAATACTATACTTCAAGGAAACTGATCACAGTGATGTCTTTGGAACTTTGATAATGTCAGAAAAAAATATGATTTAATATGGAGCTTGCTTGATGTTTGGTTCATTTCTAAATCGCTTTCAAATGGATGCTTTATCACCACAAAGCACTATGCTTGTAGGTAAACATGTGATTCTTTTTTACAAGTTGGATATATGAGAAGAATAGAAAGGATCTGATAATGATTTTCCTCCTGTTGATCTTCTCAATTAATAAGAAGCGAGTCTGCCATCAAGGTCGGCAACGATTTTCATTGGTGTAGACCCTGACACCATGGTACAATAGCACACTCCCCGACAAAGAGAATCCAAATGTTTCCTGAACACGGTTCCTTTGAATCAATTCTCTGTCAATGTTTAATTGGATTGATAGAGAAAACAAACAGAGGTATAGCTCTAGGGTAGAGACAAGATGAGAGAACATTGATAGTAGTGCCTTGCAAACTTAGTTGAATGGTTACATAATTAATTTCAGTGAAAGAGACTGTCAACACTTTTAATGTGTGTCACTTAAGCTTAAGCATGAAGAATATTAATAATTGATGAATACAGGAATTTAGGGCTATATTTTAGCTAATAATATTGTTCTGACAGGGATAATATATTGTCTTTTTAAGACTAAGAGATGTTTGTGATTTACTTTTATATTAATTGACGAGACAACGGTTGTTAAAGGGTTCTAAACCCTTCTAAATCCTATTCCTGGACAATGACGTATGATATAGGATTTACTAAGTGTTTTAAGAGGCATCCTTTGTATATGTTATGACTATGTCCATCCTGAATGAAATGGTAGATCTGGCCCAGCAAGTAAAATTGCTTGGTGGATCGTGTCAAATGTGTTCTCTGAACCTGAAGATCAGAGGCAGGGTGCGTCCAATTTGAGGGATTAGTGCTGCTGAAATCGCTTAACATCTGCTACAAGCGATATGTGCTCAACTGCCAGGCTACTCTGATGGCCCTATTGTGCTGTACAAACCCAGCGTGAGGGATTTGATTTAGAATTATGATGTTTGTAATTGCCATGTCGGTCCATCTTTGTATTTATAATTCATTTTGAAGGAGATGGGGGGGGGGGGGGGGTGATGGTTAGACTGGAGGACTGGCCATCAAGCAAATACCAAAACCACTTGTTTGACACAAATTGAATTAGATGATTAGCTAAAGACTCCAACATTTCCCTTTTCCAGCTATCAAGGGAATTTCTAATATACATATAGGAATAGTGAGTCAGTAGAGCCAGATGGAGATGCTTTATGGTGAGTAAGCAAACCATTTGAGGTAGTAGTCAGAGCAATACACTGTCCTGTCAGATAATTTTATTTCATTTTGGGGGGTAAATTTCCTCTTCAATCAACAAATGGTGAAATTCATCACAATTATCTTTGCATCATTTGAACCATGTAGCTACAATCATGTGTGAACTCTTTTCCATTTTCTTGATTTTCATTAATTGGTGAATTAATGCTTGAAGGTTCGTGGTCTTTTATTAGCCAAATGGTTGTCAAAGCTGATGCAAATGCTGCCAATTTTTTATTCATTATTATTTTGTCAGAGAATTTATAAATCATTGAGGTAGTAGTCAGAGCAATACACCGTCCTGTCAGATAAATTTATTTCATTTTGGGGGGTAAATTTCCTCTTCAATCAACAAATGGTGAAATTCATCACAATTATCTTTGCATCATTTGAACCATGTAGCTACAATCATGTTTGAACTCTTTTCCATTATCTCGATTTTCATTAATTGGTGAATTAATGCTTGAAGGTTCATTGTCTTTTATTGGCCAAATGGTTGTTAAAGCTGATGCAAGTGCTGCCAATTTTTTTTTCATTATTATTTTGTCAGAGAATTTATAAATGATCATAACATTGTGTATCTTGTGTAAACTCCTAGAAAGTACACTGAAAACAAATCATGAGACAAAACGGATAGCCAAAAGGAGGTTTATAGGATAAGAAGAAGTAGAAAGGGAGTGGTTTTGGGGTCTGGGAAGCAAAATCAAAGATGCATGAAAACATTTGGTGGTAGGTTCGTTGTACTTTCACCCTAGACGAGGAGTTTGCATGGTGCAATCCCTCGTCTACAGGGGGCTGAAATAGCAGTGGAAGGGTGTGATTCACAATATAGGAGGGAATTATGTGATGATCATTTGAGCATGCATTATCGTAAAGTGCTAGGGGCAATTAAAAGGGCTATCCCATGTAACTCACACACACACCCCTGGTTATCTTCATCTTAAAACCCTCAAATACGCAATCCATATATTATCATTGCTCCAGTTCTTCATATTTTCAGAGTTTAAAGCTTTAATGTCACTTTACAGTGAGACAAGTTATAAGGAAAGACCTAAGACTATAAAGGTAATGGAGGATGATGTCATGGTAATGTGTGTTGTCCTTCAAATGGGAGGAAATTCAGAATTTGGCATCCCTTTGTTGAGATGAATAGGCCTATAACTTTCTTTTCTAAGATGATTATCAGATGAAGATGTGAACCCATTTTCATTAGATGTTGGCAATATTCATTGACCTCATTTGTACTTCTCATACATTCTACCTGTAACTAGTTTTAACTTAATGAGTATATTTATGTAGGAAATGAAGCATCTATTTTTTAAAATTAAAACATTATGGATAAATCGATGTACATTCACAACTCTATTTTTCAAAAAAAACAAAAACAAAACAAAAAAAGTGAAGTATTTATGAAATGTACTGAAACTCATAGAAGTTTATAATAATGTAATAGATTTTTTTTTGTTTTCAACATGACATACTCTTGAATGATATTCATGTAACAAGTGTGTTTGATTGAGCCTCCATAATTCCTGTTGACATGATGACCTGCCAGAGCAGCAAGTAAAGTGCCTCAATAGATAAAGCACTTGTAATCTAGGACGCTCTACTGCCTGAGCTGCTGCTATAAAGATGCTTGATGACCATGTAAGAGGGCTGGTTTATTGATACCTAAGGGGCAGATTTTGGATTTATATCTCTCCTGAGGTCACATATATCCATCCTCACTGGCAAAAAAGAAGAGAGAGATAGAGAGAGAAGATGAATAAGAGAAGGAGGAAAGATGGGGAGAAATAGAGAATCATAAACATTTATGCTTCTGGGCAATTCCGTCCAACTCGATTAACAAGTGGAAATTGCATTAACACTCTGAAAACCGAGTTACTCAGAGTGAATTACATTGATCCGTCTAGCTTGCTTCTCGCACTCGCGAGGGTTACCCCAACGATTGAGTGATATGACTCATATGACGCAGAGTAGTTCTCCCACTTTTTCTCTCCTCCCTTTTCTTTGGAACTCGTTCTTGGTGTGCATTATCGCACACGTTCCTCCAGCCCTGCGCAGGGCTTGCGGCAGCATCGCGATAAAGCATTTGCCGTGATTCACGCCTAACCAGCGATGGCGACACAAGAAATCTTCCCTTGAAACGATTGATGTGGTGTGGGTTGTGCCGAAAGCTCATCTCTAAACTGGTGGCAACTATCGGTGTGTCTAATCTCATCATCTTCATCATCGTGGCTTTTTCATTGAACTTGGAGAAACACATGTCTTGTATATCTGCATAAACATTGCATTATATATTGCCTTAAGCAGTGAGAAGGTGGGCAGGTCCTTGTGTATTAATAATAATGTTATCCTTATGCCTGCCTATACTGCTATCCAGTATTATTTTAGTCAGGCTTACATCATCAGCTTGGTGTGCAATGAAAATATACTTTCATGCAAATCAGTTTTTAACATTTACATTGTTTCACTCTGTCCTTTGCAGCATATTGAAAAGAAATTGAATTAATCCAAAGAGACCATCTTAAGAATTCCATCAAAGTCTCATTTTCACTACAAAAGCAAAATATCTAGAAATGGCAAAACATCATTTCATGGGATGAATAGTGCTTTGAAAATTTGATTCAGCTAGGCATACTTTTTTCATTTCTAAAAAAAGTCATATTTAATTTCTAAAAAAAGTCATATTTAATATTGGCAAAAAACTCTGTACTGCCGATACCCTGAAAGAAGAAAGCTTCAGCCTATATGCAATGGGGTAAACCCATATAAGCCATTTATTGCGAAGAAAGAATGATACAATGGAAAGCTGACTACAGAACATTATAAATTCTTCACCACATTTCAAACGTTACCACACATTAGAGTAGATGATAGGTAGATTACAGCCACATCAAGATCATACTCTTGATGCCCTTTCCTCTTTTCTCTTTCCTCTTTCCTCTTCTCTATCTTTCTATAAAATTTCTTTTTTGTCTGTGTTTGGTACAGTTTCACTTTCACTTTCTATTTTATTTTCTCCTTTCTTTCATTCATTCTTAAATTTGTTTAGTTTGATGTGTGCCTGACCATGGTATGTGCAATGACGCTTAATGATTTTCGAATGATATGACCCCCATAAACTGCAAAGAATAGAAAGATAGATCCCAGTCTGATTTTTCACCCCTCAATGTTTATCTGATTTAAATGTGCATCACTGTCAAAATAGGAAACATTGTATCTCAATGAAGCCAGTATTCTCAAGGAAGACACAATTATAGAACTCATTACTTGTATATCGTCAATTGGAGAAACTGTATTCAAGACATGTGCAAGAAAGACTTGATGGTAACGACAGCCCACCCCAGACACAATCAAACTACAGTTTACAATAAAATTCATTGTTCAAAAATCTTAATTCTCTCAAACTCCTGATCCTCTAATGACCAGGATACTTCAAAGAGAGTGAAAACACATTAAGTTCACTCATGTGTTCTTGAATGACAAGTGAAATCATAGTGTGTGATAGCATATTATGAGTGGTATGGGAGGTCACATGACAGTGTTAATGGTTTTTCTGAGTTTCTTTGAGCCTTATGTTGTGAAGAGGGGAAATTTGACGGGCTTAATTTGAATGATGAGGATGGTAGTTATGTTGTTAGCAAAGGATTACAATTTTGTCCCTTTTATTACCTGACTTTTTAGAGCTGATGAAAAATAAAGTGAAAGGGTGTTTGGGAAAGTAAAAGAGCACATCTTAGAGAGATTTTGGATGAGGAATAGCCTTAAATAATTAATATATTCAGCCAGGCAGCTGTTGTCCTGGACAATCACAATTTTTCAAGTTGTGAATTTTTTTATTGATGTACTTCATGAATAATAAGCAATTTGTTGGTTATGCCATATCCATGACATATTGGTTATTTGGTCGATAGAGTTCAAATGTGGACCAAAACTCAACTGATTTCACGCAAGAAGAACTCCTGGTGCCGGCGTTCCTTCTTTGATCTTGTCAAACCTTGATGATTAATGAGGAACCCTGATCAGCACTCGCCGGTCATGACTCGCACCACCAACCCTTCACAAAAGATCTACTCCCTACTCCCTGTAATGGAAGAGAGAATTGAAATGGGATGGGGATATTTCAATAAAGTTTGGGAAGAATACAGAGGATGCGCCCGATGGATCTTGAACAGAGCTTAATAGAAATGGAAGAAAAATGTGAAATAAATGGTTCTTTGTGAGAACAATTGCGTGCCGAATTGTTTGGTATGAATATAAATTCTATACCTCAGCTGATCTAGGCCAGGGTCTGTTTTGTTGTGTCACTGGTTGTTCCCCCTATTTGATGAATTGTATGAGAAATTGAAACCGAGTTCATTTTCTTGTATTACCAGTATTTTGGCTAGCCATACATGTTAAGCCCTCTCTAAGAGACGGTGGTTCAAAGACCTTAAAGAATCCATCCGTATTCAACAGTATACAACCCCTACACAATTGAAATGATGATAGCACCAATGGACTAAGCAATACAATCTCTTGTCGCCGTCTGTCGATAGATGGAGTCATGAAAAGCTAAAGCCCCATGTCCATTGCCATACCATCATACACAATTGGCAGACACAGTCAGCCTGGCGACAGCCTAGCCGATGCTATCAAATCCCTGCTTTTAAATGAAAACAGGACAGAGAAAGAGAGCGCACAATTGATCAGTTTTGCATTAGAAACCTGGGTAACGTCAATGTAATTGAGATGTAGAATGTACTCACTTTACTTCCTTTTGTGATCAATTGATGATGGTGAAAAGACTGATAGCCTATGTCATTTCTATCCAAACAGCCATTGTGTAGGGAGGTTTGTAAACCGAATGAGCTTTATAAAAGGAAAAATTGGCTGAGATATTATCACAAAGCATGATTGATTCTGCCACGGATGTTCAAAGAGACTTACATGAAATCAGTCAGCCACTATCATTTGCCACAAATATGAATTTTAATTCTCATTCATGTCAGCATGAGAAAGCAAATAACATGTGAAATAATGAAACACTATCTATTACCTGGTTTAAAAAAAACAGACAGCTCAAACAAGAAGGACAATAAGGCATCAATATTTCAATAGATTATATCTTTGTGAGGAAAATGTTGTCAGACTCTTGTTTTGGGGATGACAAAGGCAAATGTTATCTCCTTTATTTTTTTTTTTCATCCAGTAACATAGAATAAATATAAGTGATATATGCAGGAGTCAAAGGGGGGGGGGGGGCTGGCTGTCCCTTATCAGAGACTGGTTAAGAATCAGAGCAACTGATTTGTTTTATATTCATAACCAGGTGCAATGTAAAAAAAAAACTACTTGATTAGTCCTTTGATTATTTTTTTTCTTCATTTGTTTTACCTTTTGATGTTAAAGCTTTCATTATATTTGTGCATTTTGACATTATTTTTGAAGATATTGTTACCTTCTGATCATCCCATTTATTTATATCTCTTTCTCAGGTAAAAGTAATGCTACGTGTGATACCATCTGGTAACCCTAACGATACAGCCACCTTTGTCACCGTGGACACTAAGAAGAAACAGGTGACGCTCTTTGACCCCTCCTTCCTGACAGGTCATGTATCGACAGCCGGGCGTAGGGCGGGTGTGGCAGCACCCAAGATGTTTGCATTTGATTCTGTCTTCCCCCATGATGCATCACAGGTAAGTCATCCATACATCTTCTTGCATCATATGACCTACACCTTGCTAGTTTGCATTCTAGAAATGCGCATATTTTACAGGGACTGTAATGAATGATTTACTAAATTTTGTTTGGTAGCATAGATTCAGTAATGACATACTCTTAGCAGCAATTGTCTACACATGCCATTAACACACTAATAACTTTTTAAAATGAGCCTGATTGGAACTTTGGAAGCATTAAAATGTGATAAATCAAATTGGTAGATCAATTCACCCAATCATCTCTGACTCTTCTGCTGGCAATGAGCTCTTTGTTTACATTACCAAAATAACAAATATAGGTTTAGCACCACACACTCCTCTTTCCAAAATAAATACAATTATACAAAGCAAACCGTGTGAAGCTTTATTGTGGTTATGTAAAGCAAAGATGGGAAGAGATATCATTACATATATACAACATTACCTTTGTCATTATTCCTTTCTTTTCTATTTGACCTCCCAATAAACCTCCACTTTTAGGATATATTTCTGCTAGGCACAGAAAATTTGTTTTTTACAAGGCTGCAAAGTCAACCGCATTGACGTAAATCTGTATGATACAGAATAAATTGTGAAAGCTAATTTTAATGTCACTCTTAACACTTTTCATTCACAATAGGCCCCTATGTTTATATTTTTTTACATCAAGAGAGATACTGTATTTGAATATTCATTAAAGCAATGTCCTTTGTATTCATGCTGATGAAAATTGAATCAAGATTTAGATTTTTGTATGCTAAATCAGAAATGTTTTCTTGATTTTTTTTGTGGTGTAATGAATCCATGAGAGAAACCATCATTTCATGAACAGAATTAATCACTTTTATATGAATCATTGTAGCACACTTACTAAGGATTGAGGTTTCAATGTTTTGTGGTTAAAACTACCCGAGTATTTATAACCCTGAAGAGAATTGCCTGTAGGTGGGGGTTGATTTTCATGGCTGGTGTAATACAGACAAACCACATTCAATTCAGTCAACCATCCCTCTGTCTGTTTCACCGCAAAACAATTCATCCTCTATTGTTTTCAGAGTTCCCAGAATAGTCCGTCCTTTCTTCTTCTTCTTGTTTTTTTTTTTTTTGGGGGGGGGGGGGGGGAGGGTCCAGAATAAAGAAGTAAATTGTAATGACGCAGCAGTTACAGATATGCTTTTGCAAATAAGAATTGTTGCACATTTAGTGCGGAGGGGGAGGGGGAATTTCCCATAAAGCTAGAGAAAGGGCAGTATAGTTAAGTATAACCAATTTTTGATCAATGGTCATACCTACGGACAAGGTATTTTATTGGGAAGTGAGATTGTCACCATTAATTTTATTTACTCCAGATATTAGAATAGAGAGAGAATTTGCTTGTAGCCCCCTCAACCTGGACTTTACATAGAGTAAAGAAAGGCAGGTGTCTTAGCGATTCGCTTGACTCCTTCTGGAATGCGCGCAGTTTCCCAAGCGTTTCCTTGAAGGTCTCGTCATGGTGGTTTACAAGATTCATATGTAGAACAATCGCGAAAGACAGAATTTGGTCGTTAGCAATTCCTCATTGTTTTCCACTTGAGTTGCGAACAATAGATTCATTAGGAGGTGTAGTGGCTTGTGAAAATGTTGAATGAAGATGAATCGATTTTGTGACTGCCAAGGAATTTGCTATTAAAACGTTTTTTTGAGACAATGAAATAGCGCTTCTTAGATCATGCATTGACAAATAATCTCTTCAGGTTTACATGACAGAATAAGAAAATGTGTCTGGTAAGGAAATATCCTATATTTAGACATTACAGTCAAAGTTTATCCAAGTGGAATGAATATGTAAATATAATTCAAGCAAATGCTGTTTGAAGTAATACAATGTGATGTAAGTTTGCTTTCAAAACTGCTTCCTCTTCCTAAACTTTGCATGATTCTAAAATGCTCTCTCAGTTTTAACCTATGCCTTAAACTTGTTCAGCTGCCTAATATAAAATCTGATTCTGATGTGTCAAAACGTTTCATTTTTATGCTCTGTAGGATTTCAAAATGAAGATGAGTAGACAGTTCAATATCTATTATTGCGTAGAATTGCATTCATTAGTTAAAGCAAAAATTTCCTTTCGATTTGCAACCGTATAATTACTAGTTAATTCTGAGAGCTGCAGTCGACCCTAAAAGTCTAAGAATCATTATTTGCACAGTGGTTGATATCATTTGTGTGACTTTGCATGTTGATGAATAGAAGGTGTTTTCCAAACTTTACTTTGATTGCTGGTACGTGTTATGAGGTGTTTTCCAAACATCTATCCAGAGCTTTGACTCATTCTATTACCCACTTTAATACAATTCTTCCCTCTTTGATTATAATTGGTTTTGGGGTTTTTCTTTGGTTGATTCTCCTAGGCTGAGGTATGTGCAGGCAGTGTAGCTGACACAGTGCAGGCTGTAGTCAACGGAGCGGATGGTTGTCTCTTTTGCTACGGTCATGCTCATCTGGGTGAGTAAATAACCCCCTTCTAGACCCCCAGGTGTCTCCCCCGTCAGCCTTTATCCCCCCAAAATAGTTCCTTTATCATCCAGCCAACGTCTGTATACCCACCGGCATCCTTTGGGATGCCATGCACGACCGCTAGCGCCATAGCTGATCGGTCACCTAGAGCCATACAGTTAATCCTCAATCCATCTAAAAAATTCCAGCGCAGCAGTAACACCAACACCCTATATAGTGCACTCTGTTCATATCTAAAGAAGCAACAAGTCCTGTCTTTCTCCCCAAAACAGAGCTAAATTCCTAATCAATTTAGCCACAATTTATTTAATCTATGCAAATGAATCATCAGATTGAGTAATATATCAAAACATCCATGGGCATATTTATTCTATTCGGTAATTAGGCAATTTTTCTACACCCCATAGTGGTTTTAAACATAAATTGATTACATTAATTTCATTTCAGTGAGACATATATTTCTGCACAAGTATGGAGTTCTGTGTCCTGTTGACCAATATATTGCACTGTGCAAACCAATAAAATACTGATTTGTATTGCTTTTCAAGTAGTTTAAGTAAAAATATAATAACCATGAAATTATGGAATTTCAATTTCAACATCATGTTAATATTGGCTTTAGTGCTTTGTGGGAAGGCTTTATTTGCTCTTTTGTTGCAGTTAGTATCGAGGCTAATATGTTGAAGAGAGTATTGACCATATATGTCCTGACCGCTAGACATGACGTACCAGTCACATATTGATTTCTCCTACTGTTCTGGGGGTATTTTATTTGTTTAACCACATTGATAGACCAGCCAAGCGCAACCCAGCAAACAAAGGTTGAAATTGCGGCAGTGACACAAACCGTGTCATCTTGCTTATCTCACGCAAGGTTGCGTTCCTTGCTCCAGATGTCACGCTGAATTACGTTTAATCTCAAACCATGATCAGACCTCGACATTTAATGCCTAATTAATGTATTCTTGGTTTGTGAGCCACCTCTGCTAAAAGAGAAAAGAGATAATTGAGTTGATATATCTTTTCAAGAAACTTTGTCAAGTGAATATAAATGAATTTTTTCCCCAAATGAATATTAGACTGTGACTGATCAATTAAATATCTTATTTGAAAAGAATCTGGTACATGGCAAGTTCTATCTCATAACTCATTCACACCAACATGGCCTATATCAGACAGACAACAGACTGAATATACCAATGATGTTAGCCTGAATGGTCGATATCTTGTCTGATATCAGTTCATCTGATTGTGTGACTAGGGAATGACATTTAATGATTTTTGTTTTGTTCTTCCTCTGTTGATGGAGTGAGAGAAAAGTAATGTTTGTCTAGTCAAACTGAGTTGAATAGAATGAACAACTCTTATTGTTTGGTAAAATAATATTTCTTTTTGAATCACTGCACAAAAGAAAAGGCACGTATATAATTTATCAATATGTTATCATTTTTGATTATCCTATGTAACTGGTATAAGGGCCAGCTGTGAAGTATAAAAATCGGTACTCCCCGATCTTCCTCCAGCAGAAATACAAAAGAAATGTTGATTATATTGTATCTTCATTTAATAGATAATAGATTCTAAAGATGATATGCCAGCATTTTATTGTATCATAACTAGGATTTATGATAATTTGTCACAAACAACGTTATCATAATCATTATCACTGCCCATACATATATTACCTACTTATTACAATCACAATCACCAGCTGAAGCATCCATAAAAAAACAACATTAAATTCATGAAGATATGTGATAGCATCAATCTTGCAGTCAGCCATTTCACAATCTGTATCATTCTCTTTTCTATTCCATTCAGGTAAGACTTACACAATGATTGGTTCTGATGAGTCTATGCACAAGATAGGAGTGATCCCATGTGCAATAGCATGGCTCTTCAAACTTATCAATGAGAAGAAAGAGAAGACAAGCACAAGGTTCTCAGTCCGAGTATCTGCTGTAGAGGTTTATGGCAAGCAGGAGAACCTTAGAGATCTTCTTATTGAACAAGCAAATGGTGAGTTTGTCTTATCGTTATTTGGCAAATGGAAATATCTTAGAAAATTTTAGAACAAAATACCCACTTGTTGAAATGGTACCAGATATTTCCCACTGTTTGCAGTACACATGAAGTTGCAATGTTTAAACATTGAATGTGCAGAGGATTTTGTGAAGAAAACCCCCCAATGTTCCATAATGCAACCTGAAGTCATGCATGTCCATCATTTGTTTTGTAGGAAGTAACAATGGGTGTGGCACATCACCAGCCCTGTACCTCCAAGAAGACCCTATCTGTGGGGTACAGCTCCTCAACCAGAATGAACTAAGAGCACCCACTGCCGAGAAAGCAGCCTTCTACCTTGATGCTGCTATAGCTACCAGGCTTACCAAAGGCAAGAACGGTGAGTTCTTTCAGAGTTTCCAGTTCATTTCTTGAGATCATGATGTAAGATTACTTATAACTTTTCAAATATCGGGTCTATTATTGTTGATATCTGTTACGTTGAAATGCATGGAAAGATATGATCAGTTAAAACCAGTGTCTTGAAAGTGAAAGGAAATATCTGTATTTTGGCATTACGAAGTCTTGAATCCTTTCTTTTTCAGAAGAAGCACATGATGGCCGATACTCCCACATGCTCTTCACACTCCATGTCTACCAGTACCGCATCGACAAGTCTGGTAAGGGTGGAGTCATTGGCGGGCGGAGTCGTCTCCATCTCATAGACCTTGGTAGCGGTGATCGGGGTGGGGGCAGGGCTGCTAATGGTTCTGCACTTTCCTTCTCTGCCCTCGGCAATGTCATCCTAGCTGTCTTGAATGGACAAAAGCATATACCTAACAGGTAATAATACACACTTAATATTCTTCATTTTAATGTTTTTTTTTTGTTTTGTTTTGTTCTGCCTTTTTCTTTTTAGTTGAGTTTTATGGGGTTGCTGATTCATGAACCAGGATGATTCTATTCCATTCCCAACTACATGTATATAGGTTAAAACCTATTTGTATAAATTAAATCATATATCTCTGTAGACCATTTTAAATTGGATTTCATATTATTCAAGAGTTAAGGAGGAGAAAGACGATTAAGAAATACTGGATTGTAATAAATGTTAATCTCTGCCTCCAGACATTACACTAAGCCAACTGGGCTTTCTAATAAGAATACAAGATCTCTGGCCTACTTTTAGGACATTAATAAGCCAACTATGTTCTATTTATACATGACCCACATACATATTATTTAAAGTTTACTGGTTCATGTGGAAGAGACATAAAAAACTGCCCCTTGCTTGAAATATAATATGAAAATAAATCTTCTCTATGCATGAAATTTTTGCAGCATATGTACTGGAATTGATTAATGAAAACAGCATTTTGTTAGCTTCATGTATAGTTATCTATCCAAAACATTGTAGCATCCTGGATTTTGAATGTGTTTACTGATTTTGATGCTCACATACACTTTGAATGTTTTTTTGATGATATTATTAATCATAAAACCATATTTTTCTGAGGTCTCTTTGATTCACACCGCCTTTCATGTCATGGGAGTTACATGCTACAGGTTTAATCCCTCATAATGATCTTATAACTCATGTGATCCCCTACTTCTAATAAATCATACATGTGATTATTTTAGTCTATAGGTTTAGATTTAAAATCATTTGACGGTATGTGTGAAGTGTAATTGTATATCCATCAGTCGTTATTGAATGCAGTACGTAATGGTGTGCAATTGCATCCCTTGTGTACATATTTCAGTCTGTTATATCAATTACAGTCAAGAATGTTATGTGAGAGTCATTAATTTGTTCTTCATGAGTTACTTAGGGTTAGCAACCTTCAATATGGGTTGAGTGGAAAAAGGTATTACCAGTATGTCATTTTTTGATCTTCATGATTTTAACAGATATTTTGATTAATTAATTTTCTGCTCTCGTGTATGTTTTGTGATTGGGTGAATTGTAAATAAGTAATTGTTCCTTTGTCCTTTAATATATCTTTACATTTTGCACTCTTTGTTAAGATAATCAAGCTTTGAGTAGTTTCATACGTTTTTCTTTCATCATAGAAAGCCTGTGAATTGTGAATTCTGAATCAGGAATTACAAGAACTTCTTTTGTCACTTACCGATACTCTATTTATTGTGGTTTCAGACTACTTGACATGAAGTATCATTCTCATTCTTAGTTACATGTCTAGCGTCTTGTTACCGCTTACCACAGTTGAAACCAAAATTACTTATAGATACTATTCATCATTTTGACATAGTCGTTAAATAAGTTGAATTGTTGATCGAACTGGCTTGATAGAGTGTAAGGAAAAAAAATCAATGAAAGTTTAAGAAAAATGATCAATGGACAGTACCGGGGGGAAAATGTTAATTTTCAATAAAGATAGGAATTTGATATGTATTGCTGTAGGAAGAATACTGGAGGAGTATTTTCAAAGGAATTCCATATAAGTATCACAAGTCATATCATTTTGCTTCACAATCATCATATGAACATTTATATTCAAATGTCGAATGATACCTTTAACTGCACCCAGGCACTTGATTTTAACGGTGAAGTTGTTTGGTTTTGATTTTTTTGTCCAGGGATAGCATGTTAACAAGGCTGTTACGTGAGGCTATGGGGAGTCTATCCTGCCGTACAGTCATGATTGCACATGCTTCTGCTGCCATTAACAACTATGCAGAGACTTTAGGAACTATTCAGAATGCATCTAGGATAC
This sequence comes from Heliocidaris erythrogramma, assembly GCA_025617745.1. Taxonomy (NCBI): domain Eukaryota; kingdom Metazoa; phylum Echinodermata; class Echinoidea; order Camarodonta; family Echinometridae; genus Heliocidaris; species Heliocidaris erythrogramma. Next base: position 3,637,692 of record CM046855.1, on the reverse strand, counting down.
ACCGCATGAGGAAGAAGAAATCTAAGGTGAGTAATACTATCAGGATTATCCTTTTACCCTCACTTCTTTTCTTATGTTCTCCCTTCAGTTTTTAAGCGTATTTTCATAGTTCATTTACATTTTTTGTCTTACATATAATGGAGTTGAACTTAATGTTTGAAGACCACTCGAGGTGGCTTTTATGAGAATGTATCTTATATTAATTAGAAACAGCTCAAGGGAAACAAATAGGTCTTTATTAGCATACATATGATTGCTACAGGCATACGTTTCATTGTACAGGAACAGATAGTTGTTTACAGGCATGATAACAATGCAAGTTAAAGATTTCTTTCTATTAAATCCAAATTGCCGGTTACCTTATTCCAGTGTCTATGTATATATTGCAATCCTCTCCAATCCATTAAGTGAGTGTGTGACACTATGTTTAAATGGTGTTATGATGAACGGGGATGAACCTGGAGGGCATTAGAGAATAGTAACCGTCTCCCATGACACCCCTTCGATTCATTAGTATGCGTGTAAGCTAACAAGACAAAGCATGCTTGCTTTACCAATGATGGATCAGAGCCGACACTATTGCATCCTCCCCTACACTCTTCATTAAAGACAAGATGGTAGATTGCCTGGGGTTATTCAATGCATCTGTTGAAGTCATCACCCATGCGCCCAAGTACCATTCATAAACAACACGTGGGGGCTTCATTTCATGGCCATATTTATGCATCTTTATTATTTATCTATGGCAGGATAACTATGATTCCATTATGATGAGAGGGTTTGATTGATTGTTGCCCTCCAGCTTTCTTAGATTTCCTTTTTTCTCTCCTATTCTTCACCTCTCTCTTCCATGCATGGCCTTCATGTAGAAGTTGATCATGGCTTGTCATAGCTATGAATCACATCATATACACAGGTCATTGACTTCATAAACTATTCCTTATTCTGATTCATCATCTAGTACCTCTAGTAACAAAAGTATTTTTATTTTAATTTCTTTATGATGTCATAAATATCATATTTATCAGTATATGCATAAATCTTATCATACTTATCAATATTGCCCAGTAAAATTATAAAGATTTCAATCCTCAAATGAAAATAATGAATTTGTTGTTTCCTGAATTTTATTAAAATCCAAAAGTTCAAATTTAATGAATACTTCATTAAAAATCAGAATGATAGAGCAAGGATGAAATATATATTATATCAAGCGAGCCATTGTTGTTATTGCCATTTTGTAATCCTGTTCTTTGTTTCTTGTTTTTGTACTTTTCAGTACTCTGGAACAAGCTCAAGTGGTGGTGAGAGTTCCTGTGATGAGGGCAGGATAAGAAGACGTCGATACGCACCTCCAGCAAACAATGGAGTGTGTGTAACAGATGCAGTCAACCAGAGTGACCCAGAGTACATCTCAAGCAGCGAGCAATCTTGTGACACAGTTATCTATGTAGGACCTGATGGATGCCCATTGAGTGACCGAGAGTTGACAGACAACGAAGGACCACCGACATCACTTCCCATCCTGAAGGGATTGAGTTCAAGTGAGGACGATAGTAAATATGGATCATCAAGTGATAAGGACATGGATGAGTTTCGATGGGCCAATGCTGATTCCACAAACGAAATGTCAGGAAGAGATACCGATGGTGGCAGTGATGCAGAAACAAGAACTACTAAATCTCTTTTTAGCAGTCGTGCTAAATCTTCCAAATTGCCATCTAAGAGCTTGATTCCCAAGCTGTCTTCATCTCCCAAGAGAAATTCATCAAAGGAATCCAAAAAGGCCCCTCCAGTGCCACCCAAGAGGGCAGATAGCAACAAGGAATCTAAGCTCAGTTCGTTCAGCAGGAAGGAATCTTTAAAGGATGGATTGTCAAATGGGAAAGCCAGGGTGAATGGACACTCTTCAGAAAAGAAACCGAAACGTGACCCTAAGGTCAATGGAATCTCAGGACCTGACAGGCCACAGAATTTCCCAAGCAATCTCAAACCTCCTGCTGCCATCCACAAACCAAAACCTCTTCCAAAGCCTAAGCCAATCACAGTACCAAGACCAAAGGCTTTCATTTCATGTTCCGACACAGAGGCTGAGAACTACATGTCACAAGAGAGACGAAATGTTGGAAGGTCTTTTGTTCTAGTGGAAGATGATGATGATGATGTGACTGAGGAGATGGAACACAGGCCATCTGGAAAGTCTGCATCTGATGGAGAGTTGAAAGACAATAGCACGAGTGAAGATGAACCTGATGAAGAAGCTTTAGCAGCATTAGCTGGCATGCCACTGGTTCCTAATGGGCGTGGCAACTTGTCTCCTGTTATGGAGATAGATGATGGAGCATCAGAGAAAGGTGAAGAGACTCAAACAAGGAGAAATGGAGAAATAGAGGATGATGGTGATGAACTGACAGCAGCTCTGAGAATTGCAGATGCTGACTTCACCACTCAGGCTGCCAATCTTGCAGAGAACCCAGTAGTTGAGACACCATCAGCAGTAGACGTCTTGCCCCCTGCACTGTCTCCAAGAGTAGAAAGACTCCTGTCTCCTACTGCTCTAAAGAAGGCTGGTATTGATGCTGAATGTCTTATGAGGACCATTCATTCCTTAGAGGGCCTCTCTGAATTCCTAGACAAACCAATCTCTGAGATTTCAGAGGATGATATATCTTCACTAGCATGCTCCGAGCAGGACACCCTGAGCTACGTGTCCCGAGACACAGAAGATGTGACCTCAGTGACAGACATGTCCATTGATGACCTTCCTATGGGATCAGAAGCAATGTGTTGCATCAAGGAACTTGGACGAAGGTCTCTGGATTCATACTCTGAGAATTTCTCTATAAGTTTCAATGGTGGTGCTAGTGTGGATGCATGCCTCAATGAACCACTTCTCTTGTTAGGGCTTGATGAGAGAAACAAACTAGGACTTGGTAACTATGTCTACTCAGATGATGAGTCAGAGATCGCTGATGGGTCTCATCGTCCAAAGCGGTCAGAGCATCAATCAGAAAAGGACACCTTGGACTCTTTGTCACTGGGTACAAGAGACATTGAGGCCATCAAGCAGCTTTATGTTATATCAAATATGAGCAATGAAAATCTCTCTATTGATGATGACATATCAGAGGTTCAAGTGCCCAATTTGTCATTTGGGGAGTCCTACTTGCAGGATGAGCCATCTGTGGTGACATACATGACAATCAATAATGATGAACAAGTGGTAATGAGGGAGAAACATTTGGCTCTAGATGATCTTGATCACCCATTGAGAAGACTCAGCTGTATTAGTGATGCCACGGATGCTACTTTCAGTACAGCCTCCCGTCCAGCCAGCTTTGCAGATCAGGATGATATTACTCTTATCGGTGACTGCATTGATGAGGACTCTAAGAATGAACCTACCTCACCCAACACAATCAATCTCATTAACAGCCTGCAGAATCTCCACATGGATGGCATGAAGCACAATAATGGCTTTATCAAACCTCAGTGGTTTCAGAATAATCCTAATGGCAACAAGACAGAAGAGACAGGAAGGACAGGATACACACCCTCATCTTCAGAGACCTCTCCTGTCTGGCTCAGAATGAACATTCCAGTCTCTTCATCAACAGAGCAGAGAGACAAGCAGGGTCAGTCCAGTAGTGGAGTACCAAAGAACGGCTGCACAAACAGAGTTGTTTCCCATCTGGACACCAATGCCATACTTCCAAATGGAATAAGACAAATCCTTCCAGCTCGTCTGCTGACCGAAGTCTTGAGTAACTCGAGCCCAGCGTCTTTCTACAATAGTCCTCAGCATCAGGCCAATGGAGCTTCGGTCCAAGCCAGGAATGTGTCCCTCTCACAGCAACCTTCTCCCCATATCCTAAGTGCTGCTATCCAAAGTGCTAAACATCAGATGGCTGTGAAAAATGACATGCCAAAGATTCACTGTTTAGCTGACCTGGAGAAGTTGTATGGCATTGATATCCGCAAGCCTGACGGAGCTGCTACAGAAGATGTGAAGAGTGAGCCTATCCCTTCTGACTATCATGTGTTTGATGGAGGCAAAGGGTGTGATATTTCAAGCATGGAACGTCCTCCCGCGATTGGTGCCTGCTCTGCACCTCCCTTTGAAGTGGAAATGAATCCTTACTTCTCACAGGAGTATGATGATGCTTTATTGTCAGGTGAGCTCAAGGAGACAATTGCCATGGTACACCAGCCTCCTAAGGTGACTGTAAGTGAGGCAAGGACTAAAAGACTTGTATGCAGGAAAGAGAGTGGACAATCAGAGACCAGCAGTGTATCAAAGGCTAGTGATTTAACTGTTCAAAGTTGTCCTGTAAGTAGATTACCCCAGCCAAGTAATCATGGGACACCCTCAAAAAGCTCTGCAGCCTCCAAAATGTCTTCCCGCACCAGCAAGCCTCTCCCCAAATCCAGGGAAGAGAACCATTCAGGAAGCAAGAGTACCCCTATGTCTTCCAAAAAGACTGCTCAAACAAGTAGAATACCCCAGAAACCTCAGGCAAACCCTCGCAGTCAAACATCCAAATCAAGTGCCCTCCCTGTCAGGAAGTCCCTAAGCAAGTCAGCACCATCACTTTCCAGAACAAACCAAACCTCAACAAAGATTCCCATCACAACAGTCACATCAGTTGATGGCAGTTCTGACCCACCTCCTAACATGCGCAATGCCAACAACAACATTGCTCAGCTCCAGCCTGGTAGTCGACTCACTAACTCCTCTGACAGCAGTAACGACAGCGGTATAGCTTCCAGTGAGAATGTCACCAACTCCAAACCTGCCATTCTGTCTCCGTACTCCACTGTTACCAAGCCAAGGACAACAAAGAGCTCCAGCAGTGGACATGGTAGCGATAACAGCAGCACATTCAGTGACAGTGTCCCTACTACCAAGGGAGTACGTAGGGTACATGGTGCTAGTGGTACCAGTAGTGGATATGAGAGTATGCTGAGGGATAGTGAGAATACAGCTAGCTGTTCATCTGCTCATGACTCACTCAGTGAAGGCTCAAGTGGAAGGGTTAAAGGCAGCAAGCTACCTAGGAAGAAGTTTGGTGGTAAGTCAAGACTAAAAATTATTGATTTTATCATCTTTTAATGCATATTCTGTAAAGAATATCCCTCGTGCTTTATGAAAATGTGTGTCATACCAAAATCAAATCATACCCAATAGGCTAAAAGTTGTTTTACATTTACAAATGTTCTTAAGAAAATTAAAATTTTCAAATGATACAAAGTGTTTGAATTGACATATTAAACCTTTCATATTCTAACTGAAAAACCATTTGATCAGTACATGCTTTGAGTGTATGAAGATGTGTCAGTGGGCAATTCGTTCAGATATTGTTCTTGATTTTTTTTTTCAGGTGCAAGAAGAAGTCGCAGTGTACCACGTTCCTCTGCATCTGACTGTGGTCCTTCTACCAGTAGCGGCAAGTCCAGTCGCTGGAAGGACCTGCCCCCTCGACCCATCCTACCAAACGAAGAGGGTGTTGAACTCAAGGTTTATGAGGTAGATGATCCTCATCGTATCCAGCAACAAAGACCTGAAACAATCAAGGTGAGAGAAATCTTCATCGTATTATTAACCATACATTCAGGTAGAAATGTGCTATGTTGTAAGGGATGAATTCTGGTAACTTTCTATCATGTTCAATGTATTTTCTCATTAGATACACCACTGTAGTCATCATGGTGACTACTTACAATAATTTTAAACCACTGAAATGCTATCATGATTATTGATTATATGCACTTGTGGAGTTGGATTCCTAATATTCCAAGGACTTTCTCTCACATAATCTCCTCCTTCCAAAGAACTCTATCACTGTTCATACTATACTTAACACAATTTAGTTCCTGAAGTATATGAGAAAAGGTCAATAATTTGTTTCATTCCTTGGTTGTCACTTCCACAAGTTAGTGATAACTGCTAGACAATGAGAGAGCTCCTTGTTGATATCTCCCTATGTTGTTTGGATGGTAACTTAATTATCTAGATAAGCATCCCACATGCTTGTTTTTTTTCTGTATTGTCTGGAGTGATCCTTTTCAATTAGTCTTCCAACCAACAAACGCTGCGTATAGGAAATAAAGTTTGACACGTGTGATAGAAAACTATTTTGGTTGTATCAACCAGTTTGTGTAAGAGTGACGAGTTGAGTATTTTGTCTCCCTCCCTCTGGTGTCTGTGTATCTATCTCTTTCTTTCTCTCTTCAGATTGATGTTCCCACTTCCCTAGTGGGTAGTCAACCTGTCAAAGCCTTACAGTGGAACTCTTTCCCAAGGTCATTCAAATATCACTCCTCTAGATAGGAGTGAAAGGTTCTTCATGTTAGGAAAGACATTGCAAGCATTACCCTTATTGCTGAAAATGGGTTCAGCCATAACAAACAAAATTGCTTGAGTAGAAACAAAGCACATTCAAAATTGTCATGGTCAATTTAGTAGACCGTGTAGTTATTAAAGGCATCTATGTATGACAGTACTCATAAAACCAATCATGCTTGATGCATTCAATTTTATTCTGTGGTGGCCTAAAGGCCATCAACTTTTCAAAGGAGAAAAGGGTCATGACCACTTGTACAAAAGGAATCAATGCCTGTGACTTTCAGCTGCATAGTGGTTTTTTATGACCTGGCCAATGCTTGCAGTGTATTGAATTGATTGAGATGCTGTTGACCAATAGTTTGCTGCCCCTTTATGTATTCACAAGGCATGGATGATCAGTACATTGTATTATTGGTCTTGTCTATGCTATTGTCTGAATGAAAGTGATGTGGATGTGTTCACTTTCCCTACCCCCAATGTCCATGTGTTAATCATCTACATGTGAACACCTTGAATGAATTCTCTATTCCATCTCATCGCCACTGATGAAGGTTTTAATTTTTTTTCAAGCATTACATGATATTTATAGGATCAGCAGAACTGGTTGTGCAACTATGTTTTAAAAACCAAAGTAAAAAAATGTGTCTTGCAGATGTTGTGATTGATAATCATTTTAACCCGAGACTAATTCCATTTGATTTCATTTGTTCTTTCTAACCATGCATACTTGGATCAACTCATTGGTTTTTCACCACCCTTCCATCTACTAACCTGACTTACAACCATCACCAGGATACCAGTGTTATTAATTCTAAATCACCCAGTAAATCATCTAATAAATCGCCCAGTAAATCTCCCAAAAAGGCTTGCGACACTAACACCTTGACTACCTCTGGGTCTAACGGTGCTCCACCTAAACCAGAGAGATATCAGAGAGATACAAGGCCAGAGGTATAAAAGCATTTTATATAGCTTGTCAAAAATTGGATTTAGCTTTTCAAATCGTATTCATTATTACATTTCTTCTTTCTTATCTCTCTGTCTCTGTCTCTCTTTTTTTTCTCTCTGTCTTGTCTCTGTAATTTGTCATATCATTACATGATTGAGCAGTATAGATGAGTAATGAGCAGTGTACTTTTGAAAATGATGGAAATATGACATTGTTTTATTCATATTCAAAGGCTGATTTATGTTAGATATCAGTTTGTTACATAAATCTGAAATCCAGGAGTAAATATGCTTACAGACAAATCTGAAAGTAATTACAATCTCAAGTGCAGAAATCCAAGAAATCTAAGAAATGTTGAAATGTTGTATATTTGGGTGCCAAATTTTAGCTGTCAATCATTTGCAGTGATGGAATGAAGAGTGAAATACATAATAGTTAGTCATATCACAGTCCACAAAAATAAGAACTTTTGCATAGTTGTTTGAATTGACTGCCTTATTGGTACATTGTAGTTCAAACTTGTACAAAATGAGCCATAAAGTGTAAGAAAATCTTTCTTTTCTCTAAATTATTTTATCAATAAACCTCTGGTCAGACTTGCGAGGAAGCGAGTGGTTCCTCCATGTCTTTAGTTCAGAGTCGTCATCGTGAGCTAAGGGCTCAACTGGCTCTAGCTGAGGCCCAGCTCCAGGAGGGCCAGGGCCAGTGCCCGTTTGAGCGTAAGCACCACCCGATCAATGTTACCAATTGTGGGCTGGTCTGCACTAGCTAGATAGTATTCCTTCCATGTCACACCACACTACTTCATGGTATATATGAATATTTAACCACTTTGAATTGATTTGTGCTGTAATGCTTCTGGTCGCTTCACAGAAGCCTTCCCCCATTTTTGTTGATTTGCGGTAGAACTAAAGTGGAGTTTAGTAGATGAAGGCTTTTCTTTGCATTGTTTATTTATATGACTGAATAAAATTGAATTTGGTCATCGTTTCTCTATAGCATTAGTGCAGTTTAAGCGATGGATACTTTTCTTTGGTTGAAACTCATTCCTTTGTTTTTTACCCCTACTGTCATTGTTTTCAGTTATAAGTCATGCGTTTAACATTTTAAGTATTGTGTGTGTGGGTATTTGTTTTGTTTATTGCCTATTATGCAGGTGATACTATTTATAGACTGGTTGTTATGAAGAGGAAGCAATGTTTTATTTAAGTCTTGTATTTTGTACTTTCCAAATTATTTATTAGTCATCCTTATCGTATATATGTTCTCCACATATAACACACTTTCCTTTGAAATATATTCCTTGTATATCACATTAACCATTGCTTGCTATCAACTATCATATTATATTTTCTTTCTCACATTCTTTATTTCTTCCCTGTCTATCTTCTTCTACATCTTAGTCCTCATATTTCATTTGTCATTCTTCTTTTCTGTTCATTTTGTTGAATACCTTTTTTTTTCATTGAACATTTGGCCCTTCATCTTTCATCTAAATCAGTTCCAATCTTTTACTTTCATTTTCTCTTTGTATCCTGTAAGATGAGCATGATGTTATGTAAATATTATATATTTTATCTGTGAATAATTTTATAAAGGTCTAAGCAGCCATTTGTTTGTGAAATTGAGGATAATCCAGTTAAGGAAATGATTTGTTTTTTCATTCCATTTTCTGTTTCTTTGTGTTGGAGTTGGTTCAGGAGTCATTGCAATTATATATCATATATGCACTCATATTATATTCCATTTTATACTTTTCCCTACATCTTTAGTGGTGTTGCATGAATTAGTGAAGCATATGATATCTTGGCTGCTATTCTAATTTCGTAATCTACCCGACTATTGTGACTTATGAATCAGAACTCAGTTATGCTACAAAAATCCCTGTGAATGCCCTTTTCTTGAACCCAATCCTGGCCACTGGATGGATGAAGAAAGCATCTTCACATTCCTATCTTTTCACTGAAAAAGAATATCTTCTAGAAAGAAATGAATAGTCTGATTTTGATGTGTTTTCTAAGTAGTATTTGTAATTACTGATTTATCGTTTTATTCACCAAGTAAAATTCAATTAATTCCCCCCAAATCTGATTTGAAATAGCCCCAAGACTCTGAACATCGTGTAGATGGAATCTACAAGGAAGTGATTTTATGCTGTTCTTGCAAGTATTGTTGTACTAGTATAAATATGTCTACTATCTGCTACAACTGTTAAATCTAATGACATACATTTGTCCTCCTCTTATCACATCTACAGTCCACGTTTTGGAAGAAGTGGAGTCCCAGTTCGGGGAGCTCACCCCTTCGCCCATGGAGGAAGAGACAGCCCGCCTGGAAGAGCGATTGATCAACTGTCGTGCCCATCTGGCAATGATCAAGTGCCTCAATCTTCTCTGCTGCTCACCGAAGAGACAGAAACCGAGCCCCACATAGACGGTACAGAAAGTCTTGAAGAGGCAGCGTCTGACTGCTAGAGTGAACAAGTTCCCCATTCTGTACAGGAGTGATGCTATGAGTGTTAATGAAAGACATACTGTGGTGCAACGTACATAGGATGGGACAACAAAACATTATTTGAATATTGTACTGAAGTGACCAAAAATGGTTGGCCATTGGTTGATGCTATGTTTGCTCCATGTGTGCTGCTATGTGACTTTTGACCTTAAGCTGCATCTTCTGAAGGGACCTAAAAGAAGAGTAGAAGAACGTTGACTTAGAAAAGGATATGAGGGACAAAGCTGGTGAAAATATTTTCATCTTTCTGCTAGACTAGGAGAACAAGCATGGCAAACAGGAATTTATGTAGCAGGATCCCAACCAACGGTTGAATAGAAAACATTGATCTTATGTGAGATGTCTCTGACTTCTTATGGAAATGACAAATTACATTATTGAGAGGCTTGGTTGCAATAGATTTGAAGTTAAGCTTGTGTTTCGGAGGGTTTTGATTGGAAGAGCACCTTTAATCCAAGTAAAAGAATTGAAAGTGAATCTTTGATGATATCAAGTGTGCTTCTTAAGACACTAATGAGCTATGTGAGATGATGATAACAGGCACGAGTGGAATAGGACCACGGTGAAATACGACCTTGCAAAAAGTATTAAGGGCATTGGCATAGATAAGAAAGACAAAATAACAATTTTATATAAATCAAATTTAATTGTCTTATTTTCCTATAAAATCAACATAGTCATGATTTACCTGTCAATTTATCTAACAATATAAGAATATCATAACTTTGGGTTTGAAAAGAGGATTAGCAAGTGTCTTTGAATATCCTAATAATTAGAAGAGCCATGTTTTGGATCAGTGTATTGTTTTTCTTAATTTTTCATATATGCTCAACTTTTCAGTGTATGCTGCTACATATGAAGTGTCAAAATGTCATTTTAATCAATTATGTCACATGATGAATATTTTTGTTGGCTACCACATGGTTTGTAACCTGTACATTTCATTCAATAATGGAAATATGGTGCTGTCATTTTTATACATCTTTGCAAGTTTTTTCTAAATTTGTTCTATTTCAGTGTACAATCATTAAATTTGAGGACAATGTCATTTTACGTTAATGTATAGATAGCAATCTTACATCATGTTGCACTTGTTATATCTCTAGATGTTTAGAAAAATACATTCAAAAGTCTTTTTGTAAGCATTTTTTATATTGATTATGATTATTTGATGTGAAGATCTTATGCACCGTCTTGTATGTGTGTTAGCATTCTGGCATCACCCCTCTATTTAATATTCATTCGTTAAGAAGAAACAATTTCTTATTGATAAATTGTCTGAAAATGTATCTCCCTTTTCCAGTTTGTACAGTTCAGAAATGTCATGGATTACTTTTCATACAAAGTATATTTGTATTTATAACATGTAAATAGTTTATTTCTCCCTATTTATCAGTGTTTTGACCATTTCATGTGTGAAATAAGTCATTTTCCAGAAATACATCTACATTATTTCCCTTTAATAGTGATGGTAAATTTTGTTACAAATGCAGACTTTACAAATTTGTGAGCACACTATGTTGACTCTGTAACAGGTGGGATGTGATAGTATTCTAGTGTTTCCAGAAATGACTGTCAAGACTTTCTTTCCCATGAGTTTAGTTTGAGAATTAGATAATGTAGATCAGTATTGAATGCACATACTTGCCTTCTATTCCTCTTGCATGTGCTGTAAGAGAATTATTTTGTAGATAGAAGTATTATCTCATATGTATATAGCTCTGAAGAGAAACATATTCAGGCAACTTTAGATTTATTTACTTACTTGATGTATTTTACCCAAGGAGATCATTTCTATCTTTGCACTAGTGAATAGAAGTTGAAAACTTCCTTCTGTTTTTATATATTCCATTCATTGTAATTGGAAACCTAAAGCTAGACAGTGCACATTGTCATTGATTGTGGAAAAAGACACTTTCTTCAATTTTGTTATTTTTTGAAGAAAAGAATATTTCAGACCAATTTGACTTATCATTTGGTTTATGTATAGCAGAAATGTTTATGAGATATTACTGAATCTTTCTAGATGATTAGCTATAGACAACATATGAAGAGGTTTATAGAAATATAGAATATAAAATGTCACACAGACAAATTGGAAACTCTGTACAGCAAGTCTTTCATACTTCATAAGTGTAACGTAAAGGAGATGAAAAAAAGATGTTATTTGACTCTTCTTTTTTTTTTCCCCACAAGCATTTTTACACACAATGAATTCTAAGTTCTCTCCTTTTTACTTAATTGTTGGTAAAAAGATGACAAACAGTTTACTAGGTTGAAGTACTATTCCATTGAAAGACAAGAGTTTGTGTGTGTGTGTGTTTGTGTGTGTGTTATGTGTGTCTTTATTAAGATAATGGGTGACATTTTGCTGCTCACGTTGGTACCTACATGTAGTTAGGTTGGCCTAAATTTTGTGTTGATTGCTGAATAAATCAGGTCAACATCAAATGTCGCTAAATGACAGGCTTTTTGAAAGTCAGCCAGTTGCTGCATGGTAAATGTACCTGATTTTTATGATGTGCTTACATATTGTATGTATTATGTATGTATGTATGTATGTATGTCACAGTCAACCCTTATTTATTACCAGTGAAGAGAAACATGCAAGATATTTTAGCACATTAGATTGTAAATACAGATCTTGTAGAAAAGGAAATCAGAGAAATCTTAAAACTTGTATAGTTATAATCATGCATACAGAAGAGATTTTATGTGCAGTAAGGGCAGAATTTAATTCATGATTTACAATGACAAAAGTTCACAAAAGGTGAGAAGAAAGTGACTATTATATGAAGTAGGCATTTATATGATTGGATTAGAAGATTATATTTGCAATATGATTTATTAGAATGTGTATCACGTTCGTTTTGCAAATGCAAAGACGGAAGAACTTTTGTGTGTACAGACTTGTGTGGCAGTGGTCGGTTATTAAATTCCACCTTGAATAAGAGAAATTATATTGGCTCTTATCTTTCCTTATATCTTATGTTATGAATCATATTGGTGATAACACATAGTTGTGAACATGCGGGTCTGCTTGCTATTCCTAAGGACCGCTATTCATAGAAAACCGCTATTCATTTAACACGCATTATGAATAGCAGTCCTTATGTATAGTTATGAATAGTGGTCCTTATGAATAGCGAGGTAATATGTCGATGGTTTGTGTGCTATTTAGAAGGATTGCTATTCTTAGAAAACCGCTATACCTTTAGTCACGCGTTATGGATAGCGGTCCTTATGAATAGCGGTCCTTATGACTAGTGAGGTTATCCCATATTGACATTGATTTCGATAATGATGAAGAGGATGATGATGGTGATGGTGATGGTGATGATGATGATGGTGGTGATGATGATGAAGATGATCATGATGGATAACTGACAATGACAATGATTGATTGATAGCTGATGATACTGATATTGCCACTGGTTGATGATGAAGGTAATGATATCAATAATGATGAACATGTTGATGAAAGCATATATACAGCAATTGACTGAAAGATGGTGGTAGTGATTACATAATATCCTCCCCGAGATGAAGCTTCTAATGATGCCACGAGCAATAAACAATGCTAGTATGTATGTAATTTAACCCTTTGGTCCAGTTGGATTTTCTTTTTTTCCTAGAATGCAGCCTTTGTTATTTGGGGTTAGTATTCAACAGTATAAAAGATTGCAACATGATTGCAAGATGTTTGGATTAAAATCAGAAAATCAGAGGAACAGATAAGGAAACATTACAGAACTAGATGAACCTTAATTTATGCCTCCGCCATCACCAGATTGGAAATGTATGGCATACATGTACACTCTAAAAAGGATTGGTCCAACAAAATTACAAATCTTTTCACTTAAAAAAAACAGGAGACAGAAAATTTATTTCATTTTTAATATTTTCATCCCGTACAAATAAAAAACTTACCATTGATGACTAACAATCATCAAATACACCAAGAAAATAGGTATTTTATAGCAAATAGACCACTGTCCCCTTGAAATTTCTAAAATAGGTAGGCCTAGACTCCATACATCAAAAACCATTTTTATGTACATGTATATTACGACCTTTGACCTTGAGACCCTACAATCTAATCAGTTCATCGTCCCTCCCATATGCAAACATGGGCCAGGTTAGAAGCTGATCTGTCAAACAGTTCTTCAGTTATCGCGAGAACTAACCATTTTTATGTACATAATTACCTCTGTGACCTTTGACCTTGGGACCCCAAAATCTAATCAGTTCATCGTCCCGCCCATATGAATACATGGGCCAAGTTAGAAGCTGATCCGCCAAACGGTTCCTAAGTTATCACAAGAAGGAACCATTTTTATGTATATAATTACCTCCATGACCTTTGACCTTTGACCTTGAGACCCCAAAATCTAATCAGTTCATCGTCCCTCCCATATGCATACATGGGCCAAGTTACAAACTGATCCAAAAAACAGTTTTGAAGTTATCGCGAGAACGAAAACGGTATGGACCTACGGACGGACGACCCGAAAACATAATGCCTCTGGCTACCACCTACAGTGGGCGGAGGCATAAAAATCAGGAAAAAAAAATCTTAATTCATGAAATAAGATTATAAGTTTCCCAGGGCAAGGACAGGTAGGATATAATTTTCTGTAATTGCAGGTACTCTATTATATTCCAGACCCCCCCCCCCCCCCCCCCCCCAGAAAAAAAAAGTGTTGATTTGTTGACAGTGATCAAAGCAAAGTAGATGGGTTTTGGGTTAAATAAATTCATACTGAATGAATATAAGATATAAAATGTAGTTTACTTTTTAACATACAGCATTAAGACATGAGAAAGAGGAGGCTTGGTTCAGTTGATTGTGTAAATACCAAGATCACAGTCATTCCCATGGGTAGCATCAGTGCATGCTTACAATGCATGGCCACTTCAAATCCAACAATTTTTTCGTTCATTCCTACATTATGAATGAGATATATCAATACAAAGAGAATATTAAAAATTCTTTTGAAAATTAAATTAAGGATTATAATTTGTTTGTATATTAAAACTACTTTAAAATTCCGATGAGCTACAGCACAAAAAAACACGCACACACATAAAACCCAGCATTACTCTGCTCTCATTAGCCATTCTGTTGTCTAATAGCTAAATTCAACCAGTGAAATCTATAGATTATTGTAAATGTTAAAGTGATAAGCAAAGATGGGGCATGACCTTTATATAATGTGTTACACTTACTTTATTCATACCAATATAATACATTACACATTAATGTCATATCATATAATTGTACAAAACTGCAAAAAAATATGGATGGAATGAGAAATAATCAAAACCAGTGGATGGGGGTGTCATTTTCGACAATTACAATTGAATTTTTTTTCATTTTAAATTATATAAATAAACTTATCTTCTTCATCTAGTCAAGACATATATATATACCTACATAAACATGTACATCATATCATTACACACTGGAAATTATATACACATATACATGTATAACTTCAGTTCTCTTTTACCAAAATAGTGCATTCTATATTCATTTACAACATATGCTTTCCACTCAAACTAGGACGGCCATTCAAATAATACAAATATTTACATTTGGTGAGACATTTTATTTGTCTCTGTTCAGTATAACTTGATGTGGAGCTTCTTCCAAATATAAAGTCACATACCACATAATGGCTTTGATTTAAATCCTCCTTAGAACATCAATGACCTAGCGCTCACCCAGCTAGACCAATTATCAGGATTTTCATTTCTCTACTAAATTGGTTGGGAAATGAGGAATAAGAAGCATTTCTGTGCAGAACTTTTGAATACCCCATCTTGTCCTATCAGACAAGACTTAGTTGATAATTAAGGGAGAAAAAGCATTATATGTTAATTTTGAATAAATTTGCATAAACTATCACTATCAATGCTTAAGGCAAAATTTCAAAATTATGTGTAGTTCTGTGTATCTCATTTAGCTTTACCAGATGAAACAAACAGAATCAAAATGGAGGTGCGATGGCTCAATGGTAGAGCAGTGGTCTCGTAACTGGAGGACCAGGGTTCGAAACCAAGTGGATACGCCAGTGCCCTTTGGTTAGGCATTAATCCTCATTTCCAATTAATGTTTGAGGCAAAAGGTCATAATTCTGTGTAGATTCTCTGTTTATCTAACTTAGCTCTACTGCATAATACAAACAGAATCAAAATCGGACAATAAATGAAGCATTTTTTGCCAATTTTGAATAAATTTGCATAAATTATAATTAATATTTGAGACACCTAGCCCTATCATATAAAGCAAAGAGTCAAAATCGTATGAGAAATGACGAAGAAGAAGCATTTGAAATTGTGGACAGATGCCATGCCACGGCATAAGCTCATTGGACCCATTCGGGCTGGATGATCTAAAAATGATACGAGGAAACAAGAAAAACTTCTTGATTCCAAATAACTCCTGTGATAGACTGAAAATGCAGTATTTTGAGGGTACTTCCTGAATGAGCCACTTCATAGTGCTTATATTTGTGAAATCAGTAACTCTCTATCAAGAAATTATGTCTTCAGGAGTCAAAATCTTTGATTAAAATTTCAAAACATTCTCTGACATGTGCATGAAATTTCAAGGAAGTCAGGACATGTTAAAACTACTCCTTTTAAAGGAACATCTTGAAGTGAAAGGTAATTAAAAAAGTAGTATGGTAAATAGGTTTGTGTGTTAGAAGGTTTGCATTTTAGAAGCACACACAGTAGGTATCTTGTCAAGCTTAATCATTATGGAAAGAGAATAAACTACATTCATAAATATGATTTTACAATCCAAAAAGAATGTTTTGATGTAAGTTCACCATCACTGTATGACATTCCTTAATATGGTACTCCTCGTTTATCTGTTTAAATGCTGAAAGAAATTGATGTATTTTGTCCATGAGTGCATATATTTTATCAGCTTCGTACAGTATTTGTGACCAAAAAAAAACACAATTGCCCAAAAATATGAACAATTTTAAGAACAGAGCTCTTCACAGAGCATTCCTTGTACATTTGCATTGCTTTAATTCATATTTCCAAATATTAACATTTTCCTTCAATCATTTGCCAGAGTTGCAATACTTAAAGTGATTTAGAATGCAACCTTTCCATAAGCTACATCACATGTCTCTGAAACTGCTAAGAATCTGCTTTTCATTGAGATATTAGGTTACAGATACTAATTAATGGATGGCTGGGTAACCCTCAGCATGTGTATATCCTGTCAGTCTAGTTGTGCAAAGACTTTCGGTAGTATTCTATTGTCCTCTTCCTCTTCTGGTCTTTGTGTTTGTCACATGATTTAAACCATGCCTGGTTTGGCATACATTGGAAGGTGGTAATAGTTATAACTCAAGAAACTGAGTAGTCTCGTCTCCACAGCCCTCTTGTTACCTTGCCTATCAAATTCCTCAGCCAGGTACTTGCGATCGTGGCTTTCCAACTAACATAGAAAGAGAGAAATTTTTGAAAAATATTATAACACAAAAATAAATCTGTTATTTATAAAAAATTTATCATAAATAAATGTCTCATAACCTACTGGGAAGTTGATATATTGCACTAGAAGGAAATTGAGGAACTTCTACAAGTTGGCATTTTATTTACTTTAATAATAAATACATCTAAATTAAATTCTTTGCTCAAAATATATTCAGCTGAAGAAAAACTTGGGGCAAAAATCCTCTTTTATTTGCCGACGACAAAAACCTATAATAAATCATGTCTGTTTTATAGAAATATATTTAGTGCAAACAAGCTGATGAAATATTTCTTTGAAAAAAGAATTGCCTCAAGGATAAAAAGTCTACAATTGATGCACATTCTAAATGAAAATTCATCTATCTCCTTTTTCTATCTCTCCTCTCATTTTTTATTTGCTGCATTTCTAACAATCATACTTAAATGTAACAAAATGGATTGCCATGGTTCAGTCTTCAAGATTTCTCATTTGTTAATGAATTTATAATTTGGTTTCTAGATTATCAGATTATGAATTCCAACCATAATTATTTCACAAGAATAGACTCCTTCAGCATGCCATTGTTATGTTATCATGGTATCTAGAAATAATATATGAATTCAATAATGAATTGATGGAATTTAGATTTAATCAGATGCCAGATCACATGTAACAATCCAGCCTTTCAGAGGATATCAGACCAAGTATGCTTGTATGAATCATGTACATTACTGGAATAACACATCTTTCTTTGTTCACATCTAAGCAAAGGATTACAGAAGTTTGATCCAAGGTTTTATGACAGAGAGTAATGTATATTTGTAGGAGGCAGATAAAGGATTTCACTTTGACTTATTTCATTTTTTACATTTCTTTTATAACAATACATGCTCAAAACCAGGAACAATTCTTGGTTGAATATCAAATCCATTTGCCCATTGCTCTCATGAAAAATACAAAAATGGGGTTGAATTTATAACAGTTTATTGAGTGTAAATATTTGTGATAAAACTTTGATGATACATGCATGTAAAACTCTCCGTCAACTGGAGTGGTGTCAACCTGTCCGAAACGTCAAGCCGTCTCATCTGGTTCACAGACCTTTTCTGGACTTCACACTTTCAAGAAAGATTACTTCTACATTCTCTTACTTTCTATCTCGCCTTTCTATTTCTTCTCCTCTCAACTTTCTACACTTTCTTCTTCTAACTCAATAGTCCTTTTTAGGACTTACCACATGGTGAACAGTAAGCCTCCACAATGTTATCATTGCCACCATACAAACTTCTACCTTGAATCTTGCAATGGTAGTTTGAAATGTTCACAGTGCCAAGCCACACTACACCATTTACAAATTGCTAGGACACACACCCTCCCCCATATATACAAGGTGACGCGAGCCCGTTGGAAGCATGCAACAATTTCAATGGAAGCAAGAGAAATTTTGGACAAAAGTATTTATAATCACAGCTTTCATTTATTTAGGGTGCAAAAACTTCTTGTTTTGAGATATGCAACACATGCTTCATATGGGAAGTTCTCTCATATGAAACCAAAATTTGAATGAATGCTCTTTACCAAATTTGTTTCCATTACCAAAACTCAAATTTCTCTTTTACTTCAAGACGGACAGTTATGAAAGGCATACTGAGAATGTAATAGTAATGAAGTAAAGAACTTACCAGTAGGTCTTGTGAAATAAGCTCTCGAACTTTCTCTTCCAAGGAATTCACATCAACCGCCTGGGATAGAAAACAAGAGTGAAACATAATTCAAATGGAATCTGAGCATTCAAAAAAAATGTATTCAATACTTATAAAGTCATTATTTAGTGGCTATTTGAGTTAAAGGGTCACATAACATCTTGATGAGATGGTATAGGTTAGTATAGTGCAGTGTACATAGAGAGCAAGGAAAAGCAAGGCTTAGGCTATCATAATTGATCATTAAATCTTTCATTTATCATCTTCTAACTTACGGGTCTCTGGACCAGAAGCTCTCTGACCTCCTGTCTGAAGTCTGTGAATCGATCATGGAAGATAGCAAGACTCCAGGTCTCTCTGAAGTAGGAGTAGAGGTCTTTGATAAGACCTTCATCAAACCTTGATACCAGGTTGTTCAAGAATCTCTCATGGATGTTGTACAGACAAAGAAGGTTGGACACATCAATTGGCTGCAAAGAAATATAATATTATATACAGA
Organism: Heliocidaris erythrogramma; assembly: GCA_025617745.1. Classification (NCBI taxonomy): domain Eukaryota; kingdom Metazoa; phylum Echinodermata; class Echinoidea; order Camarodonta; family Echinometridae; genus Heliocidaris; species Heliocidaris erythrogramma. The sequence continues at coordinate 3,618,198 of CM046855.1, read as the reverse complement.
GTAACTATGGGCCAACAATTCATTTTTTTTTTCCATTGTCTCATATAATTTACTGAGTGTTACTTGAGGGAGATTAATCATTTAAAAAAAAATACCCGTTAAAAACTGATCTCAAGAATGCTGTGGTTCAAGACCAATTTTAAAAAAAATGTCTCTAACAGGTTATGAGGGACTGAAAACACATATTGAATTAAGGGCACTTTTTGATGATGAATATTCACAACAAATTTGAGTGGTATGTTATAAGGCCCTTGAAAGAAACCTCTCAACCTTTCAAAATTGAAGGCATATTCTATTTTATTGCACAATATTTAGAAATATAGAAATATGATAAATGCATACTTATGAATGAGTGATATTCAACACTGGCTATACTTATAAAGTATATAAGAATGACATACCTGATGAGAGAGACATGTAATAGTCTGGATGTTGGAGTATTGGTTAAGATGAAGCCTGAAGTAGTTCTGCTGGGAATCTACAGTTATGATTTCACGACCCTGTATAGAATATCACAGATTGGTAATGGTAATGTGATACAAGAGCTCATGCTGAATTTCCATCTTAATGTCAGATAATTTTGATTTCAGTTTTAACCTGCTGATTCCTTCATTACTGTAAAACCAGAAACTGTCACACACATTTAATGTTCACAAATTTGGCGAGTGGTTCTGATTGGTGAATCATAATTGACATAACACTAAATTTATGCAAACCGCGAAAGTTTCTTGCTGTGAAATATGGCTGTCATTTACAGTTCGTGAAAGTTTCATGTCGCAAACATTTCTGGGGGATGTTTCATGAAAAGACTAGTCAGATATTTTATCTGACAAATTTGCTCTCAGCCAATCAGATGCAAGGATTTCAGTAGCTTATAACAGTTGTCGGATAAAATATCTGACAACTTCCTTTCATGAAACGCTCCCCTGGTTTCACAGTAATCACATTAAAAAAAAAAAAATTTAACCTTAGCTCAAAGTAAAAGTTTGAAGTTAGTAATCTCCAATAATAGATATATGGTGCAATTCCTTATCCAACAACATTGCTTATCATCATCAGAAAAATAAACCCTGAAGATTATGACTAATAACACTATGCTTTGATTGTTCATATATACTACACCAGAATACAACTCAAGTTCACTTGTAATCTTAGATGATCACACACCAAGATCTCATGTAGTACTGAAAGAATCGAAAAAACAACACTGATATATCGGTACCAAATAACAGGGTCATTAACTGCAAGATCTACTGGCATAAATCATCTAAAGAACCATCTGAAAATCTGTATTGCATAACATTAATGGACCCTGACCGTTTCAATCAAATTGAAATCAATGGAATTTAGGGATGCCACTTAGAATTGATAAAAAAGTAGGAAAATCATCTAGAATGGGCCCTTGTGTACATAAAAAGTGGTTTCCTATGGCTAAAAATATGTTGAAAAAGTAGGAATTCCTACTTTTGTCTGAAAAGTGGCATCCCTGTGAATGAATTGAAGGATGATACTTACATAATCTGTCTGAGCCATCTGAACCTCCAGTGGCATGTCCAGAGCAGGTTTACCATAGTGGAGGTAATGAAGACCCCCTGGCATGACCCCGCCCTGCACCTTAGCCCCATGATAGAGAGGAATCAGGTTATGGGGCTCTGGAGGAGGGGCAAGGTCATTCTCAATGGTAGGGTCAAAGAGACGGAGCATGGTTGAGGCCAGAGAACGGCCAACCTCCTTTGAGTTGAAGTTGGCATGGGTCCTACAGGAAAAGGTAAGCAGAAAGCAAATACATGATAATGAATTTAAAAAAGATGCAACAATATTTTTGAATACTGATTATATGGCTGCAAATTGAATTTAACAGCCAAGGTTTACAAATCATGAAACATATTTGATAACCAATTATAAGTAAAAGAGGCCTTCCCTGTAGATATTTTCCTGTGTGTTTGTTTCTTGGATGACTGATATACTTCTCCTACGTAACCCTACCTATATCTCATCAACAAACTTAACCTACGCCCTTAACATCCTAAACGTATTTGGTAGAATATGAAAGCTGAAGAATTCATTGCTTTTTCTTATACTGACCATTGCTCAGCATGGTACTTCCTCTGGAATTTGGTGAGAGGTCCAGCAGCTCTGATAGACAGGTCATTGGTGTGGAAGAGAGCATCGATTACCAATCGACCATCATACACCAAACAGCTGTCATTGATGGCTAGCAGATTAAAAAAAATAATAACAAATAAATGGCTCAATCTAACACATTTTAACATTTTCTAGAATATGAGAAATCAAGTATCTAGCAACTTAATAATGACTCTTGACATGGACTTATCAAGATTTATAAGAATTCATAAGAAAATTGATCTTGAATGTATTTCTTAATGAATATAATACATAAGATATTTAATTGTGGTAAAATACACTCTTTAACTATTAGATCAAATCAAGTCATGGTCACATGACCAGCTTCCTTTATCATTAATATCTCAAGGATGTTTGCTTTCTGAATCTTACCATTCACACTGATGTTCTCACATTTCTTTTGAATGAATGATGTAAAGTAGAAACCTACCTTTGAATGCATCATAGTCCACCGCCCTGCGGCTGAAGCAGAAGAAGACTGAGCACTCCAGTTTTAGAGGCTTGGTGTCGGAGGTGAACGAGGCACAGTAGACTTCACCCTCTCCTGACATGCCCTTCCCATCATTCCACTGAGCCAGGTAGTAGCCTTGATAGAGTTCTACCCCAGCCTCTGCCATGGTGTGATATACTGCTTCCTGGACGGTAGGGTTGTTGAAGCATGTGACTGTGAAGCGCTGAGGAGGCTGCACCATAGCGATACGAGGACCTGGGATACCTAGATCTAGTAAGGTCTGGACAGCAGTGTAGGCATCTAGGCTGCTACCATAGATGATGGCCTTGCCTAGATAAAGTGGCAAATATGGTAATACAGAGTAGTATATTACAATAACATGGAGGACAATCTATTAGAGTAAACCTTCATGTTTGCCAAAAGATGCATAAATATCTCCCTTGTTTTACATTCACCAATGGCATCAAAAGTGATTGCTATATTTTAGATCTCTCTTACAACTTTATCACTATGTTCAGAAAAGTAAATATTGAACATGAATCCTATAGTTCACTTTACCTTGATGCATTAATCCAAGATTTTACATGAACCTGAAAATAGCACAAGGGTTGTTTACCTTCAGCATTGATGAATCTCTTATTGAGCCACTTAATGGTTGTTGCTGCATCACTTTCATCATTGAGAGTAAAGACATTCTTGGGTTTGGGGCCAACATATCTACGGTCAGGATTGTTGGGTACCTCTTTGTTAGTGACCAGTTTGCCAACATCAGCTCCGGTAGGGCAACTCACCTAAAAGATAAATTATGAGGAAAAAAACAGAAATACAATCCAAAGTGCATCATCAAAACAAAGAATGGGAGGGAGAAATGGGAAATAATGTAAAATGATAAGTAATTGGCAGAAAGATAAAGGGATACCGACAAATGAGGAAACAGAGAATAAGGGGGAGGGGGAAAGGGGGGGGGGGGGGAGTGCGAGAGAGAGAGAGAGAGAGAGAGATGAACAGCAAAAAAGATAGAAAAGATATCATTTAGATAAAGAGGGAATCATACAGATTCAATTCCAATTCTCCTCCCTCCTTCCCAACCTGAAGTTCCTTTTGAAGACATTCAACAAATCCATTTTTTTTTTCTGACAGGCCAGACTGCTGTTATTTAAAATTGCTCATTCTCACCTGATACTGTTGGCCTGTAGTAATGATGAGATGATCGTATGGTACCTTCGTCCCATTTGATATCTTCACATACTTGCTTAATCTGGGTAGAAATAGGAGAAAGAATGCAATGTGCTCAATCTGCTAAACATTATAAAGCGAACACAGTAATATGTGTTCTATGTTTATGCATATATATATATAAAACCAACAAAAAAACAACAACAAAGGTTGGATATTATACATGTATCTGACTAAGTATGAAACAGATAATCATGTCATATAATAAATCAAATCATTAATTACATAATTACACAAAGGCAGTTACTTTCCACCATTAATTTCAATTAGTGTCTCTGAAAGGGGATCAATTTGAACAGAATATGAAAACATGATGTTGAAGACACATCAGCACCATGACATTGAATAATCTGAAAAACTTGAACTCTATGGCATTGTGCAACATGTATGTCTATGTCCTTACTATCTTGTGGACTGGACATTTACGGAGTAATTATATAAAGGCACTTCCTTTCCAACATTAATCTCAATTAGGGTCTCTGAAAGGGGATCAATGTGAATACTTGTGTGAACCAGTTTCACTCCTGTCATATGATAAATGATCATATGTATGTCAAAGGTTAATTATCACGAACTACCATCAAGTGTGCTATGTGAAAAGAGATTATTAAACCAAGCACATCTCACTGGCCCTTCAATCTAGGATTTCATTTGTTTCCCTTCATACCCTTGTAATGCATCTCTTGTCAAGTGTAGATCAGCTTGAAAATATTTCAAACAGCAGCATTCATATATAACTATCCTTTTTGATAATGTTCAGTCTAACTCTTATGATGACATCTGTAGCTTTGAATATTGAATCTAAGGATTACAGTATTGCTCGAAATAAAGTTGACCGATTAACGCACGCTAACGTGCAGATCGATGTGGGCCTGACAAACGCTAGTAACGCGCGTGAACGTTAGGCGAGTTTGGAGCGGCGCACAGTGGGCCAGGGCTAAACCAAAGTGCGCCAAAAGTCATTTTGGGCAATTTGTGTTTTTTAATTTTGTCATGCCCTGTTGAAAGACAATACTTTGAAGAATATTTCAGTAAAATATTTAACTCTGGTATACATTAAGGGTGTATATTTCCTATTTCAAGCTGCAAAATTCAACCTATTGCGAGTTTCAGTAAGTTATTTCAACATGTAGTTTTTAGGTTTTTGATCTATAATTGCTCCCACATATTCCTGAGAGTTCATTTCACTGTATGAATGGGGTAAAAGTGGAAAGAAACGCAATCTTCGAGAGTATAATAGGGTATTTATCCTAGAAAATAGGCTGATTATTCGTGTTTTTTATAAATCCATATGAAACGTTTAGATTTCCATGGATTTCAGGTACGTTTCTCTTTAGCAAAATTATCAAGGCTAAAGAGGGTGCTCTTTCATTTTTTAAAACCTCATTTAATAACTCATTTTCAGCTAGCTGAATATTATTATTTTATTAGTATATGCATTATTAAAGTTCTATTTCAAGTAATGACATCATACATTACAATACATTTCAAATTTCTCATTTCTCATTATTACAAATATGTCCCAGTACGGCGCCCTCCCGCTCCCCCCCCCCCCCCTGTTTAAGTCACTCTTACGTACCATATGCCTGAGCTTTAAAGTAGAACACTAATGATTTTAAATATTGGCTTAATACTTATTATTGCATAGATGGCATAAATTAAACAAGGTTATCCAAATTTAAAGCTTGGAAACATTTGAATTAATGATTATTATCAATTATAAAACGGTAAAATACAGCCCCCGATATAGCAGCTGAAAAGCTCCTTGAACGCTGCCGAGATGTGTGACGACACAAGAGGGGCGAGTCCTGTCTAAGCAGACAATGTCCGATAACATTATACACATTTTTCAGTGCCTGTTTTGTCATCTCCTCTTCACTTATTTCTCTTACTTGACTAGCGTCAGTCTTAATGTTAGTCTGTTGCCTCACTCTTAACTTCGTGTATGGTATTATTTTGATGAAAAATGCAGCGTTAAAAAAATAAAGGAATCAGTCACTTGTAAACAAAATAAGACGCCATTGTATTTTCAGCTGCTTGCACCGCGGCATGTTCGGCGTTTCAAGAGGGAACGAATACCATCCAGCTATTATTCGCAGGGCTTTTCAATTTGAAAATGGGGTTTATTTCATTGATCATTGACCCTTCTCCTGTGTATTTACAATCAAACGGTTTTAGTTATCAGAATCAGTTCACTTTCCCTTTTAGAATGGTGTGAAATAAGGTCATGTTTAAATGTACCAAACTCTTTATAATTTGATAAATAATTGCATTGCAATTACGTTCATTCATTATAGGACGTCGTCTGCTTAAGCAGGATCGATCCCTCGTATGACGACATCAAAACATCGCTATATTTCTGGCGAATCCTCGGATATTCCACATGCTGAGAAGAGCTTTTATTTATGTTGTTTTTATAATCATCATATACGCAGTTGACATAAAACTTATACGATTGCCATCTGTAAGCTTCCCAATTTCTAGTGATACATTAATTGCCATATTTGTGATTTTCTTGAGTGTTCTACTTTAAGTTAACACAGTTTTCACCTTTTGATATAAAGGCATAGAGATTGTATTATCCATTTTCTGAGATATAAAAATCATTGTAATGCGAGAAATAAGTTATTTTCCATTGGATTTTTGCAGCCAATCAGAAATCGGTATTTTAATGACGTCATAGGTATTTGAAAATATTTTCATTAGATTCTACGGGTCTGAATACCCATAAACCCATAATCTAAGTTTAAATTTTCAGTGAAACTCAGTGAATATGAATTTTGGCGCACTTCTGGCCCACTGTGCGGCGGTGGTTCGGCCAGCGCAAGATAGGCGAACTACATTATTGAGGCGTTACTAATCAGTCGCGCGAGAGTCCATTTTTGGTCACGCATGTGTTGAATTACCGTGCGAGAATGCTCCACCATAATTTCTCGCGTGGAATTCCCGAGCCAGTCCCATTAAATTTTTTAACGATCGTGCCGTTCGATGTGGGTATATAGAGGGCATTCCTCTGGTTAAATAGTAGCATCCAGCTCGAACTCCACGCCCTGCTCAACAGTGCAGCTGACGGGAGCGCGATGGGATATATATAAACGTCTTTTTCGCGCTCACGTGCGTTGGCAATCGTGGCTCGTAGCTAGCGAACGTTCCAATCGGCTCCTACACTACCGCTCACAGGTTTTGGCACCGGTATCGCACCGTTAACCTGTCGCCATGGAATGTAACTGCAATGTCGGTACTGCATGCAGTATGGACATAAAGCTAGATTATGCCCGTATTACTATTAGCAGGTTGGCCAAGAAGAGCGCGCCCAACACAAAAACGTTTCTGAAGAAAGCCAAGCGAACACTGATGAACAATCTACATTTGATAACCAGGATAATGATAAGCCCTTGAAATCATATATGATGAAGGGCACTAAAGACAGCCACAAAGAAAGCTTCACACATGCTTCTAAATGAGCTATGAGCTTCTAGGGGGGGGGGGGGGCTGCATGCGCATCTCCACCCTCCGGATCCGTCAATGATATTTGTACGATTTTTACAAAAAACGACCATCTTGCCACACCTGTTCACCGACCATTTCTCGAGTGTTGCCTCTCACATCCATATTATCATTTGTATATTCAACACTGGGTCGCGAATTAGTTTTGTATTATTGCAGAACAAGCGATTAAAAGGGCGTAGTTTACAAACTCAACAGTCGCTCCATACTAGCACGTGGCATCTCATAATTCGTATACTAAATTAATTTTTAATATCAACGAGCTTGATCTGACAATGTCACAATTTCCTGAAACTTTAGCAAAGTAAAAAATTACTGAAATCAGATTAAGAGTACATGAGCGATATATCCAAAATAATATCCTTCCTTATCCATGCGAAAGTGAAAAGCAAGGCCGGCAGCGGGAAGCAAAGAATGTCTAGAATGCGCGCGATCAACAATTTTCATTCTTAAACTAAAATTATAAACCTCATTTGACAAGCGGTTTTTTATCACAAGTTGTGGCACGCGCAAAAAATAGGCCAAGCAGTCAGTGAAGGTTTGCGCCTTTTTTATTTTTGTTCTTTCACACCGCGGCTTCGTATAAGGAGATCGAATTTCAAAACTGCAGGTGCGTTAAAGGATGACAGTCACGGACGGGAAGGGGAAGAAAACTTCATGAAATTTTAAAATAAATTATGAGTTTGATGAAGGTGATATTGACGATAATTGTTTTGATGGTATGATTATCAAGATAATGATGATTAATGATGATAATCATGATATAACGATGGTATGATGATGATGATAGTTCATTTTCACCTCTACTGTACAGCCAATTGAATAGGAAATCGGACTCTTGACCTCTTCAATGCCTCTTCCTCTGACTACGAATTACTTGGTTTTCATAAAGCCTTATTAGTCCACTGTTATGGTTGGGTCCTTATCATAGCCACACATCTCCAAGAAAGAATATATATATTTTTTTTCAATCTTAATTATTTGTAAATATCTTCATTTGTCATTAATTTTTATATATAACAATGCTTGTATCTGCTTGAAAGTTTTTTTTTATGTTTGTGAACTCTCAATAAATACACACAAAAAAAGAAAGAATAAAAAGTTTTTTTTCCTATCTCATGCTTCTCTTACGTTACTCTTTCTGTCTTTTCTTCTTTCTTCTCTAATTTGCCCCCCTCCCTATGAACATGAATTTCAAGAAATCACACGTGAAACAGAAATTCCTTTTATTCTTGTTTTCCTTCTTCCTTTCTTCTTCTCCTCTTACTCGTCTCTTTCTCCTACCCCGATATGAACATATTGATGTATTTCAAGAAAATCACACATGAAAGAGAAATTCATAATTCTCTTTGTTCCTTTTTTCTTCTTACTTCCTACTTCTCCTCTTAGTCCTCCCTTTCTACCCCCTCCCCCTTCCATATGAACATACTGAATTTCAGAAAAGTCACACATGAAACAAACATTCATTATTTCCTTTGCCGTATTCATAATTAGCTCCTAACCTGAAACTTTTCACTCACATCTCTCTCTGTTTTCTCATTTAGAACCAAGTTAATAAATGGTAGTCCTCCCCTTAAATATCAGGCTATAAGACCATAAATTTTCCTCTGTATCCGATAATTTAACACAATCATTTATATTTAAAATCAAGCTCACTCGCCCCTTTAAATTCCTCACTCGAAGACCAGCGTTAGAAGATTTATGACACTCGTAAATTACACAATGGCCACTATAGTTGATCTCCAGAAGGAGAGAAAGTGCCAGACTAGCAGTAAACAAACGCGAGGTCACTGTAAGGGCATGCAGGCCACGTGCGTTTATCTCATGCGCTGTGCTGGGTCACAACATGACGCCTGCATGGCCGGGGAGCATTTCATCAAGTGTCTTGTCAGTGAGTTTTACCGACAACTGTTATAAGCTACTGAAATCCTTGCATCTGATTCGCTGAGAGCAAATTTGTCGGTAAACATCACTGACAAAACACTTGATGAAACGCTCCCCTGGTCTATTGTTCTCTCCCTCTCTCTCTTTCCCTCTCCGATCCCTTCTATTACGCGTGCGCTGTTGGTACGGTACACCGTCGCTTGGTCTACCACCACTTGGTCTAATTATCATTTCGTTGAACTCCATGTGGTCTAACTTCATTTTGTCTACAACCAGTTTGTATACTTACCATTTCGTCTAATTTCCATTTGGCCTAATAACCAATTCGTCTAATACCCAGTTTGGCTAATCCCAAACAGTCTAAAACCCATTTGGGCTAATTTTCACTTCGGCTAATTTTCACTTCGTCTATTTCCAAATAGTCTAACAGTCATTTTGTCTACAAGCCAAATAGTCTAATATCCATTTGGGCTACACCTACTTTGGCTAATACCAACTGTATACCGTTAACAAGCTCAGCAGACGACGCATTCATTGATACCGCATTTAGATGGATCAGCGAATGGATTTTATTTAATTTCAGCAGTACGCCCGCAGCGGGAGAGAGGTTACCCCTATCCCGAAATGCATTGCGAGTGGTCACAAAATCAGCTTGCCGCAAACGTCATGAATTTAGCACACTGGTACAATCACTGATCACAAAGGTGCCTATTTACGATCAGATTATAAATTATAGAAATAAAATTTACACGGTATCATGAAAAGAATAATGTTTCAAATAATTTATTCTTGCATTATACATTTTTTTTAAAATCTGCATCTATTCATAGTATCTCCTTTTGTCTTCATGTCGCTATCAATCCGTCATTGTATTACTTCGATTTATGGTTTTGTTGGCATGCCTACCAAAATGTGCGCGCACTTCAACTGCATGCGCGTAAGAAGTGAACCTTCCTCATAGCAATACTGCAAAGTATTGACGCCCTCTACGTTCGTTGATTATCGCGAAGTGGGCCGACGGCGCGTTAGCGTGCGTTAGGGTGTCAACTTTTATATTTCGAGCAATACTGTAAGTTCTGCATCAAGTTTTCATTTCACATATAGCTTCATATTTCAATTTGACTGTTGAAGATACAGCATCATGACATTGAATAATCTGAAAAACTCCTCTATGGTATTGTGCAGCGTCTATGTCCTTACTATATTGTGGACTGGACATATACAGAGTGCACACTTAACAGAACAATTAGTTGGATCTGCAGAATTGTACAATAGTTGTGAGCTGAAAAAGAAGAGTCATGGAATCAAAGCAACCTGCTCGCATCAAGGACTAACTGAAATACCACCTGATCTACCATTGAACACAATCACATTAGATGTGTCATACAACCGGATTAGAGTTCTACAAAGTGATTCCTTTGAAAATCTTCTGCAGCTGAATTCGCTGAGTGTGAAAGCAAATCATATTTCTGACCTCAAGGGTGGAACATTCTTGCCTCTTACCAACCTACGAATATTGGACTTGTCACAAAACAAGCTCACACATCTGCAACATGATATATTTGCCTCAAATTCTCTTTTATCACGACTGATGCTCAACGGCAACAATTTTTCATCAGTTCCCACCGATGCACTGTCAACACTTACGCAACTACAATTCATCTCTCTCTACAATAATTCCATTCACACGGTGGACTTAACAGCTTTCTCGCATTTAAGTAGAATATTGGAAATTAATCTAGGTTATAATGCAATTTCTTCTATTGAAGCCTCCGACTTTAAACCGCTTCAGAACCATTCTCTGAAAAGGCTCTCCTTGGTAAATAATGACCTGCACAGTTTACCAACAAACTTATTCTCATATCTTTACAGAGTGGGAATACTTGATCTGAGATTCAACCAATTACATGATTTTTACTTGGGTTCTCTTCAAGGCAACATGTACATTAATAAATTGATTGTGTATGGCTGTAGAATATGGAACATCATTAAGCTTGATAACTCCAGTCTGTCTAACGTGAGTTTTCCTGCCATAGACTCTATTGATATGAGTAGAAACATCATTTCTTACATTCCCCCATATGCCTTCTGGGGATTCAATCAAACCAGCAGACTGAAGATTCAAGGGAATAAGATAACAACCCTATTTGTTGATTCCTTCTGTGGACTTGACTCATTGATATACTTGGACCTATTTGACAACCGTATCAAATTATTAGATATTGGAATGTTTTCTTGTAACCCTCAACTGAAAGATTTGATCCTTTCACGCAATGAGATCGACAGATTAAGTCCCACATCATTCCGAGGCCTCTCTGCACTTCACACACTTGACCTGTCCCATAATGACTTAAAACGCAAAGATGACCGTGAACAATGGGCTAACCCAGCACTTCACTTGCTCAACATTTCCCATAACAAGTTTCCCAGTCTTAGCCCAAGCCTGTTCAATGGGGATTTATCTAACCTAGAGATTTTTGACATATCGTTCAATGAAATAAAAATGTACTCTGAAAACGCATTTACTAATGTTCGGTCTCTTCTAGAGCTTTACCTCATATCAGAACAAGTCCAATGTCTAAAGCAAGTTTTCAGTAAAATGATGAATCTTGTCAAGTTGGATATATCACAAGCAAAAACTTATTGGGAGTCCCTACATCAATTCAACGAGACTAAATCTCTGGAAGATCTACGCATGTGCCACAATGAATTACATAATGATGATCTATTTGACATTGTATCACAATCATCTCTATTTGAAGGGCTCATCTCTCTAAAGAAGCTCAATCTCAGAGGAAATTACTTGAACAGTTTGGAACCAGGAGTATTCAGTCCTCTTACTAAGCTTTATTCATTAGATCTATCTCTATCTAATATTGTTCATCTAAAACCAAGATTATTTGAGGGATTGATGTCCTTGAGAAATTTATATCTTGATGAAAATAAAATAATTACAACTTCTGCTAGTTTTTTTACAGGGCTGGATCATCTTGAAACTATTTTCTTTCGAAACGGCAAATTACAAGTCCTTGACAAAAATCTGTTTATAAAAACTCCACATCTGCGTTACCTCTATCTATCAGGTAATCAAATAAGTAACGTGCAAAGAGAAACATTTTTCCCTACAAATCAGACGATTATTGATATTTCAAATAATCGGTTCTCTTGCACTTGTGAGTTACACTGGTTTATCACTTGGCTTCATAATAGTAACGTCAACCTAATAAAACCCAACCAAACTCAATGTTACAATACATCCTTCAATGCAGTGGTTGGTAGGCCTATCTTGACGTTTGTTCCAGCTGATTTCTGTGGTGTTAATATCTTACTGATAACTGGAATGTCTTACTTAGCTGCTATAGTTATCTTATGCTCCATAACTGCATATAAGAAACGCTGGTGGTTTAATCACAAACTCTTCCTCCTCAAACTAGCCATCAAAGGTGATAAAGATATGGCAGAAGATTTCAATGCAGAGCGTTATGAATTTCATCTTAACCTCATGTTCCATGATGCAGAGGAGGAATGGGTTTATCTGGTCATGAAACCAGCACTGGAAGAGAGGTTGCCACATCTACAGAACATAGTCTATGGAGACAACGACCTACCTTTGGGAATGTTCTACATCAGTGCAATCAATGAGGTCATCGAGAATAGCTTCAAGACTGTCTTTTTGCTCAGCAACCAGTCTATAGATGATGCCTGGTTTATGACTAAGCTCCGTATGGCGCTAGAACACGTCAATGACACGAGGCTTGAAAATGTCATCTTGGTATTTGTACAGAAAATTGAGGATGATAATCTACCATACCTTGTCAGGTTGTTTCTGAGTAAGAAGAAACCTTACATGTTGTGGAAGAATGATCAAGATGGACAGGAACTATTTTGGGCTCAGTTTGAGAGAAGAATGAGAGCAAACAAGGCCATAAATAATGTTATTCCTCTCTAAGTATTAAGACACAGATAAGAACTAGGAAAATGTATGAAGTATGTGTTGATTCAGAGTTTGTAAGACATAACGGCAATAGCTAGATTGTGTCTCGCCCACCTTTGACCATATGTGACCCGCCGCCTCAAAACCTACAATAAGTCGCACGGACCACAACGTAGCAAACAGCTCAAAATAGTAAATTTGCTTGGATCAGTTGATTTTCTGTTTTTGATAGAAATGGGTAGTTTTATTATCATTCTATCATGTCTCAAGTTTGTGAGTCGTAAGTCGACTTAGAAATATGTTTTTGGGGCATTTTAAAATGACTCCTTTTTTTCAACTGTCGAGCTAATGAATGTTTGGAGAGCTTTTGTAATACTTTCATTCAATGCCAAATTACTACTTTACCTCTAAAGGTATTAAATTGCTTTTTGGAGTGAGTAATGAATAGGTCCTCCTGGAGCAGTGTACCAAAATTCAGCCTAATCTGATAATCCCTTCATACCGGTTGCTATGGCCATTTGAATACCCAGTTTTACCTGGGCGCACACAGAGAGCGAAGGTTTAGCACTCTTTTGTTCCGAACTTAAATGGCCATTTTCTCCGAATAGGAGTTATTGATTGCTGGTTACATACTGATTCTAAATGTGATATTTAAAGCTGTTATCATTGAGTAAACTAGGCAAGTGATATACCATTGGAAAGCTGAGAATCGCTACTTTCAGAAAATCTATAAAACAAAAAAAGATACTTATTGTAGGTTTTGAGGCGTCGGGTCACATATTACATTAATGTTGCCAAAGAGCATCCCTGACCCAAGTTTGGTTAGACTTGGAACAATGTATGCACAGTAACGTTACTAGTCACAAGTGAGTCTTGTGGGTAAAATCTTATAACATATGACCTCAAATGACTTTTGACCTTAGCATGTGACCCTCAACAGCACCATTTATTTGTCTCACATATTAAAGAGACAGGATGGTTTATTCAGAAGTCCTGTGATACATAACATAGATAAGAAATTAACTACAAACAAGGAACATTTCCCGAACTAAAAAAAAATCACAAAAACATTACTACAAAATAAGTTAATGCAACTAAGTGTACATATATATATATATATATATATATATATATTCGTGGCCATAGGGAGAATTCTTTTATATCGGCCTATTGTTAAAATTCCCCGTAACGCCCAATTTTTATTGTGACGGAATAAACTGCATTGTTAGGATTCCCCCTATGATCAGAAATAGTAATATATATATATAAATATAATTGTAAGGAAATAACATATACAACAGCTTTGGCAACTCTCATGGAAATAAATACAATGTGAAAGGAAATGAGAGAATAATGGTTGCATAACTTAAATCAAAGTTCCCCAGAGCTGTCCTCCCTTTTTTGAAATTTTTGCAACGGTTGAAAAAATGTCTCCGCCGGGAATCGAACCCAGGTCGTTGGCTTAGAACGTCAATGCCTTAAGCACTAGACCACGGAGACGGGTTAGTGGTTTCGGCGACACCAGATTCATTTGACCGACAGATTGTCAAATCTTCAACCTTATTAATTAATTGCTTTGTCGGGGACAGGTGAGTTTTGAACAAAGACAAGCCGCGTGCCTCAGCTGGATCCAAGCGAATGCTTTGAGATACATGTATACATTAGAATAATATATACAACAGCTTTGGCAACTCTCGTGGAAATAAATATGACCTCAAATGACTTTTGACCTTAGCATGTGACCCTCAACAGCACCATTTATTTGTTTCACATATTAAAGAGACGGGTTAGTCAATAGTGGTTTCGTCGACACCAGATTTGTCAATCTGTCGGTCAATTGAATCTGGTGTCGCCTAAACCACTAACCCGTCTCCGTGGTCTAGTGGTTAAGGCATTGGCGTTCTAAGCCAACGACCCGGGTTCGATTCCCGGCGGAGACATTTCTTCAACCGTTGCAAAAATTTCAAAAAAGGGAGGACAGCTCTGGGGAACTTTGATTTAAGTTACGCAACCATTATTCTCTCATTTCCTTTCACATTCCAGCAAGTTACATTTATATAAACAAACAAAATGTTTTAATTGCACACAAGATATAACTGAAAAGAGGAGAGGGATAGAGGTTAGAAGATGGTGACAATAATGGAATCGGATCAGAATCGGCATAAACTAAATATTAAGAAAAATTTTTGTAAAATGGTTAATCGCATTCTGAATTGTACTTTCTTTTAAATGATAATATAGTATCAAATACTTAGCATTGTTGAGTCAAGGTGTTCCACACCTCGGTTCTGATATCAATGAATGTTTTCAGATAGTCACTTTTACATTTCGGTAATCTCAGTAGTTAGAAACTGTGTGTTGTCTGCTGCGAAATTTCATGTATAGATTTTAACCTATTGCATAAGATAGAAGGGGCTAAGATATGATTATACTTATACATTATACAAGCAATGTACTTTTGATATAAATTTCAAAGAGTCTTCTATTCCAATAACTCAAAAACCTTATCCAATGGAACATGCCATGTCATTCAATCAATCATTAATGAGATCTATAGCATAATTCATGCACAAACCACAAAAGCCTTACACATTGATATTAGAATCCTAATATTTGGCATATATTCCTGTGGACATTTATCCATGATTTGAGTTATTCAATTTTTGCTTATTTTTCTTTTTTTGTCTTTTTTTGTCTATATTCATTTGTTTTTATTATATTGAAAGTCAATTATGGATTCATGATATACAGTGTTGTATATACAAAACTAATCATGTAAATGCAAATATAATAAGTCAAATCCTAGATACACAGAACATAATATGCAAAAAAATCAAACTTCTGGGGGGCGTTTCATAAAGCTGTTCGTAAGTTACGCACAACTTTACGCACGACTGGTGATCAGTTCTTATGCTGAATGATTGAGAATCTGATTAGTATAGCACCCAAGAACATGTTCCAGTCGTTCGTAAAGTCATTCGTAACTTTACGAACAGCTTTATGAAACACCCCCCTGGTATCAATTGGTATGTGTGAGGCTTGTTTTGTGTAAATTTCATGGTTTTTGCATAAGTGATGCTCATTAGAAATAGACTGTAAATTTGCACAGATCATTATCTTTCTTAAGTGTACAGCATTTCAATTCATATCAAGTCATGAATGGATTGATTTTCAAACTCAGCTGTAAATTAGCCAAAAACTAAGGATACTTTACACTGCCTGGATCTTCCCTTAATCTATAGGAGTAAAGTGTCCTATTTTTGATCCAGAATACTAGCAATTACACATTATACTGAATAAAAGGATAAAAAAAATCTCAGAAAATTCAGAGTCTATTTCCAATGCAGTAAACTGTGCCGTTCATGAATAAGAGAGATTTAATTGTTGCTAATCATTACAGTAATTATATAATCACTATTTTTGTGTGCAAATTGGCAATTTTACTGTTAAATTTTGCACTTTTCATTCACACTGCTGCATTTAATAAACATTTTAATCTTTTTCAAACTATGTAGGAGTAAAAATTGTTGCTAATTTGAGGAAGGAAAAATGATTAATTTAGACCTTAAGAAAACTGTGAAGTGCTGGGGGTGCAAGGAGAGATGCATCCAGCAAACCTCCAATTTTAATTATGAGAAATTAACAAAATTTTCAACCAATGCTAATTCACATGGTTATTTCTGATAAATGGCAAAGATAAATTCCATGTTTTAGTAATACTCTGTATATTTCATCAAAAGTGTTTAATACCTGATTGAGTGATTGATTGATTATAAATGACTATGTTATTCATACCTGTACATCATTCTCATTTAATATAATGACACTGAGAGTAGAAATACCATTAAATAAAGTGGGGCAAATATGCTGAGTACAATTTCAATTTCATGTTATATTATATGTACATTGTGTATGTAGCTAACTGTCTGATTTAATATTAGTTTTGTTCAGCATTAATCTATTGCCTTGAATCGTAGCCCTGATTTGTAACATTTTAAAAATACAATATCATTTAATTAGGTATCAAAAGACATACCAATTTTACAAAAACAGAAGGACACAGCTATTGCAGAAGATGTATTGCAACTGTAATTACATTTGAAAATAAAAAAGCATTGCATGGCATTTGAACACTGCATTCTACTTAATGTTATTCCACTTTACAATATTCTACAGAAAATTAATTTGCAGGACTGATTTCTTTATGAATAAAATGTTAAATGTCATTCAAAGATCAAAGATATAACTTTGAAAGCTCATTGTTGGTCTTGAATATGAGATATTGCTCTTTTGATACCTATCCTCCCAGAGGAGACATCCGAGAGAGCTTAACATGTCGAGTGAAGTAGTGGCTGGTAAAGAAAAATCCTGATCAGGCCTGAACACCCCCCCACCCTATCTCAGATAGGGTGGGGGGGGGGGGGGTGTTCAGGCCTCACCCCTAAATCAATTTCAGAGTGGGTGGATAGAAAACAGTCCTTCTTAGGACTACATTAACCCTTGGAATAAAGTGAGATCTGAGAGAGTTCATCATGAGAATTGCTGTGAATGGTAGAGAGAAACCGAGGTCACATCTGATACTCCTCCTCATCCCATGTTCTAACCCCCAAAATCACTTGGAAGTGAGTGTTAATAAACTATTGATCCCAATCATCTAAGAGGAGACTTCATTGACCCATGATCTAAGTGAGATCTGAGAGAGCTCATCATGGGTATGGCAGTGACTGGTAGAGAGAAAACGGGATCAGGTCACACACCCCTCCAATCCCACATCCCTAACCCCTATGGCCACTTGGAAGTGAGTACTAACCTGTTGATACCAATCATCTTAGAAGAGACCACATTGACCCATGATCTAAGTGAGATCTGAGAGAGCTCATCATGTGCATAGCAATGACTAGTAGAGAGAAACCAGGAACGGGTCTCATCAAATGACATGTGACCAGGTAGACCATTGGGAGAGACAAGGCACAGGTTGTTGAATCTCAAGTGGGGGCTGAATAAATAAAGTTGAAGGGAAAATTCGTTATCAAAGATGATCAGTATCATATGAATAGTTACAAGCAGGCATTGTGGAAATGAGAATACAATTTGAAGAATATATTTCTCAAAAGGTATGAATTGATAGTTAATGTACATTACAATGAAAGAGGGAATATTAGGATCAGCCAATCAGAATTTCATCTCCAAAAATACTTAAAGCCAAACATCAAGAATAAAGTCTTTATCTATTTCCACAGTTTCTTTCTCATCATTCATACTTTTTTCAGTCTACGTAAATTTAAAAGGGCATTTTGCATCATTCAGTGTATTTCTGCTTATTCAAAAATACAAAAAGTGAATTTTGGGCAAATAAAGTAATTCTCCACCTTTAGGAGTTAAGAGCTTATATATAAAAATAAGAATTAAAATTTAAAAAAATCCCTCCCCCCAAGAAAAAAATTATTTTGGCATCACCACTGGAAAACTATATTTACCAGAATGCCAGCGTTTGAAGGAAAGCGATAGCAGTATCTGAAGCTCCAACCACAACAATGCGAGCATTAATGGTGACCTTTGGCTCTAAGGTCAGCTTCCTGTTGATATGACTCAAGGCATACATCTCCTACATTGAGAGAGGATATTCATGAAAATGATAAAATATTTCAATGATATGAAGGCTGTATGCTACATTACCTTGTATTCAAAGATTTGTCAATCAAACAAAAGGCAATACAAGATGTAATAGCTGATGTATGTAACAGGGTGACCAATTGTTTGGTTACACACGTACCCTGATGACCAGTCACCGTCTTAAACACAATAAACAGCAGGAAAACATAAGAAATCTTCTCTAAACCATACTGAAGACAGACGATGCATAGTAGCTCAGTGGATTAAAACTTGGTCAAGGAACATGGGGCAAGAGTCTTGGCTATTACCTATAATCCCTCAGGTAGAAATTACAGCCCTAGGTCCTCTAATAACTTATCATGCCATCTTTGCACTTGGGTAAAATTAAAAATCAACTGATAATGGTAGTGGTGCAAATTCTGGATAGACTGAGTAACTGTATGCTCAATATATGGATCAAGTCTAATAAATAACATTGTAAAGCACAATGAAGTATTCACATAATGCGCTATATGAATGTAATATATTATCAAGTCTAGGTTATAGAAATAACAAGATGAATACGACTGTGTCTCCTATATGCCTCCGCCTAAACTCAGTTGATGGCTCAAACTGTTCTAGAAATATTTGATAACGAGGCTAAAAACCAGTAATTTCATGTAATTTCATGTAAATTGACCTCTGACCTTTGACCTACTTACCCCAAAATCTAATCAGTTCATCTTTCTATGGGGATGCATACTGGTACCAAGTTTGAAGTTCTCACCTCAGGCAGTTCTTGAGATATCGCGGTAACGGTGCTAAAAACCAGTAATTCCATGTAATTTCATGTAAATTGACCTCTGTGACCTCTGAACTTTGACCTACCTACCCCAAAATCTAATCAGTTCCTCTTTCTATGGGGATGCATACTGGTACCAAGTTTGAAGTTCTCACCTCAGATAGTTCTTGAGATATCGCGGTAACGGTGCTAAAAACCAGTAATTCCATGTAATTTCATGTAAATTGACCTCTGTGACCTCTGACCTTTGACCTACTTACCCCAAAATCTAATCAGTTCATCTCCGTATAGGGAAACATACTAGTACCAAGTTTGAAGTTCTTACCTCAATTAGTTCTTGAGATATCGCGGTAACGGTGCTAAAAACCAAGAATTTCATGTAATTTCACCTCTGTGACCTCTGACTTTTGACCTCCTTACCCCAAAATCTAATCACTTCATCTTCGTATAGGGAAACATACTAGTACCAAGTTTGAAGTTCTTAACTCAAACAGTTCTTGAGATATCGCGGTAACGGTGCTAAAAACCAAGAATTTCATGTAATTGACCTCTGTGACCTCTGACCTTTGACCTACTTACCCCAAAATCTAATCAGTTCATCTTCGTATGGGGATACATACTAGTACCAAGTTTGAAGTTCTTACCTCAAACAGTTCTTGAGATATCGCGGTAACGGTGCTAAAAACCAAGAATTTCATGTAATTTCATGTAAATTGACCTCTGTGACCTCTGAACTTTGACCTACCTACCCCAAAATCTAATCAGTTCCTCTTTCTATGGGGATACATACTGGTACCAAGTTTAAAGTTCTCACCTCAAACAGTTCTTGAGATATCGCGGTAACGGTGCTAAAAACCAAGAATTTCATGTAATTTCATGTAAATTGACCTCTGTGACCTCTGACCTTTGACCTCCTTACCCCAAAATCTTATCAGTTCATCTTCGTATAGGGAAACATACTAGTACCAAGTTTGAAGTTCTTACCTCAAACAGTTCTCGAGATATCGCGGTAACGGTGCTAAAAACCAAGAATTTCATGTAATTTCATGTAAATTGACCTCTGCGACCTCTGACCTTTGACCTACTTACCCCAAAATCTAATCAGTTCATCTTCGTATGGGGATACATACTAGTACCAAGTTTGAAGTTCTTACCTCAAACAGTTCTTGAGATATCGCGGTAACGGCGCTAAAAACCAAGAATTTCATGTAATTTCATGTAATTGACCTCTGTGACCTCTGACCTTTGACCTACTTACCCCAAAATCTAATCAGTTCATCTTCGTATGGGGATACATACTAGTACCAAGTTTGAAGTTCCTACCTCAAACAGTTCTTGAGATATCGCGGTAACGGTGCTAAAAACCAAGAATTTCATGTAATTTCATGTAAATTGACCTCTGTGACCTCTGAACTTTGACTTACCTACCCCAAAATCTAATCAGTTCCTCTTTCTATGGGGATACATACTGGTACCAAGTTTAAAGTTCTCACCTCAAACAGTTCTTGAGATATCGCGGTAACGGTGCTAAAAACCAAGAATTTCATGTAATTTCATGTAAATTGACCTCTGTGACCTCTGACCTTTGACCTCCTTACCCCAAAATCTAATCAGTTCATCTTCGTATAGGGAAACATACTAGTACCAAGTTTGAAGTTCTTACCTCAAACAGTTCTTGAGATATCGCGGTAACGGTGCTAAAAACCAAGAATTTCATGTAATTTCATGTAAATTGACCTCTGCGACCTCTGACCTTTGACCTACTTACCCCAAAATCTAATCAGTTCATCTTCGTATGGGGATACATACTAGTACCAAGTTTGAAGTTCCTACCTCAAATGATTCTTCAGATATCGCGGTAACGATAAGTGGGACGGACGCACGGACGCACGGACGGACGGACGGACGGACGGACGGACGGACGGACGGACAACCCGAAAACATAATGCCTCCGGCACCACCTTCGGTAAGCGGAGGCATAACAATCCATATAGAGGGATATCTCATACTTTAAAACCAGAAACTTTCACGAATTGTTAATGACAGCCAATTTGGCAGCAAGAAACTTTCGCAAATTGCAATAAGTTTATGTTGTTTCAATTGTGATGTGATTATTTCGCGGTATGAAACTTTTGTGAATCCTGACCCCTCGCGAAATTCGCGAACGTTTCGTGCACAAGAAAATTTCTGGTTTTAGAGTAAATGACTGACCTGTTCTTTGATGACTCTCTTAGAAGGAGCATTCTGACCAAGCTGCTCAAGAGGGTACACAATCTGTCTCCTGGCTCGGACTGGTACCATGAAGTTGAGACATGTGACTAGGGAGTGTTTCATGTCATTCTAATAAGAGAGTATAACCAGTCAAAATATAAGAGTTACTGCTTTACATAAACAAAAATTAATAATAATGTATAATATGAGAAAGGAATGCAAGAATCAAGCTATCATTGCACCAACGTAGCCAAAATTTATATGCATACCAAAAAACATTTCAAGCATTACATTGGATGAGGATAAGAATAAGAATAATATTAAATGTAAGAAATATAATTGAGGATCATATTCCAGATATGGTATAGCACAGATCTCGGTCATACATTTGTGACATTAACATCATACTCGTTTTCCATCAGACTTACCGAATACGCAGGATATACAGGATAGTAGAGGCATGTATGATGACTCTGACGTAGGATCTCCTTCATGAAATGTTTAGAGCGATGCTGAAAGATGGGGTTCATAGCAAAATGATGGAGGTGACCATGTTCATCTCGCCGGTGGTGGTTGAAGTAGATGAAGTCTTCTATGTTGTAATGTGATCGGATGAACTCGATGTCTTCCTCCGCCCGGGTCAAAGCCACGCCCACCACCTGGTTGTGACAGGTGGCCACAAAGGCCTTGATAGGTGTACCATCCTAGTAGAAAGGGATAACATATGGTGGGTTCATTACTTCTTATATGCTTGGAAGCACTATTGCATAATGTAAACACTGCCTGTATGCAAAATGTGAGAAAGAATTACAGAATGTTACATAAAGCAACAAACTGTTAAAACAATTTGAAATGTGGTTTCCTCAAAATGAAAGTATCTTACTTGGTTTAGAATACCGTTACTTGAAAACTAAATGATGGGTGTCGATAGAAACCATCTCATTCTCAACCAAAATTATAGGTATGATCCAGGTATTGAGAAGGGATACTGAAATACAGATATATGTCACTTAAGCTGTGTGTAATTAAAGCATCATAAATAAAGTTCCAATCTTGCTCATATTGTGATATACAGTTAAAAGAAATAACGAACAAAACTAGCTGTTGTAAGATCCCATCATTTAAAAGAACCACAAGATACTCACCTCATCCCTCCTTGCTTTGTTAAAGCGATCAAGATCAGAAAGGAGGCCATCCTGGTTGTAGATACCTTCCACCAGGGTAGTAATGGCAGGTACATCAGAGGTACAAGCAGGACGTACAGTGAAGGATTGGAGGAGCCCCGCCCGATGGAAGAGGTACAACTCCTGGGGTAGAACACTAGGACACTTGGGTGTTACACGCTGTGGGTGGAAGTGGAATAATTTTGAAATGCTAATCAGTTCTGTAAAATATTATGTTGTTAAAATGAGAATCTATTTAATCAAAGTGCATGGTTTGAACCTTGTTTGAGGGTAAAATTATTGTGGGAGCATAGTCATACATGTGGTATAATAATAAGCTGTTAATCAACTTTGGATTGAGCCACCCATTGAGCCATTGACTCATCATTTTGCTTGATTAATATCTTTGATGCCTATTTTGGATATGTTTATTTGATACATGGGAACATTTGGAATATCCTAAAGCTTCATTTGCGATTTTACAGAACTTCATCTCTTTTTTGCGAGTCATTTTCTTCATCATATCCTTCATCGTTTTGCAGAACAAAATCATACCGGTCCCAGGAACACCTTTTCGTGTGTGTGTGTGCTTTTATGCACTTTGTAGACCCTGGTTCTTCAGCTCTACTGTCCAGTGTTTATTTCATTTCTTTTCGTTCCTGTCTTGCGAACCAAGCTAATTTTTTCTGGCTATAATTATAGCTGATATTTATTACATATGATTGCATATGATTACATATGACAGACGGTGTTACGGACTATGACATGGAATATATTCGCCTTGCTCTTTTGTTTCTTCAAGACTATACTTCATTTTCTCTGTCTTGGATCACAACTTTCTACTACACACTACTTCTCCATATACTCAGATGAGGGTTATTAACATTCCTGTCCAGTCTGACCTTGCCTGCTTTGTTTTTGTTTCGACCGTTGGAACCGACAGCTGCTTTTACGATCACTCTCTCCGCATCTCTCTCCTTATGTGTGTGTGCGATGTCCAAGCCTGTTGCAGTCTACAGACTAGCATCTTTTGAAATTCATGTTTACAAACATTCTGGAGCTCACAATCAACGTGTATATGTCGCCCAGGAAGCTGTGTTTCCAGTGTCTCGAAGATGGAGCTTGAGGATAATGGCGGGATATAGACACTGACTCATTTTTGTCTTTTTTTAGTTTATAAGGGTGCAGGCGTGTGTGTCTGTGTGTATTAAAGGTGTCATGAACTTTCTTGTATTTTATTTTTTAATTTCGTGTTCATGTTCTTGCGGGGTTGTGTCTAGTTTTGAATATGTTACCGTAAAATCATTTAAACGCTTAAAATACTTTCACTCCCGAATTTTGTATTATCAGAACTCTGTGGCCAACTTTCAAACTACGTTATTTCAGACAAATAATCAAATATTTTATCGTCTTTTCCTATCTGGTGACGTAGAAACTAATCCCGGTCCAAACTACAAATTTCCTTGCGGTAAATGTGATGAACCCGTAAAAAACAACCAACATGGCCTATTTTGTTCCACCTGCCAAAAGTGGTACCATACTAAATGTCTTGAAATCTCTCTCTCTGAGTATACCAGGTTATATCATAACCCCAATGAAAATTGGGTCTGTTTGACGTGCTCATTACCACCTTTTTGTGACTCCCTTTTTACTCATTCCTGTGAAGATATTCAACCCTCTCAACCAATTTTACCTCTTATCCCTGAAGTTAGAATACAGAATACTGTTGATGAAAGTGCTTTATATGAATCATTTAATGATACTTTTAATGGTAAAGGGTTGCATCTTGTTCATTTGAATGTTAGATCAATTCTGTTTAAAATACCTGAACTACGACTCCTTTTCTCCCAAAATAGAATCTCTGTAATTGCAATCACTGAAACGTGGTTAAACTCGTCCGTGAACGATGAAGAAGTTTGTATAGATGGATATTGTATTTTAAGACGAGACCGTGTAGGAGAACATGGTGGTGGAGTCTGTCTTTATATTAGAAATGACATTGCATTTAACGTACGAGAAGATCTTACACAAAATGATATTGAATCGTTATGGATTGACATTCTATTACCCCACCCTTATAAAAAAAAACTATGGTACTACCATGGTACTACCATGGTATATTGGCCGTGGTAGTACCATGCCACTACCATTGTACTACCATGCCACTACCATGGTACTACCATGCCACTATCATGCCACTCATGGTTTAAAACCATGGTTTTACAACCAAAACCGCTGTATAACCATGGTTTTACAATCAAATCCACGGTAAAACCATGGATTTACAACCAAAACTACGGTATAACCATGCTTTTACAGCCAATTTCATGGTAAAACCATGGTTTTTTAACTTTTTAAACTTTTTTTTACTTTGATTGCAAAACCATAGATGGTTATTGGTCCATTGTACAACCATGGTTTATCCATCGTTATGACAGCACCAGAAATAAATTTCTACAAGTCTAATCGAGACCAGTGAAAACCGGTATAACCAGTTTAACTATTTAACCTTGGTATGTTACAAGATATGAAACTCTTAATTGTACTAGTAACTACCAGTGGCAATAGCGACAAAGTTCTGGTATGTCTGCAATACTTCCAAAGTGCAATGGAATTTTGAAGACTTTGCATATTTTGAAGTGTGAGGGAATCGTCCATATACTTGTATTGAATGAACATATTTTAGTTCCTGGTTAGTGTTTCCTTAATTACTGTTTAATTACGTGTAATTGATACCAGTGAATGAATTGTTCTAGTAATCGTTTGTTGACCCATCTTTGTATTTGATAAACGTTTTGGTGTACTCTAAATCATCAACAATGAAGAAATGTACTGCAAATTTTAATAATAATATGAAAACGTGAATACACAAGCACCCAGTATTTAATATGCAAATTAAGTGGTTCAATTGGTTTTACAATCAAATCCACGGTATAACCATGGTTATACAACCAAAACCATTGTATAACCATGGTTTTACAGCCAAACCAACGGTAGAACCATGGTATAACCATGGATTTTACAATCATGAAAACCACGGTATCACCATAATCAATCAAAACCACGGTATCACTACAGTTTTACAATCAAATCCACTGTAGAACCATGGTATAATAATGGATTTACAACCAAAACTACGGTATAACCATGCTTTTACAGCCAAAATCATGGTAAAACCATGGTATAACCATGGATTTTACAATCATCAAAACCACGGTATCACCATAATCAATCAAAACCACGGTATCACTACAGTTTTACAATCAAATCCACTGTAGAACCATGGTATAATAATGGATTTACAACCAAAACTACGGTATAACCATGCTTTTACAGCCAAAATCATGGTAAAACCATGGTTTAACCATGGTAATTTAACCATGGTAAAACCGTGGCTTAACCATGGTTCTATAACCATGGTTATTTAACCATGGTAAAACCGTGGCTAAACCATGGTTCATTAACCATGGTTTTATAACCATGGTTTATCCATGGTTTTACCATGGCTTTGATGGCAAAACCATGGATGGTTATTGGTCCATTGTAAAACCATGGTTTTCCATGGTTATGACAGTAAAACCATGGTTATTTTTTACAAGGGTGGGTTTCAGATTGCAACATTAATAGTACCATCCTTTTACTATAAAAGCGCAGACACTATACATTATATGCTTCATTTTGCAAATAATTATACCATGAATATAGACAAAATAAATTGTAACAAATGCTGTTAATACCAACAACTCCTTGACAATACCATGGAAGAACCATGCATGCAGTGGTATTACCAGTGTACATTACCAGTATGCCAACATTACCATGGTAGTACCATGGTATCTGAACAGCATGCCAACAGTACCATGGTAGTACCATGGTAGTGGTAGTGATACCATGGAAGTACCATGGATACCATGGTAGTACCATGGTATCTGAACAGCATGCCAACAGTACCATGGTAGTACCATGGTAGTGGGAGTGATACCATGGAAGTACCATGGATACCATGGTAGTACCATGGTATCTGAACAGCATGCCAACAGTACCATGGTAGTGATACCATGGAAGTACCATGGTATCTGAACAGCATGCCAACAGTACCATGGTAGTGGTAGTGATACCATGGAAGTAACATGGATACCATGGTAGTACCATGGAAACCATGGTAATACCATGGTATTACCATGGTATCCATGGTAATACCATAGTTTATTTTTATAAGGGCATACAAAACCCATTACTCTAGGTGTTGTGTACAGACCCCCTACAGATCATTATTTTATTGAATATCTCACTGACACCTTGGATAAATTAACAAAAGATGATGAGGTTATAATTTTAGGGGACTTGAATATCTGCCTTTTGCAGCAGTCTTCATTATCAAAAAAATGCAAGAATATTTTGAATTTAAATGGTTAGAATCAACTTATAACTAAACCCACTCGAACAACATCGGCCACTTCATCATTAATAGACCATGTAATCAGCAGTAAAGAAGAAAATATTTGTCAAAGTTGTGTTATTGAAATTGGCCCAAGTGATCATTTTTTAACCTACTGCTCTAGGAAGCTAATAAGACCTGTATTCAGACAGCATAGAAATAGAAATATTTGGTGTATGAGAAACTATTGTATAGATGATTTTAATAATGTTTCATCTCGAGTCAATTGGTCTGACATATTAGAATGTAAAGAAGTAAATACTGCGTGGTCAATTTTCAAAAATATTTTCATGTCTATAGTTGATAAATGTGCTCCATTAAAACAAGTAAGAATTAAGTAAAGAACCAATAAGTGGATGAATGCTGAAATTATTTCGTTAATAAGACAAAGAAATATAGCTTTTAAAAGAATGAAAAAGGATTGTGGTAATTTAGAATTAGAAAAGAAATATAAACTTTTACGTAATTTGGTGCAAAGAAAAGTGAGACAGGCTAAAGATGAATACTTCCAAAATCAAATTGATGAGCATAATAAGGCATTAGCGTGTCTCGCCCACATGCGATAACTAGAAATATCGTGATCTCTGTTGCCATGCAACAGGTCCCCCAAGTGCATAAATCTGCATAAGTTATGCTTGCATATATCTACATTACTGTTTGGAAAGTGACGTTTACAAAGTTATGTCATAAGAGAGTCTTGCGGGTAAACTATAATGTTTGACCTGAAATGACCTTTGACCTTATCATGTGACCTCCAACGGCACCATAACATGCAGGTCCCCTCAGTGCATCTAAAACCCAAGTTTGGTTGAAAAGTGAGTGACGGTTGCAAAGTTATCTGTCATAAGAGAGTCTTGCAGGTAAACTTTAACGTATGACCTTTGACCTTATCATGTGACCTCCAACGGTACCATAACATGCAGGTCCCCTCAGTGCATCTACAACCCAAGTTTGGTTGAAAAGTGAGTGACGGTTGCAAAGTTATCTGTCATAAGAGAGTCTTGCAGGTAAACTTTAACGTTTGACCTGAAATGACCTTTGACCTTATCATGTGACCTCCAACGGCACCACAACATGCAGGTCCCCTCAGTGCATCTACAACCCAAGTTTGGTTGAAAAGTGAGTGACGGTTGCAAAGTTATCTGTCATAAGAGAGTCTTGCAGGTAAACTTTAACGTTTGACCTGAAATGACCTTTGACCTTATCATGTGACCTCCAACGGCACCATAACATGCAGGTCCCCTTAGTGCATCTACAACCCAAGTTTGGTTGAAAAGTGAGTGACGGTTGCAAAGTTATCTGTCATAAGAGAGTCTTGCAGGTAAACTTTAACGTATGACCTTTGACCTTATCATGTGACCTCCAACGGTACCATAACATGCAGGTCCCCTCAGTGCATCTACAACCCAAGTTTGGTTGAAAAGTGAGTGACGGTTGCAAAGTTATCTGTCATAAGAGAGTCTTGCAGGTAAACTTTAACGTTTGACCTGAAATGACCTTTGACCTTATCATGTGACCTCCAACGGCACCATAACATGCAGGTCCCCTTAGTGCATCTACAACCCAACTTTGGTTGAAAAGTGAGTGACGGTTGCAAAGTTATCTGTCATAAGAGAGTATTGCAGGTAAACTTTAACGTTTGACCTGAAATGACCTTTGACCTTATCATGTGACCTCCAACGGCACCATAACATGCAGGTCCCCTTAGTGCATCTACAACCCAAGTTTGGTTGAAAAGTGAGTGACGGTTGCAAAGTTATCTGTCATAAGAGAGTCTTGCAGGTAAACTTTAACGTTTGACCTGAAATGACCTTTGACCTTATCATGTGACCTCCAATGGCACCATAACATGCAGGTCCCCTTAGTGCATCTACAACCCAAGTTTGGTTGAAAAGTGAGTGACGGTTGCAAAGTTATCTGTCATAACGTTTGTGACGGACGGACGGACGGACGACGGACGGACGACATTTGGATCCCTTAGTCTCGCCTTCACCTCCGGTGGGCGAGACAAAAATGATTCTAAAAAGTTGTGGAAGAATCTGAAAGATTTAGGTTGTACAAACAAACAAAAGAACATTAAAGAGAATGTTATTAATATCCAAGGGGAGTTATGACATGATAATATGAGGATAGCGAACGAATTTAACAATTATTTCACAACTGTGGCAGAAAAATTAGCTAGTAATCTGCCAGATAGCAACGCAAATGAATTTGGAACGGACAGTGTTAAATTACAAAAATTATACGACACTAAGGGTGTGACGAAAGGTTGTTTTCTTTTTTCTCCTGTCAAAGAAAAGTGTGTTTTAGATGAATTAAATAAGTTGAAAATATCGAAAAGTACCGGGCTTGACTTGGTACCTGCCAGATTTTTGAAGGATGGAGCTAAATATTTGTATAAACCTTTAACTTACATTATTAACTTATCTATCTCAACTTCCACCTTCCCTGATGAAATGAAAATTGCAAAAGTAACACCCCTTTATAAAAAGAAAGATAAAACTAATGTTAGCAATTATAGACCGATTAGCATTTTAAGTATAGTCTCGAAGGTCCTAGAGAAATGTGTGTATGCCCAATTAGAGAACTACTTTCAAGAAAACAAAATAATATACGAATTTCAATCTGGTTTTAGAAATGGTTATTCCACTGAAACTTGTCTTATTCACCTGTTAGATTTTGTCAGGAACGAAATTTCCCAAGGACGTTTTGTCGGGATGGTTCTTCTTGACTTGCAAAAAGCCTTCGATACCGTTAACCATAATATACTGTTATTAAGTAAATTAGAAGTAATGGGTTTAAATTCTGCATGTGTGCAATGGTTTAGGTCTTACTTGACCAATCGTCATCAAGTTGTCTCGTTGCAAAATGTACTCTCCGATTCTATGCCCATAAGATGCGGAGTTCCCCAGGGGAGCATATTAGGTCCTATTCTTTTCATGTGCTACATTAATGATATGTGTGTATGTGTCAACGACAGTAAATTACTTTTATATGCGGATGATAGTGTGTTACTATATTCTGGTACTGATCCTAAGCTGATCGGGGAAAAACTTAGCTTAGAATTATCAAACTGTGTTAATTGGATGACAGCAAATAAGCTTAGCTTACATATTGGTAAAACCGAAAGTATTTTGTTTTGTTCGCGGGGTAGGCTGAAGTATACTGATGATTTCAATATAAGTTATAACAATCAACTCATTAAGAGACAGGATTCTGTGAAGTATTTAGACTAAATATAGCTAGTGATCTTTCCTGCTCAAGTTTGGTTGACAGTATTGTCAAAAACGCTAATGCTCGTCTAAAATTCTTGTACCGTTATCAAAATTACATGAACTTAAAATCAAGACGCATTTTAAGTTTTTCCTTAATACAATGTTTATTTGATTATGCTAATGCGGCATGGTACTGCAGTCTAGGCAAGGTGGATCAAAACAAGTTAAAAATAATTCAAAATAAGATTGTAAGATTTATCAATCACTTACCACCAAGAACACACATTGGGAAGACTTGAAACAGCTGGTCTTCTTCATGTAAACCTTAGATCACAACAACTTTTAATTCACCATGTACATAAGATTTTTTACTCTAATGCAGATCACAATATTTCAAATAACTTTACTCGCTCTATTGACTATTTGACTATTGACTATTTCTAGTGTTCATGGGCATGACACTAGAAATAGTCAATTTAATTTTGTAGTGCCTAAGCGGAAAGGTAAAATTGGAAATTCCTTTTATTTTAACGGTATTCTTTTCTGGAATTCCCTCCCAAATCATGTTAAGTCAGTTAAGAATGTTTTACATTTTAAAAGGGTATTGAAGCATCATCTGAAAAATGTGTCTACTCCATAACTATATTTCTCCTCTCCTTTTTGTATCTCAGATGGTTTTTTCCTATATTATATGACTTATGTAACCAACGTTTATTATCGATAGTTTCATTATGATTTTCTGTATATAGTTTTTTCCGTTGAGTAAGTTTTGTTTTCACATTTATGTAATCTTCGCCTACTTTATAAAAATGTTATGTTTTATTTTGCTACTTTAGTACATTCTTATTACTTGTTGTACGTGAACGATAGTCTTGTAGCCGTACTAATGTGTTTTCTTAGTGTATTTTTTAATCAGTTATTTAGGTAAGGACCCTATTGGAAATAAGCCATTTCGGCTTTCATGGGCTATCCTGTCATGGTACCTGGTTATGTTTGTATTGCAGTATACCTGACAAATCAAATCAAATCAAATCAAATCAAATCACCATTAATACAAAGGCTCATTCAATGATTTTGAAATGATTGCAGCTTGAAACTCAATTTTTCATACAAAAAGTTTAATGAATTCCTGAAAATGTTTTTTTACTCTTCTACCAGTTTACAAAAATATCAAAAACACATACTAGCACTTACCACAAAGTTCTGTAGGAGAGGGAATTCAGGTACGAGATGAGGAATGGTTAGAACACAGAAATCTCTATCAGGAAACAAAGAGAATGCCATGGGCAGGAAGTCTTGTGACCTGTAAAAATTGACAAAGAAAAAAAAAAGAACAAGATGAATACGACTGCGTCTCCTATATGCCTCCGCCTAAACTCTTCGAGAAATATTTGATAACGAGGCTAAAAACCAGTAATTTCATGAAATTTTATGTAAATTGACCTCTGTGACCTCTGACCTTTGGCCTACTTACCCCAAAATCTAATCAGTTCATCTTTCTATGGGGATGCATACTGGTACCAAGTTTGAAGTTCTCACCTCAGATAGTTCTTGAGATATCGCGGTAACGGTGCTAAAAACCAGTAATTCCATGTAATTTCATGTAAATTGACCTCTGTGACCTCTGAACTTTGACCTACCTTCCCCAAAATCTAATCAGTTCCTCTTTCTACGGGGATACATACTGGTACCAAGTTTGAAGTTCTCACCTCAAACAGTTCTTGAGATATCGCGGTAACGGTGCTAAAAACCAAGAATTTCATGTAATTTCATGTAAATTGACCTCTGTGACCTCTGACCTTTGACCTCCTTACCCCAAAATCTAATCAGTTCATCTTTCTATAGGGATGCATACTGGTACCAAGTTTGAAGTTCTCACCTCAGATAGTTCTTGAGATATCGCGGTAACGGTGCTAAAAACCAGTAATTCCATGTAATTTCATGTAAATTGACCTCTGTGACCTCTGAACTTTCACCTACCTACCCCAAAATCTAATCAGTTCCTCTTTCTATGGGGATACATACTGGTACCAAGTTTGAAGTTCTTACCTCAAACAGTTCTTGAGATATCGCGGTAACGGTGCTAAAAACCAAGAATTTCTTGTAATTTCATGTAAATTGACCTCTGTGACCTCTGACCTTTGACCTCCTTACCCCAAAATCTAATCAGTTCATCTTTCTATGGGGATGCATACTGGTACCAAGTTTGAAGTTCTCACCTCAGATAGTTCTTGAGATATCGCGGTAACGGTGCTAAAAACCAGTAATTCCATGTAATTTCATGTAAATTGACCTCTGTGACCTCTGAACTTTGACCTACCTACCCCAAAATCTAATCAGTTCATCTTCGTATAGGGAAACATACTAGTACCAAGTTTGAAGTTCTTACCTCAAACAGTTCTTGAGATATCCCGGTAACGGTGCTAAAAACCAAGAATTTCATGTAATTTCATGTAAATTGACCTCTGTGACCTCTGACCTTTGACCTACTTACCCCAAACTCTAATCAGTTCATCTTCGTATGGGGATACATACTAGTACCAAGTTTGAGGTTCCTACCTCAAATGATTCTTGAGATATCGCGGTAACGAGAAGTGGGACGGACGGACGGACGCACGGACAACCCGAAAACATAATGCCTCCGGAGGCATAAAAATTGGTTACTTTCAGGATTATACCAGCTTGCAATGTTCATCAAGCATACATGGAAGGAGATGAACTTTATTAAAAAGTAATTATCATTTCAATCAGTACAATTAAATATCTAGTTTCTCTCTAAATGTTACATAAAGTAAAATACTTCTTCTAATGATGAAGTTTCTGGATAACTGTATAATTGTATAGGATAGATAAATTCCATGAAGGGTTTTTTTCAAGCCTAGAAGAATACAAAAGATTTGTTGAGAAACACTGAACAATGCAAATCATTGTTATTAGCTCATGAGCGTGAAAATATTAACTTAAAGCTTCACATCAAAAACACAGATTTAAATTATGATTTCAAACCCAACCAAAGTAGTTTGTAAGAGAGAGAGAGACTTGTTACCTACCTCATCTCATATCGTTCATCCACACAGAAAAGCTGGATAGAGAAAGCATTGGCTGGCCCACAATATGTAGGTTCAAAGCGAGGCTCAGGGAGGGATGGTTCAGGGGTCACACTAAGCTCAGAAGGGGCAGTCTCTTCACCTACATCATGATTAGATGCAATGGATCCAGACCTCTGCAATATGGTTAAAAAATAGAATACAGGTGGTTAAAGAGATGCAGTTCAAGTAGGAAAAGTAGCAAAGTGGGTACTTTGGGTTTATTTCCATCTATTTGCTGTTCAATAAATGCTCCCTTGTGGAATGGAGAGTGAGCAATATGAGTGTAGAACTGTTTAATAGTAATGATTGGGGTAATATCATACTGTAAACTGATTTGATCAGTTGCTTGTAACTGGAAAATAATACATAATCAAGAGATACTGCGTACTGGAAATTTTGATAGAGAAAACAGGGCAAAAGATCACTGATCAACTACTTCCTTGTACTCAATCATACATCCATTAAAAAAAAAAGAAGCTTACGATAATTTGCATGTTGAGAATAAAATCCCCTAATAATGTAACATGTAGAACATTCTAACCTATTGGTGATCATTTAATTTCTATGTGATACATACATCTAACATGTTTGTACACTACCCTTGTAAAAAATAACCATGGTTTTACTGTCAAAACCATGGTTATAACCATGGTTTTACCATCATAACCATGGAAAACCATGGTTTTACAATGGACCAATAACCATCCATGGTTTTGCCATCAAAGCCATGGTAAAACCATGGATAAACCATGGTTTTACAATGGGCCAATAACCATCCATGGTTTTGCCATCAAAGCCATGGTAAAACCATGGATAAACCATGGTTTCACCATGGTTATGGAACCATGGTTAAGCCACGGTTTTACCATGGTTAAAAAACCACGGTTAAATAACCATGGATAAACCACGGTTTTACCATGGTTAAAAAACCATGGTTAAATTACCATGGATAAACCATGGTTTTACCATGGTTATACAACCATGGCTAATCCACGGTTTTACCATGGTTTAAAAACTATCATTAAACCATGGTTTCACCATGATTTTGGCTGGAAAAGCATGGTTATACCGTAGTATTGGTTGTAAATCCATTAATATACCATGGTTCTACCGTGGATTTGATTGTAAAAATCATAGTGATACCGTGATTTTGATACCGTGGTTTTGATTGATTATGGTGATACCGTGGTTTTGAGTGTTCATTGTAAAAGCCATGGTTCTACAGTGGATTTGATTGTAAAACCATGGTTAATCCACGGTTTTACCATGGTTAAAAAACCATGGTTAAACCATGGTTTCACCATGATTTTGGCTGTAAAAGCATAGTTATACCGTAGTTTGGTTGTAAATCCATGGTTCTACCGGGGATTTGATTGTAAAACCGTGGTGATACCGTGGTTTTGATTGATTATGGTGATACCGTGGTTTTGATGATTGTGAAATCCATGGTTATACCATGGTTCTACCGTTGGTTTGGCTGTAAAACCATGGTTATACAATGGTTTTGGTTGTATAACCATGGTTATACCGTGGATTTGATTGTAAAACCAATAGAAACCACTTAATTTGCATATTAAATACTGGGTGCTTGTGTATTCACGTTTTCATATTATTTATTAAAATTTGCAGTACATTTCTTCATTGTTGATGATTTAGAGTACACCAAACGTTTATCAAATACAAAGATTGGTCAACAAACGATTACTAGAACAATTCATTCACTGGTATCAATTACAGGTAATTAAGGAAACAGTAATTAAGGAAACACTAACCAGGAACTAAAATAAGTTCATTCAATACAAGTATATGGACGATTCCCTCACACTCACATATGCAAAGTCTTCAAAATTCTATTGCAGACATTCCAGAGTAACTTTGTTGCTATTGCCACTGGTAGTTACTAGTACAAGAGTTTCATATCTTGTAACATACCAAGGTCAAATAGTTAAACTGCTTATACTGGTTTTCACTGGTCTATGTGATTGGACTTGTAGAAATTTCTTTCTGGTTTTACCGTCATAACGATGGATAAACCATGGTTTTACAATGGACCAATAACCATCTATGGTTTTGCAATCAAGCAAAAAAAAGTTTGAAAAGTTAAAAAACCATGGTTTTACCATGAAATTGGCTGTAAAAGCATGGTTATACCGTAGTTTTGGTTGTAAATCCATGGTTCTACCGTGGATTTGATTGTAAAACCATGGTGATACCGTGGTTTTGGTTGTAAAAGCCATGGTTCTACTGTGGATTCGATTGTAAAACCATGGTTATACAGCGGTAAAACCACGGTAAATCCATGGTATGTCCGTTCCAATTTACCATGGTAAAACCATGGTTTTACTGTACCATGGATCTATTGTAAAACCATGGTTTTACCGTACCATGGGAACCATGGTTTTTTTTTTACAAGGGTAATGATAAGTCTTGAATGGATTAGGGGTAATAGACCTACCTTAGACATTCCTGATTTGATTGATTCCACCTCGTCTTTGTCACTCATCACTGATGCAGAACTGTTCATAAATAACAAATGACAAGACCATATTCATTTAAATGCCACAAAGAGAAGCAACAAGCTTAGATGTTAGCCAAGATAAAACAAAATACCTAATGTGACCTATCTACATTTAATGTAAGCAAACTAAATATGGTACTGACATAAAGATGATTTCCATTTTTTCAATTTAGAGAATATGCCCTTGGTTTATTTGAGTTTTGTATAATACTTGACAGTCTATTTTTACATGAATACTAAAAGAAAATAATATGAATGACAATTATAATACATAATCTGATATATCAATACTACAGAAAGTGTACTTGGTGTTATAGAAAGGAATAATAGCATAAGTATGAAACATACCTCTTCATATGGGAATCACTTAGTTTTCTCTCAATCTGAAGCTCTGACTCTGCAATACTCCCTGTGAAATGGAAATAATTAAAAGCCACTCACATGAATATCTTGAATGCTCTTCAAAAGCCATATATTACATATATATATATATATCAATATTGTAAATATGATCACAAAACTGATTATCAGACCATACAATTGTGTTCTGAGAATATCTATATTACCAGTAATTTTTGTGAATGCTAATAATGCACTCATAGACAAAGGAGGCGAGTTGGCGGTCGAACCAATGATCGTGGGTTCGATTCCACCCTGCATTGTGGGTTAACGTGCCCCTCCCATGTTTCATAGATGCAGGTTATGTTACAGTGGAAAACACTCTGCCTCTTGGATAGGATGTCAAATGAAGGCCCCGTGCAGAGGAGAGTCACCATCTTTGCACATTAAGAATCCACCGCCTTATTCGAAGAAGAGTAGGGGAGAACCCTGGTGTAGTTGTACACCTGCACATCCCAATCAGTAATATTGGGAGGAGAGACCTCCCAGGCACAGGTGACGCAAAATACTTAATAATGATAATAAAGAAACGCGTAACAGAATATTTAACAAGTGACTTAATATATTTTTCCAAACTTTCTTTCATAATTAATTAAAAATATTAAAATACCCCAAGGTATTTTACATTCTAAAACTTGTATCAAGTATGTGTTGTATGATTTAGCAACAAATAATCAAAGGTACTTTGAACAAACACTAACCGGTGGCAGTTGGTGGTTTGTTGAGGGGTGTGGCAGCTGGTTTGGGTGTACCCTTAGCTGGTAGAGGGGTGCTCTTAGCTGTCATTGGAGTACCTGCTTTAGCTGGTAGAGGGGTAGCCTTGGCCTGCTGGGGTGTCTGGGTAGGGGGTTGGGTAGAGGGAGTGGGCTTGGAGCCACTTGATGGCCTATCTGCTGTACCAGTGTCTCCTATATCATTATAATGTAACAGTTATAGTTATCATTAATAAATATGCATATAGAGACGTTTCAGTCCAACTAATTTAAAATAAGATATATCATACGTCATACTGAGTGTGGTAGTATATTCAATAGCTAATGACAGTATAAATGGTAGTATGTTCAATGGCTAATGACAGCATGGTATGTTCAATGGCTAATGACAGCATGGTATGTTCAATGGCTTATGACAGCATGGTATGTTCAATGGCTAATGACAGCATGGTATGTTCAATGGCTAATGACAGCATGGTATGTTCAATGGCTTATGACAGCATGGTATGTTCAATGGCTAATGACAGCATTGTATGTTCAATGGCTAATGACAGCATGGTATGTTCAATGGCTAATGACAGCATGGTATGTCCAATGGCTAATGACAGCATGGTATGTTCAATGGCTAATGACAGCATGGTATGTTCAATGGCTAATGACAGCATGGTATGTTCAATGGCTAATGACAGCATGGTATGTTCAATGGCTAATGACAGCATGGTATGTTCAATGGCTAATGACAGCGTGGTATGTTCAATGGCTTATGACAGCATGGTATGTTCAATGGCTAATGACAGCATGGTATGTTCAATGGCTAATGACAGCATGGTATGTTCAATGGCTAATGACAGCATGGTATGTTCAATGGCTTATGACAGCATGGTATGTTCAATGGCTAATGACAGCATGGTATGTTCAATGGCTAATGACAGCATGGTATGGTCAATGGCTAATGACAGCATGGTATGGTCAATGGCTAATGACAGCATGGTATGTTCAATGGCTAATGACAGCGTGGTATGTTCAATGGCTTATGACAGCATGGTATGTTCAATGGCTAATGACAGCATGGTATGTTCAATGGCTAATGACAGCATGGTATGTTCAATGGCTAATGACAGCATGGTATGTTCAATGGCTTATGACAGCATGGTATGTTCAATGGCTAATGACAGCATGGTATGTTCAATGGCTAATGACAGCATGGTATGGTCAATGGCTAATGACAGCATGGTATGTTCAATAGCTAATTACATCATACAAAAGTTAAAGGAACATAGTTACAAGAACATTAAAATGGGACTAAAAAATCTGATACAAAAAAGGGGTAATTTAAGAACCGATGTACAAGGCATGACAGATCAAGTCAAACTATAACAAACACACTTCACTTAAAACTTAATATTAGGCATATAGCTTTAGTCTTCGTGTAAAGATAAAAAATGAACAGATGTATCTATTAAAAACTTAAAACATAGATCACTCTTCGGTGATAATTTTTATTTGTCTTGTAGTATTTGCTCACTTAGAATTAGCTTATATAGAGAATCAGAAGTACCTTTCTTGATTGAAGATACTGAGCTTGTTCTGGATAAAGCTTTCTCACTCCCTGCCTGACTGCCTGAAACCATTTCATCATCAACCGCTGTCTCTTCTATAGTGAAGAAAAAAAAGAGCAAACAATACAAACATTGGGGATATATATTTTCTTACTCTCTCTTTATAAAAGATTGCATATCAGTTACATACAGCTTAATCTGTCAACTTTGTACTCATTTTGGAGTGAAGACTTGACAGAGTTTAGCAGAGACAGCTGACATACATCCAGAAGACGAGATGATGCTGTCAAGATATAATTAGTGTCATTTTTCTATCTAAATATTATCCCCCTATCTATCTATCTATCTATATCAATCTCTCTATACATCTATTTGTCCTGCTATCTATATATCTATCTATACATTTGTCCCTCTATTTATAAAAATGTTTATCCAATGTATTTGTAATCTATTGATTTATCTATCCATCAAACTATCTATATATTTGACCACATATCCAGCTGCTTCATCTATCTATCTACAGGGTTCATACTCTTTCTCATGAATTAAATTCCATGACTTTCCATGACCTTTTTAGCCAGAATTCCATGACCTTTCCATGACTTTTATACATTTTTTTTATACGGTCGGTAGACTGAAAATTTGATCTCAAATCAAAGCGAAGCAAGGGGCATGTTTCAAGTCTCCCAATAGAAAAGCAGCTTTTGTTATCTAGTTATTTAGAGGCCGCAGGACGCAAAGCCATACGTTGCCTACACTAGTGCATGCCAACTACCGGTAGATGCTCGATTTGGATTCCATTCAGAATTGACTCCGACCAGGCCCGGCCCCGGCCCGATACACTGTACATTGCACCGAAGCACCGGCGGTGGCTTCACTATGTCACTGCATAGGGGTAGTGTGCAGTTTAACGACAATTGTCCGATTTTAATATAAAAAGCTCCGCTTTATAAAACAATTATCGAAATTCTACGTACATGACCAGTATAATCCTAGTCTAAGCTTCACTTTCATAACTGTAATGACGAAAACCAGATTGAATTCGCGGCTATAATGATGAAA
The DNA here is from genome assembly GCA_025617745.1 of Heliocidaris erythrogramma. Taxonomy (NCBI): domain Eukaryota; kingdom Metazoa; phylum Echinodermata; class Echinoidea; order Camarodonta; family Echinometridae; genus Heliocidaris; species Heliocidaris erythrogramma. The sequence continues at coordinate 3,578,280 of CM046855.1, read as the reverse complement.
ATAGATCGTCTTTTTCATTTGTTCGCAAGGTGGCTGTAGATGACTATGCGTGGTATGACCAAGAGGTGGCGCTATACGGCATGTTCCAGAGCTATACATACAGAGAGTCGTAACACTGATCCGCCATGTTTTAAATACAGACCCTGTACGCGTAGGCTTATTATGCGCGTGTCACAACTCTCTCTATCAACGCGCTCTGGCATGTTCCTTTTTTCTATTTTACATGTGACCTACAGGCGCCATTTTTTCTGTGATTCTAACGAACGATAATTATTCTTAGCTTAGTTCGAATTATGGTGTGGCGTCACTGTGGCATGAATAATATTTATTTCCTCAAATTTTGGAGGGGGTTTTCCTTCATAGTTCTTCCATGTCTTATATTTTTTAAGTGAAGGGCTTGTTGACCATTGCTTTTGATATTTGACCTACGTTTTTTTCTTCGCCTCTTACGGTAGGCCTACTTAAAAAAAAATTATTATTCCTTCTCTTAATATTTCTTAATTCTGAAGTACTCTAACAATATATTTGGGTTTTTTTTAAGACCTGAAAGCTTTCTTTTCATTTTATATTTTCTTCTCAGACTTTATTTCTTTTTCTGTGATTTTTGTTTTTGTTGCTTTTTTTGGTTCTTCGAACGCCGAGTTTCCATTCCGGAGTAAATTTCGTTGATTTGTTTCATTAATTTTTATATCATTTCACCGGATTTAGATATGCAAATATATATTATGTTCTGTCCCTGCCCCCTAAATATTCATCTTGCTCGCTCACGTGCTCTCTTTCTCTCTCTCTCTCTTCCAAGCTCTCCTGCATGCTGATAGTTTCCCTGTCTTGCTAATACATCACAATGAGGAATGCGCTATTAACGGCGTTGTACACACACCGACACACACACACAGGCAGTCTGACATGATGCACATACCCCCACATGTATACACACACTGTAGTGATAGTTTTTGCGGAGCCAAGTAGCGTCGCTGATCAGTTCAAACTTTCACTCATTCTGGGGCCGATTCCAAGGCTCGATATATTATCACACAACAGAATCGACTCTCGGAACCGCGGAACCGCCGGGCACAAGTACTCGACTCTGGACATCACGGAGTCGATTCCTCGGTTCTCGGAACGGGAGTCGAGTAAAATCGATTACAGTACTCGACTCTCGCTCCCTGTAGTGACTAAAATACTGTAGTTGAATGTCCATAATTTTGATATTCCATGACTTCCCATGACTTTTCAATGAAAAAAAACAATTTTCCATGACTTTCAAGGCCTTAAAAGCAATAAAGTAAAATTCCATGACTTTCCAGGTTTTCCATGACCCGTACGAACCCTGATCTATCAATCTATCTATCTAATCATATAATAATGTAGGGTTGTGAAATGAATAGTTCTAGTTGTAGATGTAAACCATTCAAACAGTCTCTAACGTATTACAGCAACTCAGGCATCAAACATAACAGGAACTCGGGAGACAACGGGAACTCAGGAGACAACGAAAAATAAAGAGATGTAAACTTGTGAAGTCTGGTAGTGCTCTCTCTGATCTGTCTGACTTTTTATTCATCCTCTTATATTTACAGGGCTGCCTGGTCCACATCAACTTAGTAACTAAGACAACATAACATTATAAATATTCAAATATACTTTAACCAATGAACATAAGTATTTAACTAAACATATTCAATACAAGAACCAATCGGAAATAACTAGGATGAAGATGGGTCAATGTCTGGGGTGATTATGTAATGAGGAATGTTCAACAAAAGAACCAGATGTGAGGATGAAGGGAATGGGCACATCTGAATAGGAAAGGAATGAAGGTGACAAGAGAAGTAGGACAGTCTGATGAGATTCATGACAACAAAAACCTATTGAAAGCTAACCTAAACTGAACTAAATTCCAGAACAGAAGAGTAAACAAAGTCAAATACAAATGGCAAAATAGGCATCCTACATAAACTTTCTTCTTCCAAAAAATTGTCCTCAATTTTAAAACAATAAAAATGGAATACAAGTACTACCAGATTTCAATAATGTGTAAATAGATTTTAAAACAAAAAAAATTAATCATAGTCTCATAAATTGTATACATAATAAAAAAAAACATTTTGATTTAGCATATTGTATCTTGTATTACTGATAATTACCTCAGCATATAAATTTAAAGTAATTGGATTTTCCTTTCTTCTTTCGTTGTAAAATTGCACAATTGAAGCAATCACAATTCTCTAATTATGTATATATTAATTTAACACTGAAATCACTTTGAATTTAATTATATGCTACAATGGTTAAATGTACAAACATTTAAAGAAACAGAAAATACATTGCACATTACAATATTAATAAATACAAGCATTGGATATGAGCTTAGACAGATTGATGAAACAAAACCTGATTAAAATACAAATTCAGACTTTAGAAATATGCAATAAAATTGGCAAGATATGTTTCAAACATTTTGCAAGTGAAAGATCCATTCTATGATTTCAAAGTTAACATCTATATAAAATCACATTATTCTCAAGATTATACAAATTTATATATTGCACATGTATATTTCTTTAAGTATTGATTAATTTGTAACTTTATTTAAAACATTTGAAATAGAACGTATATGCTCATATCATGTATAGATATGACAAATAAATAAAATACACACAAAAAAAGGCACTACCTAGACTAAAATAATATCCGCATATCTAAGGAACTAATTACCCAAAAGTAATTTGTGAAATTTTAAATGCTATTTCTCACAATATGATTTTAAGAAAAGAGCAATGCTTACAAGTTGTATCATAAATTCAGAACATGTAATCAAATAGAGTAGAATGAAAGACCCGATGGCAATATACCACTAAATATAATTTCTGTACACATATGAAATATTCTGAAAAAAATCTTTCAATAATTAAATACATTACAATCATCTAAATTACATTTCATTATTTTTATCTAAGTCCCAAGTTTGCATCATATATTCAATTGGTAAAACATTGATTTTAATATTTGGCAAGAGTAAATAAAAATACATATTATGCGACAAAGAAGCGTACATTTTTGAAGGTGTATATATGAGAAACTCAAAATTAGTTCAATTTAAAAGTCAACAAAAACAAATTTAAATATAGTGGGGTCTCACCAGGTTCAGTAAGATTAAATTGTTCATCTAAGTGTTATTAGGTGAAGTATTTATGGTCCCAGTCCAGTTAGAAGTTCTTGAATGAAAAGAATTTGTAAATCGTCGGCGAAGTGAAGATGCGAGTCATTGGATCCTGCATTGGTTAAATATGACCCTTCAGAGGGGGCAAAAGTTTGTACCTACACAATGTATGAAGACCAGGGCACAGCATCATCCACTCGTGTGCTGGAGCAACTGTAGAGCAAAAGGCGAGGCTAGCTTCAGAGCAGAGCGTCATCCACTCTCAGTGCATTGGCGACAGAGTAACAGGCGAGGGGCTGTGAGGCATCATGCATCGAGAAAGGATAGCGGGACATATATAGCGACATGAAGACCGGGGGACAGCATCATCCACTCGAAGTAGAGTAAAAAAGGCGAGAGGCTTGAAGGTATCATGTGGCATCATGGGGGAAACTGTTGAATCGAAGTGTGTCTGAATGAAGACCGGTAGGCAGCGGCATCATCCACTCCACGAAGACAAGCAATGGTTGTAGTTAACAGGCGAGAGGCTGACTAGCAGGCAGAGCTTTCATCCACTCACGTAGAGCAATAGGCGAAGTCTGGCTACATGGTTACAGCATCATCCACTAAACAAGCCAGAGCAATGGTGGTGGAGTAACAGGCGAGCGGCTGGCTGTCATCAAACAGGCAAGAAGTGACGGCTGAACAGAAGTGGAGAAGGTCAAATTTTTTTCATGCAGGAACATAACGATGAAGGACGGTGATGGTGATGGTGATGGTGATGGTGACGGTGACGAACGGAAAAGACTAGGCATGGAGAAGTCCGAACACCGCTGCTACCAGTTGTAGGGTTGTGAAATGAATAGTTCTAGTTGTAGATGTAAACCATTCAAACAGTCTCTAACGTATTACAGCAACTCAGGCATCAAACATAACAGGAACTCGGGAGACAACGGGAACTCAGGAGACAACGAAAAATAAAGAGATGTAAACTTGTGAAGTCTGGTAGTGCTCTCTCTGATCTGTCTGACTTTTTATTCATCCTCTTATATTTACAGGGCTGCCTGGTCCACATCAACTTAGTAACTAAGACAACATAACATTATAAATATTCAAATATACTTTAACCAATGAACATAAGTATTTAACTAAACATATTCAATACAAGAACCAATCGGAAATAACTAGGATGAAGATGGGTCAATGTCTGGGGTGATTATGTAATGAGGAATGTTCAACAAAAGAACCAGATGTGAGGATGAAGGGAATGGGCACATCTGAATAGGAAAGGAATGAAGGTGACAAGAGAAGTAGGACAGTCTGATGAGATTCATGACAACAAAAACCTATTGAAAGCTAACCTAAACTGAACTAAATTCCAGAACAGAAGAGTAAACAAAGTCAAATACAAATGGCAAAATAGGCATCCTACAATAATTTACTGATCTCAACACATCACACTTGTGTTAATACATGTAGAGGTGTTGTGGTCTAGTGGATAAGTCACCTGACTGTGGATCACAAGGAATTTGGTTTGCATCCCTGCCACAGCACTTATGTCCTTGTGCAAGACATTAATCTACATTTGCCACACCCAACAAAGGTGAGGTAAATGGGTGCCAGTAGGAATTACTTCCTTGAAGCTTCAGCACCTTCATTATCATTGTTATGTTTCTATTTTTTTAAACAAGACTTTAAATTTTGTAACTTTTGTTTCACTAATACAAGCATTCCAATTATACATTTTTCTCAAATGTATTATCAAACCTGCTATTGAATATTATTCTGTTTCAAATCTTGTATAATATGTACTTAGCCTGATCTCATTCCCAATTTACTTGCCCATGAATATATAATTATACTGGTTGTTCAAGACTTTGCTCATCAAGTTTCTATATTAGTTAAATAAAATTTAATAGCTTTATGCTTTAACTTTAAGAATATTTTGTCATATATGGTGTTATCTTAGGATGTATTCTTGAAGACAGTATATATATATATATATGTTGAGGTCCATACGACTCAACACGCCTGGATTACCTGTGGCTGCTCACTTTAACTCACACAACCATGACATCCAGAGCTTTGAAGTGTGCATAGTACGCAGTTCTTTCAGCTCCGACCAGCTACGCAAGCAGGAAGAGGAACGTATGATTTTTCGCCTTGGCTGCCTCCAACCAAGAGGAATTAATGTTTCTTTCCGCTCATTTCCCATCACGTAATTTTCTTTCTTTCTTTTCTTATCTTTTTCTTTTTGTTGTCCCTTTCTCTTTTCTCTTTCCCTCTCTTTCTTTTCTTTTTTCTCTCTCTCTCTCTCTCTTAGCTCTTCTTCTTTCTCTTGATGTATTGTTACGTCACTTCTGGCGCGTTCTTACTTCTTGTTTCTACGCGACCATTTTGCGCGTCTTTTTCATCTTGTTTCTACGCAACCATTTTGCGCGTCTTTTATTTGCCTTATTTTTGCTTGACGCTTAATAAATTTGTCATTCCTTGACAAAGGGCTATGCCCGAAATATCGGATAATTGCCATCTCTACGGTTTTTTTATTTATATTTGTCTTTTCTACGTATAGTTAACCAAAACCGACGCAGAACACTTTCTTTATATATATATATATATAGATATATATATACAAATTATGTATAACAATGCGCCCTCCCGGCTATTACCATAATGGCTTTATGGCAACACAAGGACTTGGGACCCTTGTTGTGCGGTTATATATATATATATATATATATATCTTAAAATCTTTAAAATTGTAAAATGAATGTAATTCAGCCCTGTTGCTGCCATTTTCAGTATTTTTAATAAACCATTCAATTAAATTAAATTCAATTGGGGCAGCTGGGCTGAACCAGGGTAATAATGCAAAGCTTTACGGAAGCGCAAAGAGACCCTGATGAATATGTGATATGTGCTATATAAGAATAAGTATTATCATTATTATCATTACCCGGTGGAGGTGGTGTCTGAGCTTTGAGGATATCATCAGGGTGTGGTTGTCTGAGGCCATGAAACGGACCCAGCTCAAAACAAGTATTAAGTAGATCCACATCCACATCTGTTGATAAACTCATGAATCCCACAGCAGTACCTTCCATCTGAACAAATCAAGTGATTAAATAGGATGAGAATCAAAATCTTGTAATTTAGTAATTATACATTGCAGTATTTCGGGACAGGACATAAAAATAGTACACTGACGCACATTGGGATTATCAATACATTGACAAGTCCTTAAAGAGCACATGACTTTCAAATTGAGTTAATATTTATCCCTGTTAATTCAGTGATGAATGACAAAGTAATTATTCAATAATCTTTAATTGAAAGCTATTATTGCCACATTTTAGTGACACAATTTCAAAAGTCTGAAAATGGTATGAATACATGTACATACCTCAACAATGATTGCCTGGTTGTTTTCATCCTGAGATTCTATTAACTCAGCTAAGAAGTAGCTTCCATATGTAGAGTTGAGCATGTCACTCTGACGGTTGAAGATTGGTGTCAGGTCATCGTGGTCTTCAACCCTAAAAACACAGTCAAATAAATTAAATTTCTTCATAAAAATTATACCTTCTTATTTGCCAAAGATAAAATTAACAAAATATATTGTGTACAATCTATATATATATATACAATGTATTTCATAAGTAGTAATCAATGAGAAGATGATGATTCTATTTTTGTAAAGGTATACAACTTGTAGTGTGACAGCTAGAGGTTTGTTACAAATAAGATACATGCTAGCAGGTTTTATACCAATTTAGTTTTATGCTCATCATGCATCTAATGCAGTTCAAAATTTCAATCATTCTTGACTGGTGAAGATTGAAATGTGGTATATTACCTAGCTTTTCTCACAAAGAGTTCTGGACAGTGATCGTGTCTGTGACAAACGAAGACAGAGTATCCTTCCAGAGGCTTGCTTTCATCCTTTACCTCCATCGGGCAGAAGTTATCCCCTAAGGCAGGCTCAGGGGCTACTCCAGTAGGTAACACTACATACAGGAAGTGGATGTCTGGAACTGCGTTGAATACAGTCCTGATGGAACATAAAAATATGCAGAGTAGGCTAGGCTGCACATCTTAAAACACTCATATTGCATGCTTATCCAATCCTCCTATTTCTTCCTCTCTGAAAGTAATTAAAAGTTATTCAAATTTCATGTTCACACCTCCAATTGAAAAGTGAACACTTTATTAATAATTTGTAGAAGTGACTTGCAACAATTACAATAAAATTAGCACTGTCACATAAATATCAGGTGTTTGATTACTTTTACTAAATTGTTTTTACAAACCTTGGTTAAGATCTAGATAGCTAGGTCTTATTTGTACAATATAACATTCCAAAAACAGTTATGTAAAAACACATATTATATTATTTTCTTTAACAAAAACAAACAAACAAACACACAACTAAAAACTGTGAGATTCAAAGAAATACACTGTATGCCATTTTCAAGATAAGAGAGACTTTTCAACAAAGGTCTATCACCCTGTATTTACCTGATGATTTCTTTAGCACTCCCATGTGCAAATGCAGGTTTAGCCACAAAGTAGTGTAAAAACAGCGTATTCAAAGGCTGTAACAAATGAAGCAAGTGACCATTGATAGATGAATAATGATTTGAAGTTAAGCATTAAGAGAATTAGGGTATGCTTGTGCCTTTTATTGTCTCAAAATGTGACTGGAAATTACCCTTCTACCCTTCTCTAAATCGTGACACTGATATCTAACTTGTTTGAACATTTGGACAGAATATTTTCTCAGAATTGATTCTATAAAGCCCTTTTGCAATACACATAAACTAAACTGAAACTGAACTAAACTGAAACATTCCTTACTATACTTCCATATTCAAACTAGAAATGTGCATTGCTGGGGCCGCGCAATGCTAAATGTATCCCCCGGCACTGGCAGCGATTTGAAGGAGGGACAAAGACCCTCCCCCATCCCCTCCCTCAAACAAAAGGATGGTGTAGAAATTAGATGTGTAGGTTTCACTAAGACACATCTTCATATAAAATTTGAAAGAAATGTGTTGAGAGATATACCAAGATACATCTCCATACAAAATTTGAAAGAAATCCATCAAGAAATGTGGCATGCAGAGTGCACTCACGCCATGCCCTGAAGTATGACCTTTGACCCTATAAAAGACGGAACACTGGTGGCAGCATCACCAAAAACTATAGGTTTTTAGATTACACCAAGAGACACCTTCATGCAAAATTTGAACGAAATCCGTCAAGAAATGCAGAAGTAAGAGTGCAAGAAATGGAAAAATGACCTTTGACCCTATAAAGGACGGAACAATGAGGGCAGCATCACCAAAAATTAAATATGTGTAGATTATACCAAGATACATCTCCATACAAAATTTGAATGAAATCCGTCAAGAAATGCAGAAGAGTGCACAAAAGGGACAAATGAGCTTTGACCCTATAAAGGACGGAACAATGAGGGCAGTATTACCAAACAGTAAAGATGTGTAGATTATACCAAGATACATCTCCATACAGAATTTGAAAGAAATCCATCAAGAAATGTGGCCTGCAGAGTGCACTCACGCAATTCCCTGAAGTATGACCTTTGACCCTATAAAAGACGGAACACTGGTGGCAGCATCACCAAAAACTATAGGTTTTTAGATTACACCAAGAGACACCTTCATGCAAAATTTGAACGAAATCAGTCAAGAAATGCAGAAGAGTGCAAGAAATGGAAAAATGACCTTTGACCCTATAAAGGACGGAACAATGAGGGCAGCATCACCAAAAATTAAATATGTGTAGATTATAACAAGATACATCTCCATACAAAATTTGAACGAAATCCGTCAAGAAATGCAGATGAGTGCAAGAAATGGAAAAATGACCTTTGACCCTATAAAGGACGGAACAATGAGGGCAGCATCACCAAAAATTAAATATGTGTAGATTATACCAAGATACATCTCCATACAAAATTTGAATGAAATCTGTCCAGAAATGCAGAAGTAAGATTGCACAAAAGGGACAAATGAGCTTTGACCCTATAAAGGACGGAACAATGAGGGCAGCATCACCAACCAGTAAAGATGTGTAGATTATACCAAGATACATCTCCATACAAAATTTGAAAGAAATCCATCAAGAAATGTGGCCTGCAGAGTGAACTCACGCCATCCCTTGAAGTATGACCTTTGACCCTATAAAAGACGGGACACTGGTGGCAGCATCACCAAAAAGTACAGATTTTTAGATTACACCAAGGGACACCTTCATGCAAAATTTGAACGAAATCCGTTGAGAAATGCAGAAGTAAGAGTGCAAGAAATGGAAAAATGACCTTTGACCCTATAAAGGACGGAACAATGAGGGCAGCATCACCAAAACTTAAACATGTGTAGATTATACCAAGATACATCTCCATACAAAATTTGAACAAAATCCGTTGAGAAATGTGGCCTGCAGAGTGCACTCACGCCATGCCCTGAAGTATGACCTTTGACCCTATAAAAGACGGAACACTGGTGGCAGCATCACCAAACACTATAGGTTTTTAAATTACACCAAGAGACACCTTCATGCAAAATTTGAACGAAATCCGTTGATAAATGTGACCGCCAGAGCGCACACAAGAGTACACACAAGACATCTATCAAAATATGACCTTTGACCCTATAAAAGACGGAACACTGGGGGCAGCATCACCAAAATCTATAGGGTTCCAGATTTTACCAAGAGACACCTCCATACAAAATTTGAACAAAATCCGTTGAGAAATGTGACCGCTAGAGCGCACACAAACTATCAAAAAAAATATGGCCTTTTACCCTATAAAAGACGGAACACTGGGGGCAGCATCACCAGAAACTATAGGGGTCCAGATTTTACCAAGATACACGTCCACAGGAAGTTTGAAAAAAATTCGTCGAGAAATGCGACCGCTAGAGCGCACACAAGAATGTGACGCGGCGGCGGCGGCGGCGGCGGCGGCGGCGGCGGCGGCGGCGGCAGCGGCGAAACGCTGCTGAATCCAAAGTACCCTCCGGCATACTGCCGGGGGATACAATTAGATACTTGAAGAAATAAAAATTCAATTAATCCTTCAGGGTATTCAGTTGTTAATGGGTATTTTTTCATTTGACACTCATATGACTGTAAGATGCATACATCCCTGCATGGTGTTGGAAACATTTTTTTTCTTATAATTGATTTGCCTGAACTACAGACATGCCTTTCCCAACATTTCAAAGCAGATTTATGTAAGGTGCATTTGTGTGAATATGTTAAGTAAACTCATTACACTTTGATTTGCAAGTTAACGAATTAGAGATAACCTTGATCCTGTTTAATCCTTGAAAGGATTCATTATGAGAAAACTTACTGTGCATTTCTCGGTATCATAGTATGTATTAAGCCACTCCTGCCACTCTCCATGGTCCACAGAATCCACATTAGGGTAATCAAAGAATGCTGCATGGGCAAGGATTTCTTCTCGTTCATTGTTCAGGGTCACTGCTAGCACTGCCTTTTCACTATGTTAAGATCAACATGTTCACAGATCAAATCATGTCCTTGCACACTTACTTATTCCTATCTATCTTTCTTTCACAAAATACTTTCATCTTTGTATATATAAAAAACAAAAATGTTTGCTCACATGGTCTTAATTACTAAAAACATTTCAATAGATCTCTCTGAAACCCTCTCTCCATTAGTGCAATAGGATTTTATTTATTTCATTATCAATATAGCTAGAAAACTTTGATAAATCTAACAAGTGCAACAAGTATAAATCAATACAAATCCATTCTTGGGTAATATTGGTAGAGCCACCCCTTAAGTACAGTCCATACCAGAGAGATCAATAGTGTTACCTGGAGGGGCAAATAAGGATATCTTTATGCCTCAACATCGAAGTAAATCGAAGTAAAAACAATTATCTTCTGGTAATGACTCTGCTAAAGGAAGATGTTTTGAAGGGTAATTCTTGCATGGTTTACATGCAATTTGTGGGAAAATATCTCACATTTATACCTTTCAATCTGATCCAAAATGTGACAATTGTAAAATTTAAATACTTACATGATATTTACAACATCCACCAAACCAAACTGCGGCTGGGTAGCTCTGGTGACCAACTTCAAGATGTTTGGGGCATCGAGTGATTCTGTTCGTCTGGCATTGATGACTTCAGTAGGTCCATCTGCTGACTGAACAACAGTGGCCATCTCTATTGTTCCGAAGAAGAGTGGGGAATGTAGAATGAATGAAAGATATAATTTATGTTTATAGCATTACCAACCAAAGTTCATGCTCTTTTAAAAGACATAAATTATAAATGTACTGATGATGATATCTATGCCTCAGAGTTGCAGATAATTGTACAATGTCTGGTTCCAAATGAAATCTTAAATGTTACATAGTCTACTAACTTGGCACTGGAACATAGCATTCTTTCTGGTTTATATGGAGTTAACAATTCACAAAGATAAGATGGAGCTAGCTGTTGTAAACATTGATAGGTTAATAAAAGTATCTTGAACTGGATACGAGACCTAACCAATGCAGATCTCTTAAGACTGTGTAACAAGTCGCGCTGCAGAATTTTTAAGGAGTTGTAATCTTTGTATTTGAGAAGATGGAAGACCAAAAAGCAAACTATTACAGAAATCGAAATGGCACATAACGAAAGCATTAATTAAACGTTCAGTAATTGATTTGTCAAAAAAACTTCGAATTTTACCAATTTTACCGCCTGAACGGCGGGAACGACGGAATGAAAAAAAAAACGGTGCTTTGGAACAGTTTTCTCTCCTTTTTCTCAACAAGAAAAAAAATGGTATGCTTTGGAAGATAAATTTGAGTGTAAAAATGGGGGTCTTCTGGGCGGCATATACCCACCGCACACTATTAATACTGAGTGCCCCCCCCCCCCCCCCCCTATGCCTGGCAAGTTTCAGGTTGTCAAGTACAACTAACAGTTACAACCTTGTTTGAATCCTATGTAGGCCTACCGGTATAAAATTTGCATAAAATTTGCATACATTACCGAAGCGGTCTATTGCAAATACATGCTCGACATGCTCAGCATATAGGTCTAACTTAATCATTAAAGAGCTCGGGTTATCATTATGCAGTATGCGATGTTATACTTATAGGTTATGCACTCGCAGCACTGTGCCACTGCACTGCACTGCATTGCCACTGCTTCGCTACATGCCGCGCCGCGCCCGCAACACTAGTCAAGTTAGCCATGTTACTTTGTTAGCTGTCGGGATTCCGTCTGCATTACCTTCCACCCTACTTTCGTAAGACATTTTTATTCATCTGTAAAGGTTCATGAGCGCCAATATAAAAACAGAAATAGACATAAAATATCACTTCACTGATTCAACTAACATCTGCGACACATACCTTTCAATTTTGTAGAAAATAAGAGTTTGAAACGGGACTACAGGAGAAAATTAGAAGGTTAGCGGCCTAGCTCTATGGCAACAACTTTGTCATTATTGTGAATAATGCTTTACACTTATATCTTTATATTAGTATATGAAAATAAATTTAAAAATATATATTATGTATAAATTATTATTATAAATCTATCTTGAATCAAATTGCTATTATTTTTTTAAAATTATATTTATTTACAAATTTATGTTTTCCTTTATTTGAACAAGCCCAATAATAGAGCGCCATCTCCAGGCCAGTTCCGTAAATTGTGGGAGCTAAAGTAAAGCGTAAACCAAATCCAGGGGGGAAACAATTCGGCAAATTTTCACCAATATAGCGGACGGACTATCAGCAAAATGGCGTCATCTAGTAAAAACAAAGTACCTAAAGTTGCGAAGGTAATTTTTTGCTTGCTTAACATAGCTTAATTGTTTTAAAATTTATCGGACAAAGTACGTGGAGTCTTTGGAGATAATTATAACGTGCTGTCCAATGGGTACATTTATGGGTTGTTATTCCGGTCAGGGCAAACACAGAATTGGGCACTTCCGAATTCGGAAGTGAGTGGCTTTTGCACACATCTAACGTTACTTACATGTACATGACGTAGATGTAACGTGTTATACTACCGAAATAAATTGTTCAGTGTCACATCTGTTCTAACATTAGTCACTCTAGGCCTAGTCTCGTAACCTAAGACATGTAAGGGGGAGGGGGGGGGGGGGGGGGGGTAGCCAGGACCAGCTTTGTGAGTGTAAAAAAAAAAAAAAAAATTGGCTATACGCCTTTTACATCACGAAGCCAGGCGTTTTTCCCCAGCAATCTAATTGCGCACAGGTTAGCTGGAAAATGCCCTGAAATAACACTTTCCTGATAACTCTCGCGACCGACAGGTCCTTCACCACAGCGTTTCCTCCTCCTAGGGAAACTTGGAATTAGTATGTGTTTTTGATCATACGACTACGTATTTTTACAAAAAACGAGCATAAGAAATTTCCGAGAACTCGGCAGTGTTTGTGTATCCATGCCTCCTCTTGTCATGCAGAACTAAAATGGCGGCTGCGTGCGACGGCGCGCGCTGTCGGCGACGTATAGTTTCAATTATGGTTGTGTCGCGCGCCGTCGCACGCAGCCGCCATTTTACATCTGCATGACAAACGAAGCTAGTCCTGGCTGGGGGGGGGGGGGGTAGCCTGGAAAGGCTCTATGACTAGTATGAAGAGCAAAAAAAAAAAAAAGAAGCTAACCCTACTCTTCATAAGCAATGCCAATAGAGCCTGCCATTTTAATCCACCTTTTCTTGAGAGTAGGGTTCGAATGTTCTTAAAAAGCCCCCAGGAAAATCACTTTCCCACTGGCCCACGATTAGCCTGGAAGACTTCCTGGAGTGAAACAAAAAATGTTATTGCATAAAATGCCAGTGAAGTCTGGTTCTTTTATCCCCCTTCGCAATTTAGCTGGGTTACACATTTTGAAAAAGCCTGTGGAAAATCACTTTCTCGCTGGCCTACACTTTTGACAGGTTCTTCGCCATATAGCATTTCCTCCTAAGGAGACTTTGATGTATTTTTCATAGAAATTATTCCAGAATAAAGCTTTCATTTCAAGGGGGAAAAGGGTTCAGAAATCATCCAAAACTTACCGCTGCTTCGATCTCCTTGGAGCCTCTTGTATATAATGCAGAGTCAAAATGGCCACTTGTTTGGTGCTTATGTACATGTACGCTGTCAGTGATTACAACGTAATCAAAACTATACGACATTGTGCAGTAGTGGAGAGGTCTGACGAAATCTCCATTTATGCTAAATGTCCAAGTATCGACGGAAGAGATTTGATCATACATACACTGTATGCCTTCTGAAGGTGGGTTAGAGAGTATGAATAAAGGAGGGAAGTTCTCTTTAGCCCTCCTGATTCTCTAGCCAACCTTCGGAGGGTATACAGTGTATGATCAAATCTCTTCGTCGATACCTCTACATTTAGCATCAATGGAGACCTCTCCACTACTGTACCACGTCGTATAGTTTTGATTACATTGCATCTCCGTAGGTGTACGTATGCGCAAAAAACGCCTCCTTTTTTAATCTGTATTTTATATACAAGAGGTTCCATGGAGATTGAGGGAGGGCAATTCCCTTTATATATAGTTTTGATTACGTTGGATCACCGACAGCATATGCGCATGCACCAAAACCTGTCATGTACACTGTAATGCAATTTTACCATGACATGTTTTGAACTCTGAAGTGCATGTATATCAAATAAAATTGAACAAAGAAAATTTGTACGAAACTTGACCCGATAGCATTTTCATGTAGATCTAGGCTACAGGAAAAATATCAAATATGATGGAACCCCTACCTCCTCATTTAAAAAAAAATCTGAATCAGAAACTGAGAATCAATCTTAGGATGATAAAATATCTTATTTCCAGACAATTCCATCAATTGGATCTCAATGATAAGCTTGATCAAGTAAAATTTTCGGGATGTTTTAGGCTGGTGATTTTGCTCCTTTGAAACTCACATGAGACTGAGAATGCACACTCACCTATGGGAGGCAATCCCTAGGGCAAAGAGGTACGATGTGTGGGATTATCTATGAATAACCTCGCATATGTGTGAAGGAGTGGCCTTAAAGGCTTCGTAGACCTCGGCCTCCGTATATTGATATATCTAAGAGTAAAATAAATCTACATGGAGCCTTGCTTCATAACATATCTCGCCATTCTATAGTAGACAATTTAATCTGAGGAAGCCTCTTGGACATGTTTGAAATCACTTTTTCGTCAACTAGTTTCTCTCATCCCATACTTTGCTAAGAAGAATATTTCAACCCCAATCCATTTCCCCAAGTGAAAGACAGGCAAATTTGCAAAATGTGTAAGTCTTAAAGAGAATAGGATAGGGAATCATTTGAACTCGCCATTAAGTGCACTCATGGCAGAATTACTATGTATGTATACATTGTGTGTACTGTAACAGTTTGCCATACACCTCAATACTGTTCAGTAAATCATGCAAATACATGTACATGTTCTAAGATGACTTGGCATACCAGTAGTTGGCAATATGCAGTTGTGAAAATGAACCCATCTTGCTGTAAACATATTTAATTCTCATTTACCATAGATTTGAAGGAAATAGAAATAAATACAACTAGTTCCAAAAAATAAAAAGCATTTGGATCGCTACCACTGGTTAGTGTATTTTTTTAAAAGAATTATTTTCTCCACACACTAATCAATGTGCATTTGGTGAAACATTAAATTTAATCATTCTCCAACAGGTTAAAAACAAGATGCCAGCAGAGGTGCAGATTACTGCTGAACAGATCCTGAGAGAAGCTAAGGAACGTGAACTTGAGTTGGTCCCTCCTGTAAGTATAAACAGAGAACTCCCTGTTCGTCTCTCTCTCTCCTCCCTTATTTAATGTCCTCATATAAATTTTCTTACAAGTTGGATAGTTTTTTATGCAGTGGTTAACATTTGTGACCCCAAGACGGTCAAAACGCAATCTGGTATTCCTTCCTTGCTGTGACATCAATAATTTAAGTTCTAGTCAGTGTCATTAACCCTTTTAATGCAACTTTACCTGGGCTGTAAATTAGATTTGTTTCCTTAATGACCCATTCAGTACCCGTCCCTAAAGATTCAAAATAACCCTAGGTTAATAAACATTGTTTTAAAGTGTTATGCAAATATGTTTAATATGATTGAGCTCCTTCTCGTCTCACAGAAATTTATCTACAACTAATGTGCGAAATATTTGAAAATAATGTATGCACTTCCTTTTCAATGAATTACAGTATCACACATCTCACCAGATAAGAAATAAAAGTTGAGATTCTTGCCTACTAGAAATCAAATGTTTTAATAATATCTTCTTTTTTTTCTATTCCAAATGACAGCCTCCAAAGCAAAAGATCACTGATCCAGATGAACTTCAAGAATACAGACTGAGAAAAAGGAAGGAATTTGAGGACAACATTCGCAAGAACCGTTCTATGGTTGGCAATTGGATCAAGTATGCCAAATGGGAAGAGAGTCAGAATGAAATTGCTCGGTAAGAATTCTCAGGATAGAAAATATATTGTAGAGGTGTCGTAGTCTAGTGGTTTAAGACTTGACTTGAGTTGCGAAGGTCGTAAGTTTGAACCCCAGCTGGAATGCTCCCCAGGGAGTGAAGAAGGTGCATATATTGTGTGCGGGCAAGCCATGAATCCGATGATCAGGATAGTAATGTTGCTGTCAGCGCTTAGAGACATTGTAGATGTATTATGCGCTATATAAATCCAGAATTTTAGTATTGTATTATTCTGATTATGCAAGTTAAGGTATGAAGAGTTCTGTGGCTTTTATGCTTGATCATAACTATTTTAAAGGAGAATTAACCCCTGATTACAAATTTACTTATATTGGAAGGTGTAATATATTCCTACTTATTGGCCTAAATCATTTTCTAATAAGATATCAGAAAAAGGTATAAATAAAGATATTCCAACACCCGGTATCGTCTCCTACTCATTTACATGGGGGCTGCCATTTTCTTGCTGATTTGGAGTTGTACATGAACCATTGAGAAATGTTCCAGTCAGGAAGATATTTTGAATCCAAATCCTAAATTGATTTTCTTCATTACCTAAAATCCCATATGTGACGAAAAATATAAAGTGGGTGTTTACATGTATTATAAAAATATATCGATTTTCAACAGAAATATATAAGGAAATCTTCAGTTTAAAAATAAATAGATTATTTTTAATCTCAAATGGGTTTTTAATTTTGAAAAAGGCAATTGAGCATTTGGATTAAGAAAATCTTCTTGTACACATAAACAAAATGGCAGCCCCCATGTGCTGCTAGCAGACGATACATATTGCTAGCAGATGGTAAATTTTGCTCAGAAAATCTTGATTCGTATCGATCTCGTATATTTTGACGCGAAGCCATATAGTCTGACAAGTAGGAATAAATAACACCTTTGAACACTATCGTCTTTATTTTTGAGCGTAATTCTCCTTTAAGTGTTTGTTTTTGTTTTTGTTTTTGTTTTCATTGACCACGCATTACCAGTTTTTAGAAATATGTCTGTACCTCTTTTATTGCTCTTTTCATCACTCTTGTTTGTTTGTAAGGGGGTATTTTTTACGTCAAGAGATATATGTACCACATATTTTTCATGAGAGAGCGAAAGTCATATTCTCTTCAGGAATGATTGATCTGCTCAAAAATAATGATTTTTGTTTTCGTTTTTTCACAGAGCGAGATCTATTTGGGAAAGAGCCTTGGACGTGGAGCACAGGAATGTAACTATCTGGTTGAAATATGCTGAAATGGAAATGAAGTAAGTCCATCAGTGAATAGATCCACATATGATCCAGTAATGCTAGTATACAATAACAGTTTAGTAGAACTTATGCATGAGTATAGGTTGACCGAGAATCCTTCTTATATGCCTGAGAGTAAAGAATAAAATGCCTTGCATGCTCTCCATTTTGAAACAGTTTGCTGTTGCCTGGTTTCCCAGTTGAATATAACACCAGTGTCATGCTTTTTTTAATTACTTAACACAGTAGGCTACCTGTGATTATTTGTTTCATAATGCTATAGAGCCTATTTACGTTTGGAGTCTATTATGCATGTGCAGAGTGCTATCTCAAGTGCATAAAGACATGATCATACAGAAGATATTGTTATATAGTGCCATGAATTCCTTGTGCTCAATGTATCGGATTGTGTTTTTTTTTTTGCCATTTAGACACAAACAGATAAACCATTCTCGTAACATCTGGGACAGAGCCATCACCATTCTACCTCGCTGCAACCAATTCTGGTACAAGTACACCTACATGGAGGAGCTTGTAGGTAACGTAGGTGGAGCCAGGCAAGTGTTTGAACGCTGGATGCAGTGGGAACCAGAGGAACAGGCTTGGTTCTCTTACATCAAGATGGAACTTCGATACAAAGAGACAGAGCGTGCAAGAGCTATCTATGAGAGATATATCCTTTTTTGCAATTCAGTCGTATTGCAATATCACAGTAATAATAATAATAATACATGGTATTTCTAAAGCGCCATTATCCATTTTAGTTAAATGCTCAAGGCGCTTCAGAGCAATGATATTGAAAAGAAGTTGACGAGACAAAAAGTGAGATGTCTGTGTTCAATAAGCACCATTGAATAAATATGTCTTTAGGTTGCCCTTGAAGGAGCTCAAAGAATTTGAATTTTTGATAGTATTAGGAAGAGCGTTCCACAGGATGGGCCCCGCATGAGCAAAGGCCCGATCCCCCCACGTTTTCCTAGACAATGGAACCTGCAGTAAATTTGTATCAGATGAGCGTAGGGTACGTGAAGGAACGTATTTATGTAACAAATCCAAATTATATTTTGGGGCCGTACCGTTATGAAATAATAGAGTTCAAAATGTCATTTTTTTTTTTTTACTGGCAATTAATATATGTTTTGAAGTAACAACATTGAACAATTTAGTTGGAAAATAAGTGAGAAAAGCAATCAAGGTAGTATGCCTGGTATATATTTTTAACTTCAGTTGTACCTCTAAGTTGGATAGAGCACTCTGCAAAGTTTCGTTATTTTTTAAATTATCTTTTAAAATAAGAATC
Organism: Heliocidaris erythrogramma; assembly: GCA_025617745.1. Taxonomy (NCBI): domain Eukaryota; kingdom Metazoa; phylum Echinodermata; class Echinoidea; order Camarodonta; family Echinometridae; genus Heliocidaris; species Heliocidaris erythrogramma. Next base: position 3,559,056 of record CM046855.1, on the reverse strand, counting down.
CATTGTGTTCCTTGACTGAGAGCCACTTGTCTTTGTTCATCCTGAAGTGAAGAATTGGATTAAATTTGCAGGATTTGAGGAGTCCCATAACTACTTCAGTCTAGCTAGGGGTGTCTATGAGAGAGCTGTGGCATTTTATGAAGATCACATGGATGAGAAACTCTATATCGCATTTGCCAAGTTTGAAGAGAGACAGAAAGAGGTAAGGATTTTTTTCACATTTCCGGAAAAAAATATATATTTCTTTAATAAATACAATCACCATCATATCTGATAATTCCAAGGAATCCCCATTGTCAAAGGTACTAAGGGACTTTCCTATTTCTCAATGCCAAATTTATTTAGGGCATAGTTCTTTTTAATCAGTGCATTTTTCAAATGCTGGCATTTAAAAGGTTGTAGAAGATATTCCTTGCGTACAAAAATCTTCTTTTTATTTCCTTTAACATTTTCTTTGAAACTTATGATTAGATAAAAGAACTTCTTTTTTCTTCAAATTGTTAATCAAGTAATGATTTTACAATACGTTTGACCATGGTTACGTACAGCATGAAAGAGCCAAGGTGATCTACAAGTATGCTCTAGACAATATGGATAAGGAGCATGCTCAAGAACTCTTCAAGAATTACACCATCCATGAGAAAAGATATGGAGACAGAGCTGGCATAGAAGATGTCATCATCAGTAAGAGAAGGTTCCAGTATGAAGAAGTAAGTCATCATCATGCATCTGCTACAACTCTTTGGATATTAAAGTGATTAGGTAACTTTGTGGAGGCCTGATAAAATCTAAGCTGTCTGGACTTACATGCTATCAGTGTATGTAATATGTTGTAAAAATGAAGCCCATGGGGAAAAAAGCACTTCAAAATCATCATGTGCTTTACAAAAGTAAACATATGCAAGTGACCGGAAATGCTAGACTCATTTTCCCCCCATTGACTCAGTGTTAGACTAAAGCGTATGGCCATACGCTTTCGTAAATGGGAGTATTCAGTCACAGATATCTTAATAGTAGCATTATGTATTTGAAAACCTTTCTATGCCTGGCTATTTATTTATCCTTCTGAACATCATTATACAAGACAGATATCAGAATTCAACAATTTATTAAATCAAGCCTCCACAAAGTTACCGAATGCCTTTAAGAATTGATTGTATCTCTTGTACCTTGATCAAAAAAAGGTTTGAGTTAGGGAGTAGAGCATTTCATATTCATGGACTTATTTAACAATATTATTTTTAAATCCTCAATTAACAAGGCAAAATATGAGATTTTTTAAAGCTTCATTTTATTTCATGAAATTATGTCAGCATTAAGAATATTACAAGAGGCAGATATGGAAACTTCATGCATGTTGTTATTTTGTATTTTATTTGCTTTCCAATCATGTGGTCTGAAATACCTGTATCCTTGAGCCAGAGAAAAGAGAGAAAGAACTGAGTTGATTTGTTAGCAGCAAGATGCCAAACATGCTAGGCTATGATTACGTTTTATGAAATAAAAGATGAGAAAAAGAATTATAGAATAGACAGTTTGCTGATACTGAAAAAGGCAATTGCAAATGGTACATCCTATGTGTGAGAGCATATAGAATAAAAGTAAAATGTCCACCTGCCAAACAACCTGCGGTGTAACTTGAATGTACTTTGCACTCTTTCAGAAATAGGAATTACACAACACTAAATAGTGAAAATAGATACTGTGATTTGATTCAGAGACTTCTTTTCTCTTTTTCCTTTGCAGGAAGTAAAAGCCAACCCAAACAACTATGATGCATGGTTTGATTACCTTCGTCTGATGGAGACGGATGGGGACATAGAGACAGTGAGGGATCTGTATGAGAGAGCCATAGCAAACATCCCTCCTGCACAAGAAAAGAGATTATGGAGGAGATATATGTATCTGTGGATCAACTATGCTATCTACGAGGAATTAGAAGTGAAGGTAAAATAATATTTGCAATGATACCAGTAGGGAATTTTATCATTCACTCTGTCCATATTTAATGACAATTACCTTGGATTTATTCGGAGCTTAAAGTTTGTAAATTTCTCCCTTTGCTAAAGCCTAGAGACATCATCTTGATTGAGAGAGGTGCCAAGACAATAAAGTTATGAAGGTGGTTGTCAGGAAATGTGAGGTTTTGTTTTGTTTCTAAATTATGATAATTTAGTGAATTCAAGTTCAAAGAAATTATTCAGCTCAGGCTTATAGTACATCGAAAATGATAGCTTTGATGATGCAAAAGCTTTAGAATATATCATGAGAAATACTATGATATATCAATTACCCTAAAATCAGAAAGGACAGGTCTTTTAGTTTCGAGTTTAGAGAAAATAAGTTTTGGCTGTTTTTTTTTGTATATTCTCAAGGACATGGAGAAGACTCGTGAGGTGTACAAGGCTTGTCTGGACTTGATCCCTCACAAGAAGTTCACATTTGCCAAGATGTGGGTGCTGATGGCTCAGTTTGAGATCAGACAGAAGGAGCTACAAAGAGCAAGGAGAGTCATGGTAAGTAAGCAAAGAGATTGTAACAGTAGGAGAGAGAGAGGGGGGGGGGGAGAGAACTTTTGTGACCAGTTACCATATAGTTATATCCATATTTTGTTGTTGTTCTGTGTCATGTCTCATTCACCCTACTATAGCAAAGTCATATACAGTGAAACCTGTCTATAAAGACCATTCAAGGGAGACAAGACAAGCGGTCCTTATGAGCAGGTGGTATTTATGTACAGGTTCCTTTAATACACATTTCAATGAGAAATACTTTTCAAGGGAAACAAAAATTATGGTCTTTATAGACAGGTGGTCTTTCTATACAGGTGGTCGCTAGAGCAGGTTTCACTGTACATTACATTATTCCATTACCATTTCATTTGCACAACAATACACTGCATGAAAGAGCATGTGGATGCATTATTTCAGTTAACACAGCAAGAAAAGATATAAATTGTAAATTCTGATAAACAATGCTCCCTTCTACCCATCATATTAATTCATACAGGGAACAGCAATTGGCAAATGTCCTAAAGACAAGCTATTCAAGTCATATATTGAGATGGAGCTTCAGCTGAGAGAGTTTGATCGCTGTAGACTTCTCTATGAGAAGTTCTTAGAGTTCAACCCGGCAAACTGTACTACATGGATGAAGGTAATACACAGTAACTTACAAATATCATTCTCCTCTCATTCAGATGCCTTTCTGAAGTTAAGTTTCATGCTAGTGGATTATGGTCATGGTTATTATGATACTGTATTTTGTCAAATTAAAAATTAATGTAGATAAAGGGTTGTTATTTTCCAGTATAGAATGTATTAGAAACAAAAAAAATATTTGAAATGAATTTAATATTCATAATTCATTACTCTTTAAAAAAAAAATACTATAGAAAGATCTTCTGTTTGTGCAATAATTGTGAAATGCAACTTTCTTTGTTGCTTTGTAGTATGCAGAGTTGGAAACCATTCTGGGAGATATAGAACGATCGAGAGCTGTCTATGAACTTGCCATTAGTCAGCCTAGACTTGATATGCCAGAGGTTTTGTGGAAATCTTTCATTGACTTTGAAGTGGAACAAGAAGAATGGGATAATGCAAGGGTTCTGTACAGGAGACTACTGGAGAGGACACAACATGTGAAGGTAATCAAATCAGAACAATGTTTGACATATGATGTGAGGTGAAACAATCTAGTAAATATTTTATGTATTCTGTCTCCCTTTCCATTAAATCTTTCATGCTTATATTCAGTGGTGATTTTAAGGGGAAAGTCCACCCTGGTATTAATTTCATTTGAATAAAAGAAAAAAGAAATGAGAGAAACAGATTAGTGAAAGTTTGAGCAAAATCCAATTAGAAATATGAAAGTTGTGAATTTTTGAAGTTGTAATCAATCAAACACAAATTGGCAAGTCCGTGACGTATCTTGCAAGCTCCTCTCCCATTTGCTCAGTACAGAAAATCTCATAAATTTTCATTTTCTTAGTCTTTGATGGAGGAATAGATTTGTTTCATACAAGTTTTGTGTAAAAACATATCAGCAATGATTATATCTAAGTGCATGTATGATTGAATATTTTCTTTAGAGAAAATGATATAATGATTTTTTAAGTACAGGACAAATGGGAGGGAGCTAGGAAGATACGTCACGGAGTTGCCAATTTGTGTTTGATTGATTACAAGTTCAAAAATTCAGAACTTTCATATTTCTTGTATTTTGCTCAAACCTTCACTGATCTGTTTCTTTAATTTTTCTGCTTCTTTTAATACCAACTTATAATCCAGGTGGATTTCCCCTTTAAGTGTTTGATGGCATTGATGTTAGTTACAATGTCATATGCACCTATCAGACTTTTGTACACCAAGATGTAAAGATCCATGGTGTGTATTACCTTCTCAGTTTAATTATTTTCTGATTTGAACATCATATTCAAATAAAATTATTTTGACCGTTCATTTTTTCATTTACTTGCAGGGAGACCTCCATAATTTATTGTACATAAATTGCTTTTCTCAAGAAATAATTTGACTATGTGAATTAGACAATATGGCATTATATTTTGGTTCTCTGTGCTTTTGAATGGAGGAGATTAGAGGAAGGTAGCTTGATCAGGTTCAAGTTCAAGTTCAGGATCAAGTTATTGATTTTATGTTTGGATAAATGTGACTATTTGTTGACATGTGTTCACAGGTTTGGATAAGTTTTGCAAAGTGTGAGCTGTCTGTGGGAGCAGATGACTGTGTATTGAGATCAAGACAGGTCTATGAAGAAGCTAACAAGGCTTTGAAACATGTAGAGGAGAAGGAAGAGAGACTCATGTTACTAGAGGCATGGCAAGATTTTGAGGTAAGTGGGATGAGATGGAGGACAGGCTTGGTATTGATCATCCATCCATATGGATTGTGATCACAATATTTATATTAAATCATTGATGTATGCAAATGTGATCATTTATATATATATTTTTATGCCTCCGCTAACCGAAGGTGGTGCCAGAGGCATGTTTTTGGGTTGTCTGTTCGTCCCGCTTTATCGTTAAAGCGATATCTCAAGAACCATTTGCTCGTATGTATCACCATAGGAAGACGATCTGATTAGATTTGGGGGTACGTAGGTCATAGAGGTAAATTTCTGAAATTTCGGGTGTTAACCTCGTTAACGTGATATGTCAAGAACTGTCTGAGCTATAAACCTCAAACTTGGTGCTTGTGTGTATCACCATAGGAAGACAAACTGATTAGATTTTGGGGTAAGTAGGTCAAAGTTCGAAGGACATAGAGGTTATTTTACCATGAAGTTGCAGGTTTTTAGCATAGTTATTGCAATATCTCTTGAACAATTTGAGCCATTAACTTCAAATTTGGTACTAGTATGCATAGTGAAACAAACTGATTAGATTTTTGGTAACATAAGTCAAAGGCCACAGGTCATAGAGGTCAATATACATGAAATAAATGTTTCTTTTTAGTTTTGTTATTCACCATATCTCAACTATTATAGCTGTGAACTTCAAACTTGGTACAAGTATGCATCACCATAGTGAGACAAAGTGATTAGATTTTAGGTTTTGTAGGTCAACGTTCGAAGGTCAAAGAGAAATTAAAGATTTGTTAGTTTTGTTATCACCATACATGTATCTCAACTATTTTGCTTGCATGACTAGGAAGAGATAAAGTGATCAGACTTTTGGGTATTTATATATATTTCAAGCATAGTTTGAGCCATGAACTTAACTGAATTTAGGCGGAGGCATATAGGAGATGCATTCATTTTGTTATCAAGATGGGGATGAAAATGATAAACATCGTTCTAATGATCTTGTTCAAATTATCAGTCATTTCCGGTTTAGGAATGTAGGGTCATAATAGTGTCCATGTTTTAAATATTGTTTTTTGCATGACACTGAATTTTTATGGTGGTAATACTACCAAGCACAAAGTATTTCAAGCTTCCACATGGTTTGATACTGGCAGAACATTATTTAGACATCAGAATATTTTCACATTACCCCCAACTCTTTACCCATTTTTAAACATTGCATTACATGCATGTGCTGTAAGTTAGCTTGAAAATTATAATATTTGCTTAAGAAAATTATGGGGAATGATTTACATTGAATCTGATTCCATTTTCTTTTTCCTTTTTCAGAATGAATTTGGAGATGATGAGAGTGTGGCAAAGGTTGAAGAACAGATGCCTAACAAAGTCAAGAAGAGGAGAAAGATTCAGACAGAAGATGGGGTAAGTTGGGCTAAATATACCAGTCAGTACTTTATGAGAAGCTACAACCTAGAGGCAAATCCTGTGAAAATGAATCTATGGGGGATGAACACTGTTCTGAATAATATCAACAATAGAACATCAAGAAAGGATGGGACAAAGTCTTTGCTATATAGAAGGCATGCTATATACAGTCAACCTCGCCTAAGTCGATCATGACGGGACTGAGTGAAATGCGTCGACATAGGTGATTTTCGACTTTCGAAGAAAATCTGACTTACGCGTTTATATTTAACACCGGGCAGACTGTGGCCGGCGGCCCTGCGGTTTGATCGATTGGGAGTTCTCATCACATAATGTACCATGCCAACATCGAGAAAATAAGAACATACATGTACTGTGCCTTTCATGTACCCAGTATATTACTTCACACTCCTGTTACAAGTTGGATAATAAAGAATAAAACCAGACACGTCCAGTGATTAATTTCAATGTATTAAATCCTCCCTTACATCCCTTTAAATGCACAATGATTGATTTCACATCGCCGCCTAGGTTCGACTTGTACAAAGGATTAACACACGTAAGTCTATGAGGATAAATTGGGACTTTTTATTTTCATCGACTTGAGCGACTGTTCGACACATGCGACATCGACTTAAGCGAGGTTTACTGTATATATTTAGTTTGTATTCCTGTGTGTCATAGTTAAAAACTAAATGTGTTGAAGGTTATAAACCAAAGTTAGTTGTTCTGAGATGTAATGACAGATGTTAGAGAAGCATGTAACATCATAATTGATTGTGTATATATTTGTTTATTTAATCTCTTACAGTCCGATGCAGGATGGGAGGAGTATTATGACTACATCTTTCCCTCAGATGAGACCAACCAATCCAATCTTAAGCTGCTTGCTATGGCTAAGATGTGGAAGCAGAAAATGGCTGAAACCAATGACAACTCCTGAATCCATTGATGATCAAGCTTTCATAGACATTAGCCAAACAGTGCCACTTTCATTCCATTGTCTTTGTCATGTTGGATATGGAGATATTCATGGTGGAAACTAATTATGTAGTGGTGTTTTGTGAAGATACTCTGTATCTGCATGGAAGATAGACTATGATTGAATAGTCAATAGTGTCTACGCTGATAGCTCACTGCTTATGCCCAAGCATGAACCTGGCAGTGGATATCATACATTGCAGGTGCTATAATATCTTTACCCTGCTGGATCTTCAACACTGTTCATTCATGAGTGTACCTGGAAGATATCTTTTTACAAATAATCAATGAGGAAGAGTATGACATCTGATAATCCCGTTATTGTGTCAGTTGGAACACTCTGCTTCCAGTAGGTAGCATGGTGTTAATGAATATGGGTTGCTGGTGTAATAAAGGTAATTGACTTTTCAAAATTGTGGTTGCGAGGTACTTCTTGTAGGAGATAATGAAAGACTTCCAGACCCTGTACTACTTATCTTCAGACCTGTAATACACTGATTTTGCTGCCTTTTGGAAAGGCAATTCATCAGTTGATAAGACTCAAAGTTGCATACATGCAGCATGTAGTCTTCTCTGTTTTATGTAATTTTGTTACATGGACTAGAGTGTCATGGGATGTCATATGGGCTTGTGACAGATCAAGTTGGATAATAGTGTTATGCCAGGTGACCCTGAGAAATCTTCAGTGAATAAACTAGTTATCACTGAATGTGTAATAAATGACAGATGTTAAGAAGGGCTAAATGTTGTGTATCATCGTCAAAATTATTTTATATTATTTATATTTAGGCATACAGTTAAACCTGCATATCTTAAAGTCGCATAAGTCGAACTTTACCTAAGTCAAATCAATCTTTCTGACCAAACTATGCAAAACATGTGCTATTTACATTTCCTAAATCAAATGTTGCACAAGTCAAACTATTTTTGTGGTCCAACTGCAAAGTTCATTTTGTTTACCCCAGGAAATTTTAACCATGAAATATTCCTTTCACAATTATATGATTTTTAGGCATAATTTCCCACTTGAAACTATAAGCAATAATTATGTCATCTAGATTTGTGAGAAATTGTTTGGCACATGCAGGGAAATTGTGCTGCACATCAGTAAAATTGCTCTTTGTATCTAAAATATTTTCTGTTGGAATACCTAAAGCTAATATCTGCTTTTGATCTACCCACCCATAAAGCAGTTTGCAACACAAGAACTGAAATCAGGGTAGCCTGTTAATATTAACAGATAAGTATAATAGACAAATGTAAGTTTGTCTTTTGGTCGATTCCCTTTACTGCCTATACAACACAGGCACTATGAACATGGCAAACAAAGAAGCGGACAAAATATACAGCTCCTTATTGTACCTACACTTGCTCTGGTAGACAAAAGAACATCCCTTCATTGCTATTATGTAAAAATATGTAGAACCGGTGTCACATGCATATTCACCTGTTCTACTTATTTTACATAATAGCAATGAAGGGATGTTCTTTTGTCTACCAGAACCAGTGTGGAGGGTACAATGAGGAGCTGTATATTTTGTCTGCTCTCTTTTGACATCGTGTTCATAGTGAGGGTCAGTCTGTAGTCATGTCTGTATTCATGTCTGTGAGTGGTGATGTTAGAGAGAAGGGTCGAGTTCTGGGAAAGGTGAAATATAATTTGAGCTTTCTCATTCCTTTTATGTCAGTTTGGAAGGACATCATAGTAGAAATGTCCCCTGAAAAGGATTGCTCCTTAAATCCCTTATATTCGATATATGAGAAATAGCTGAAGTGTTTGGGTCTTTAAAGAGCAGTCCACAGACAGCAATAACCACATCTGATACCATTATGTAAAAACCTAAGTACACAAAGACACACTCACCCACACTTACATGCATGTATATAAGCCCATATTGCAGTAATTTATCACAGCATACATCATCCAACTTGGTGCAAGACATAATCATGCTCTCCATGGAATAAGATTTCAAGTATTTGAACAGATACAATCCATCATTTACTGTGTTTCTGTGATAGGAATATGGTATTTTGATTGAGACTGTAAATATGACTATAAATGTACATTATTTTATATTAAACTGTATTTCAAATAAATTTTGATAGTGGTATGTTTTGTATGTGTATGTGTCTGTGTAGGTAAACGGCAATTAAACCTTTGTAAAGGGCTGAATTATGTAAATGCAGGAAAATCAAATTTGTATTTGGACAATTGATGAGAAAGGTCTGAAATATGAGAATATAAAATCGGCATGTAGGCAAAGCTCAAGTTGGTAGATTGGTCATTCAATGTCGACGTAATTGGGCACAATTCTCATTATTTGTTGACTCTAAAATAATTATCACAAATTTCCATCTCGCCGACGTAACTTTTCCCTCGGGGGCTGTACTTGAGATACATTATGGATCATGTGTTATGTCCATCAATGAAAAAAAAGATCATTCTGAACAGAAAATTCAGAAAAATTATATTTACATTATTTGTGTGTTAGAGAAAGTAAAGGAATTGTTCCACATTATGTTACAATGATACCAATTCACCAGTTAGGAATTCCCACATGTGTAGCAATCTCAGAATTCCTGTCTAAAATGTTTTTCTTTCAAACATGATCCTCGTAATTCCATTAAAGTGTCCCAATCACCAAAACATATTTAGCTCTGTATGTTAGGGGTTCCATATCGCTAAATGCTATTCAAAGTATGAACCTGAAATATTAATTCTGTAAAGAGATATTGCAAATGTAAAAATGAAAAATGAACAGTGATGTGATGCGACTGGTAGTCAACACACCCTAAGCACTTGCACACTTTACGGCCCGTGTAGAACACAACTCTGACTTGGGTTCTGCGCAGAACCTGAGTGTTTTATGTCTTCATACTACTCCTCAAACCTTACTTAAAGAACGTCGCGAGTTTAATTTTAAACATTCTAGCTGGTAACACAAATGATTTATTTAGGTGATTGGTACACTTACAGGTTTAATTTCCCTTTAATATGATGTACAGGCATATCCCATTACATCTACATGTATTAGAAAAAAATGCTAAATGCAAAGGAAAGAGTCGCATACATTTAAATCAAGGATTCACTGAATCGCTGCTTTTAATAATTACATTACAAAAAATGAATATTAGCAATAGACCAAAAATCACACAATTATTCCTTGTAATTGGGACACTGTAATATCCTTTACAGAATATCACACCCACATGATGACTGCCAGAAAGTAGAAATATATATATATATATATATATATGGACAACAAAACTTTTTAATCTGCAATCAAATCAATATGAAATTGAATACTGAAAAAAAATCTTTCAAAGAGGAGTATAAAGCTCATTTTGTCACCGATTCATGACAATCGTGACTAAAATTCGCCAGTGGTCCAAAGGAGCCCGATATGGATGCAAAGTCTAGTCTACAACAATGTTAAATGATAATTTTATTTTTTAATAAATACTAAACACCAAAAATTGATGTAATAATAGACATTATGTGGATCGTAGTTGGGCTACTTGGTTCTCTACTATTTCCTGTGGTTAGAACAAATGAGAAAACAAACTTACAAAAGCAAAAAAAAAAAGAAGACCTTTCAAATATTGCATCACACAGGTAAACTTAACTTGGAGCATTTTGCTTAGGACACAAACAAGACTGCATAAGACTTATGGCCAAGGATCTCGAATATGATTATCAATGTAAGTGATAGATTTCCCACTTCGTGCTGCTAGTATTATCACTAAACCATTCAAGTAGCATGCTATCAATTACATGAGGATAGGACATGTACACAATAGTGAGTGAAGTGGACATCACAACCCAGAGAAGCAGAAAATAACTGGCCTAATAATGGCACACTGCAACAAACACATTGTATGATTGGTAGAAAACCATCACTACTGCAGGTCCTATAATTGTACATAGCCTGGTATATACTTCTGATGTAATGCTTCAGTATTTTGCAAATAGAATATTGAAAATTTCAGCAGTCATATTTTATTGCAAGGTCTTGAAAGCTACTGCAAGTTTCACAAATGTGCACAAGCGTGTGCAAAGTTTTGCAGGGATGCACAAGCTTTTGCAGGTTATTGCAAGCTATTGCAGTGACACACGAATATTCACACATATTTTCATGGAAAAAACATACAGAAAACCCTTGAATTTGTAAGCCAGTGTACATCATATTATATAGCAAGCTCTCATGAGCTTAAACTGTGTATGAGGCATAACGGTAATCCAGAATAATGTAAATCAACATTGCAACCTTTCAATGTGATGTTAAACCTATCCTGTGAATAAAGACCATTGAGTGGTTCTAAAAGATTATCTGTCGGTGGCCTGTACTGCATACCGCTGTATTCTGAGTTTCGATACCATGGTGTCCTAAGCTCCTCTGCTCCAAGCCAAGTTCACCGGCTCATTGTCATTCAACTTCTTCTGGTCTGACTGGATTCTTGAGAGGAATCACAGATTTCTTGTCCTTGTCTCTACTCAAAGCCTTCCGCATATCTGTCATAAAGAATTATCAAAAATGTCCAACTAAATTGGCAATGCAAAGTTGATCAGCTAATTCAAAGGGATATTAACAATAATAAAAACAGAAACAGAATTTAGAATCAAGCTTGATTATTAAAAGAAATATTTGGCTGCTTTTGGCACATTTCACTTAAGAGAAACTGCTTTTGTGAACACACACACACACACAAACAAAGAATACATTTCCATCATAAAAGAGACCTCCTCTGTGCAGTGTTAAAATTGTTCAAGACTTATACACAAGTGGATTAAAAAAAAAAACCTGACAAATTAAAAATGCAGTTATCCATGTAAAAACAACAGCATAATTGACCATTCGGTTGGACAAATGAAAACAAAATTGCTATTCAACTATTATAATGAGATCTGACAACATTGGAATTTTGCATGGCAATCGTAAGGTCTGAAGCACATTTATTCTTAAGAATGACACAGGTAAACAAATCACAGTCCAACAAGAAAATAACACAATACCATAAAGTATCATTTTTTTCCTTTCATGCACGTATCACAAAATGACTAAATACTGCAAATTTATTTCAACCTCTGTGACCTTTACCAACACTATGGTTAACCTTCAAAGACACCATCTACGGAAGTTGTATATTTCTTGGTGCACCAACCCCCTCCCCCCTTTTACTCCCTCTGGATGTATGAGTGTATCCTTTTAATTATGATTATCATTATGATCAAATTCATACTAACCATAAGCATCTTCATCAGGATCACCTGAGTAGTACTCTAATACCTTCCTGTACACAGTGTAACCTAGACGAGTGTACATGCTGGTTGCAATCTCATTTGAAACACGAACAAACAGATCTACAAAGTAACAGTCTTTCCTGTTATAAAAAAACAACAAACAAACAAAAAAACAGTTCATTGTATATTTTCCTCGGTTCAATTATCATCACATTGCTAACAGAATGGTGTTTAAAGTTTATAAAAGGGCTTCCAAACTGTCCAACTCAGTTTCTCCCATGTATTCATACCTAAAATACAAAAACACAAAAACAAATATAAATATTATATTCTCTTGAGGATGAAAACTCTAATTTGGGATCAGTGTGTAATACTCATATATAACATTATAACGGTAAACATAAAAATTAATTTCACCCCAAATCAGCAGCATTTGAAGTCCAATATCTTACAATACCATTATGTTTAAAATCGAGCTGGAGAGCACTATGAGAAGGTTGGGGCACTAACTATTTACAACTGCCCTGGGTAAGAATTAAATACAAAGATGGTTTATTTGCATTCCAAGTAATGAGCCAATAACTGGATGAAAACCAACCTCTCTGAGATCTCCTCGAGGATGTTCATCATGATAGCAGCCAATCCTAGTCTACGATACTCTGGGGCAACGGACAATGCAGTCACATGACCATGCCATGTCTCTTGTGTGACAGATCCTTCAGCTTTCCCCATGACTATACAATAGTTATGAAAGGGTAATATTTCAATTTAGAAATTGTGTAATCGGGTTCAAAGTACAATTATACTCTAGTGTAGAGTGTCTTTCATTATACATGTAAATACAGTTAACCTTGCATAGCTCGAAAAATATACGTTGTTTACATTTTTTTGTGGTCCCAACAAATTCGACTTATGCTAAGTTAACTAGACATGTAATTTCATATTGATAAGCAGCTTTGAGTGCATAACTCAATAAAATGAGAAAGTTTTGAAGATGTCCTCTTAGGGTTTTCCACTCAGCAGCACATGATCAATGGTGACATTATTCTCCATTGAGTGCTCAACATGAAATCAGCAAGTTGGTCTAAATCTCTCTTTGCATCAATCATCAGGGTATCTTGCATGCATGAATGCATCAACAATTTCTGATCACTATTTCTCTCATAGTGCTACATGTATCACACAGGATGGAATATAACTAATAACAGTATAATTCAGTCATCATCCCTTTCATAAGTAGGCCTAAACTATATTCTTTACATATTACACATGGGCCCTCCGTTTCCCTCAAAGATTACTTGAATGAAATGACAAGAAAACACAAGTATACAGCCTCTACCTGTATTTACTTGATCACAAGAAAGTCGATTGAAATTGGACAAAAGTTAGTTTGAAAACTGAGAAATTCTTTAGTTGCTTAGTTACATGCTAAGTGACCTATCTGTCTCAGACATTGGTAATCATGGCTTTCACTGAATTACAGATCTGATTATTTGTTTTTTCTTCAAAATTGATTTCTTAAAACAAAATGGACAATACCCCCATCCATAAATTAATTACCAGATCATTTTTTTCCCTTACAACATTGTGAATATTATTTTCAAATTTGTTTAAGATAGATGGCAGACATAAAAAGTAACAAGGAGGGGGGCTTTGCTTTGTCTTTGTTCTTTCAGTCTATGTTCCCTTCTGCAAAACAAAACAAATGATTATGAAAGTAACTCTGTCTTTTTCATTTTAGTAATAAATCAAATTACCTTAACCCCTACCATGCCGTGGGCGGCAAATCCCGCCAAAACATTTGAGTGTTGAACATTTTGTTCAGGCTCAGAATGGCTTGAAAATTCTTCCTCATACAGAAACCTGTGCCTTCAATATAATGTTTATTCCTATGCAATATATCTTTGCCCAGTTTGCTCAAGAAAAAGCTCATTAAAAGTTAATAGTTAACTCTTTAAAATTTATTTTTGACAATTGCTAAAAAATCTGGTGGCATGGAAGGGGTTAAGTTTGAAGAAGTCAATTTTAAGCAAATGCGTATAATTTCTACTCACTGTAGCCCATGATTTGACCTCCGGGAGCTTCACAAACTTGAACATACTCTGGCCAGTGTGCCAAGTATTGAAGATAGAATGGAATTCCATACTGATCATCATATTTTCGGTTAAGGAAAGAAACTTCAATATATGATTGATTCAGTAATCATTGCCTGAGCTTCTGCTTTGATTTGTGCCATTTAAAGAACTTAACAATGAATCATTATCAATTCAATTCTCTAATATTCATTCCACATCTCCAAGTTCTCCTGTTTTCCTTCAACAAAGTGTGACCTTAATATGAGACCAAAATAATCAATTTCACAAACAAATTTTGCCTAGTAAGCGAAGAAGCTGGACTGGGGAGGAATTTTTTTTTTAATTTGTAAACAAATCTTTCGGCATACGATCTTTAACACTGGGAGTAATATGCCGAAAGATTTGAAAAAAAAAAAAAAAAAAAAAAAAAAAAAAAAAAAAAAAAAATTTTGCCTAGTTTTTATTATTTAATACATTATTTTTTTACCATTAATCAATAACTTATTAGAACAGTTAGAGCAGAATTACTAAAATACCCTTTAATCTTCTTGTATAATCTTTTCATAATAAAAATCAACAGGAATATACTGTTATTTTTAATACCCTCTTGTTGCCTCAAGTCTTAAATATCATTCACAATTAATAACAATAATAGGTTACAAATATAGTGCATTAACTGAATACTTTAACAATGCCCTTTACAATGTTATTTATTATTACCCTGGTCATTGGATTTCAAGCCCGCACACAAGTGTGCACCATCTCCACTCCTTAGATCTAGCATTCCTACCAAGTGTGCACCATCTCCACTCCTTAGATCTAGCATTCCTACCATTTTGCACCGTCTGTAGTCCAATGCCAAAAACAGTCAATTTGTCTTTTAGCAATTCTCACAGGTACCTATTATCTCCTGGGTAAGAGTGGCAATCTAGATTAATGTCTTGCCAAAGGATGTTAGTGCCGCAGCAGGACTAGAACCACGAACCATGTGATCCACATTCCAGAGACATATGTGGGTCAATCCACGTCAAATCAACCAATTTTTTGACAATTTGTCACCCGACCCCCTTCAATTTTTTTTAAACTCGCACCAAATGTTTCTCGGAGTGTCTGACGGAAAACCCCAAAATATTTTGCCCCAAGGTCAAGTGGTTGCTAAGATACAGCCTCGCATAGCAACCAATGCACGTTCCAAGAAATGAGTTTTATGAAAATTATGTTTTTTTAATTGACCATTGACGCCAGAATTTTTATCCAGTACAGCTCATTATCTGTAAATTGGAAGAACTTTATGTTCTTTAAAAGAAAAATTAATTGTGATGCAAAACTGACCTTTCGTTTCTGCGTACGAGGTCACCGAACATGGTGTCGAATTTCATTTTTGAAATTTTGGATGCATGTTTAGAGCCTCATATCTCTAATATTGTATGAGATCAGGAACTGGAATTTTGTACAGTTAAAGACTTTGACTTGGGCAATAATCCAACAAAAAATCAGCGGAATTATGTGAACCGTTTTTGTGAAGGGCGCCCTCAAATTTGGAAAAAATGAAAAATGTTCCAAGTTCAAGGTCACAGATGACCCTTCGTCCCATCTAGGAATACCATGAAATTTTCTGTATTAATAGACATTTACCAATATTATCGGGGATTACCAAAGAAATTTTGGTACCGAAAGGTTTAACAGCTAATTTTCACCACCAAAAGTGGTTGTAAACGATGAAAATGGGATTCGGGGGACGTTTCACATGACGACAGTTTCAAAATGGAGAGCCCAGCCCTGTCATATTTGCTGTAGTAATAGTCTGTAATACATATTTTAATAAAATATACCACAAGACTGCCTATTTGCATGATTTTGGCCTTGAAATGTGATCCAAAATGTGATAAAAACAGTTGTCTTGCCATTTCCTGTGTGTCTTTGTGTGTGAACGAGAATTTAACTACAGTGAATACGATTCATCCATGAATGAAAATGAAGTTGACCAGTTTTTTCCAAATGTTAATGAAACTGATGATGTTAGTCTCATGAGGCACCTGAAAATATGGGTTTAATTACTGCAAATGAAAACAGTGGCGCAAAAATTGAATCAAAGTAAGCATTCAGATCGACCCATGTTTCTACCTAAATGACTCATATAGAGAGCAAGTAATTTTCATATATCTCCCAAGAACCTTTTGAATACTACGAATATAATATAGTAACACCAAGAAACATCTTTGCATTTTTGAAAAATCCAGGAGTAATCATGCCTTCAAAGTTCAAACATTGTCGTTTAGGCAAAATTAGGTGTTATAGTGATTTTGAAGGTCTAAAGTTCAAGGTCACTGCTCATAGGGAGCAAGTAATTTTCATATATCTCCCAAGAACTTTTTGAATACTATGAATATAATATAGTAACACCAAGAAACATCTTTGCATTTATGAAAAATCCAGGAGTAATCATGCCTTCAAACATTGTCGTTTAGGCAAAATTAGGTGTTATAGTGATTTTGAAGGTCTAAAGTTCAAGGTCACTGATCATAGGGAGCAAGTAATTTTCATATATCTCCCAAGAACTTTTTGAACCACGACACCTCTACCAAAAACGATTTTCATTTCAACAATAATTACAAGGTTAAGGATACAGTTTCTGTGAGATAGTCCATGTTCCTGGAAAAAAAGTAACAATAAACAGAATCACTTAAACATTCATTGAAAGTCCAATAATCATCAGAATCTATAAATACATGTAACCTCGCAGATAATATGTGTGTGTGGCATAATTGGCAGATTTAAACCATGTTGGTTTAAATCACGATTTAAATCGTGGAATCGGGGGAAACTCCCTCCTCCCTGCACCCACCCGTTACATACAGTGCAAATAATGTGTCCAAATAATTGAAAAGCAGCCCAGGCGTCGAACTAAGTTTCCACCTAAATAAAGGTGCTACCAGCCGTTATCTTTCTCTCAAATTTGCTATAAAATGTCAGAGCTTTTGCACCTCTCCCTGAACCCACCCCTGGCCAGGGGAGCATGCTTTGCGTGCTCACAACCACCCCCACGTACATTCGCTCACTACACAATGAATGGACATTTTGAATAGTTTACACCTCCAAAACTTTCAACACCACTCCAACAAATGTTACCAACATTCACTCAAAATTGGCCTTTAATTTACAAAAACTGACACCAACATATCCATAAAATACAATCAATTCAACTCATCCGATGTTGGAAAAGATAATTCCAAAAATGAAATCCGTAATTTACTGTCAGTTCTGGCGAAACAGGGTATCACAAGTCAAGTCACAATGACTCCGATAATTCCAACATCGGTGAGTTGAATTTATTGTATTTTATGGATATGTTGGTGACTTTTGTGCAGTGGTGTTTGAAAAAGTTGAGGTATACATGGTGTATGCCTGCCTAAATTCTACACACGAAGTATAGTCATGTCGCTATGAGTGCATAACATCAATAATTGAACCAAGATGATATTAAACAACAATCATGGTTCCAAGGACCAAGCATGGCTACATTACTGTAAAATAGTTGGTATTTTCTGTCGCATGTACTAAAGGTATGGGGGGAAAATAAGATAAATATTTTAAATACCTTGCTTTCAAATTCAGCCCTTAAAAATCTCACTCCTACATCAAATGGCCGTTAGGAAGAACTTTCCATATTTCCAGCAAAATCCAAAGTCAAAATCATGCCCAAAACCGAAGAAATCCCCGCCGATTTGTTTCGCGATCGCGTGTTGTTTACATACCGCCGATGTCCTAGACTAAAATCGGCCAATAAAATTTTTGTCCACGAAGAAACTCGGGATCGCAAGTGCACATCATTCTCTACGATCGCGCACACAGAAAATCGGGACTTTTCCTTGTACGGGATAGGGACCGAATTTAAAAAAAAAAAAATTCTTTTGGGGAGATGTCAGCACCCGCAGCGACCAGGAAATGTACACATTGACTCCGATAGCTCGTTTCGTGAGAATCGACAGTAAATTACGGATTTCATTTTTGGAATCATCTTTTCCAACATCGGTGAGTTGAATTTATTGTATTTCTTGGATATATTCACATCAGCAAGCAATGGTCATATTGACCATTAGAATCATATACATGTGTGTATACTGGGTATTGGGGATACAGATGTAATTTTGTTTGAAATTGATGTTTTTGTGGGCAAACTGATACTTAAGTACCATTCTTTAGATTTTAAGTTATCAGTTCGTTAAGATACAAAATGTAGAAAGTTATAAAAACTTACATTTACAGCCCTCTTTTTGGTACTTGTTACCCACACCTCCATACGGATGACGACTGCTCTCAATAATGTTGCGCACTAGTGAGGCCGCTCTACATGGTTACGCACCGTAGATACGTACGCAGAATGTTACGCACACAAGCTATTCTACGAAGACCTGAAAGGGCCAAACTGACGACGTAAAAAAATAAAAAATATTACGTACGTACGTAATAATTACTACGTACGTACGTAATATTTTTTATTTTTTTACGTCGTCAGTTTGGCCCTTTCAGGTCTTCGTAGAATAGCTTGTGTGCGTAACATTCTGCGTACGTATCTACGGTGCGTAACCATGTAGAGCGGCCTCACTAGTGCGCAACATTATTGAGAGCAGTCGTCATCCGTATGGAGGTGTGGGTAACAAGTACCAAAAAGAGGGCTGTAAATGTAAGTTTTTATAACTTTCTACATTTTGTATCTTAAAGGAGAATTATCCCCAGGCTTTTAAATGTAAATAGGGTCATAGTGAATAAAATAACATTTAATTTGATATAAAAATCACCGTTTTAGACCAACTGATGCCGTTGTAAGAGCAGAAAATAGAGACCACTTTTTACGATGTCTACTCCTACTGGCGGCGTCCATTTTCTCTAAATTTCCCATAAAACCTTGCGCGTGATGACGTAGGGGATGGAGAACTCACTAGCTAGTAGCTAGCTTGCATGAAGCGCGCGCTGCATATACACACGGTAAACATGGTGTATTGTCAAGCGTTCGGCTGTTGTAACTGTTCCAAGAAAACGATAGGGAAATCATTCCATCGGTTCCCAGACCCGCAGAAATGTCAGCAATTGTTCAAGCGTTGGGTGACCATATTGAACGTGGAAAAATTCCAAGGAAAAGACTTCAAACTTGATCGGAAAAATGATGTGATCTGCAGTGATCATTTCACGGAGGCCGATTATCACGTAGATCTGCGGGCTAAGCTTATGCCCGGGCGAATCGTATAATCAAGCTAGTGTGTCCTGGAACACGTTTTACTTACGATGATTATTTTACTCTAATAAATGTTTTTCAAATGTGATAGTTACGTAGATAATATAAATTGATTTATTTAATTTAATTATGAAACTCTTGCGTAATTTATGTTATTATTAATAATAATAAACTCTTTTAAAAATAATGTTGGTGAACTATTGCGAGCCAATTACAATGCGCTACGGCCAACTCCATGCCCTACGTCACACAGCCCGATCGCACCGGGAACATGGCGACGCTGCTTTACTCTCGAGAACAATAAAAATCGGAGGATTCAATCGACAATTCCCATCCTCTCGATTCTCGAATATACGATGTTTTTACTTTATCAGAAACTGTTTAGAATTCTGTTTTAGGTCAATGATAAAAGTCTCGTGGGGATAATTCTCCTTTAACGAACTGATAACTTAAAATCTAAAGAATGATACTTAAGTATCAGTTTGCCCACAAAAACCTCCATTTCAAACAAAATTACATCTGTATCCCCAATACCCAGTATACACACATGTATATGATCCTAATGGTCAATATGACCACTCACGGGTACATTACTGTAAAATAGTTGGTATTTTCTGTCGCATGTACTAAAGGTATGGGGGGAAAATAAGATAAATATTTTAAATACTTGCTTTCAAATTCAGCCCTTAAAAATCTCACTCCTACCTCAAATGGCCGTTAGGAAGAACTTTTGATATTTACAGCAAAATCCAAAGTCAAAATCTTGTCCAAAACCGGAGAAATCCCCGCCGATTTGTTTCGCGATCGCGTGTTGTTTACAAACTGCCGATGTCTTAGACTAAAATCGGCCAATATAATTTTTGTCCACGAAGAAACTCGGGATCGCAAGCGCACATCGATCTTTACGATCGCGCCATAGGGACCGAATTTTTGAGGACAAAACTCTTTTGGGGAGATGTCAGCGCCCGCGGCGACCAGGAAATGTACACAATGACTCCGATAGCTCGTTTCGCGAGAATCAACAGTAAATTGCGGATTTCATTTTTGTAAATATCTTTTCCAACATTGGTGAGTTGAATTTATTGTATTTCTTGGATATTTGGGGGTCGGTTTTTGAAAATTAAATGCCGATTTTGAGTGAATATTGGTGACTTTTGTGCAGTGGTGTTTTAAAAAGATGAGGTGTATGACTGCCTACATTATACACACGAAGTATAGGAATGTAGCTATGAGTGAATATGACCACATCAGCAACCAATGGTCATATTGACCATTAGGATCATATACATGTGTGTATACTGGGTATTGGGGATACAGATGTAATTTTGTTTGAAATGGAGGTTTTTGTGGGCAAACTGATACTTAAGTATCATTCTTTAGATTTTAAGTTATCAGTTCGTTAAGATACAAAATGTAGAAAGTTATAAAAACTTACATTTACAGCCCTCTTTTTGGTACTTGTTACCCACACCTCCATACGGATGACGACTGCTCTCAATATGTTGCGCACTAGTGAGGCCGCTCTACATGGTTACGCACCGTAGATACGTACGCAGAATGTTACGCACACAAGCTATTCTACGAAGACCTGGAAGGGCCAAACTGACGACGTAAAAAAATAAAAATATTACGTACGTACGTAGTAATTATTACGTACGTACGTAATATTTTTTATTTTTTTACGTCGTCAGTTTGGCCCTTCCAGGTCTTCGTAGGAGATCGACGAACCGATTGCGCCGGTACTACTACGAGCGCTGAGGGCTCCCTTCATCATAATCGTGAAAAATACAAACTGGATGCTGACGGGACAGTCTCGATAGCAGTTATCGACAAAAAGGACCCAAAATTTCAGGAAACCCTCTTCAAAGGTCACAAAACAACCTGGTAAGTTTTAATCATCTATTATTCAACATAGGCCTAAGTATTTGGATTTAAGTAAACTGCAATATATGAGTTTCAATTAAATATAGCCAAAAATGCACAGTGATGCAGTTTAGGTATGGGATGTGTGTTGGCTGCGTTACTACACAGTCGGCAATGGCGTGTACCTATGAGTGAATATGACCACTCATAGCTACATTCCTATACTTCGTGTGTATAATGTAGGCAGTCATACACCTCATCTTTTTAAAACACCACTGCACAAAAGTCACCAATATTCACTCAAAATCGGCATTTAATTTTCAAAAACCGACCCCAAAATATCCAAGAAATACAATAAATTCAACTCACCAATGTTGGAAAAGATATTTTCAAAAATCAAATCCGTAATTTACTGTTGATTCTTGCGAAACGAGCTATCGGAGTCATTGTGTACATTTCCTGGTCGCCGCGGGCGCCGACATCTCCCCAAAAGAGTTTTGTCCTCAAAAATTCGGTCCCTATGGCGTACACGGAAAAGTTCCGATTTTCTGTGTGCGCGATCGTAAAGATCGATGTGCGCTTGCGATCCCGAGTTTCTTCGTGGACAAAAATTGTATTGGCCGATTTTAGTCTAAGACATCGGCAGTTTGTTAACAACACGCGATCGCGAAACAAATCGGCGGGGATTTCTCCGGTTTTGGACAAGATTTTGACTTTGGATTTTGCTGAAAATATCAAAAGTTCTTCCTAACGGCCATTTGAGGTAGGAGTGAGATTTTTAAGGGCTGAATTTGAAAGCAAGTATTTAAAATATTTATCTTATTTTTTCCCCCATACCTTTAGTACATGCGACAGAAAATACCAACTATTTTACAGAAATGTACCCGGGAGCACATCAGCAAGCAATGGTCATATTGACCATTAGGATCATATACATGTGTGTATACTGGGTATTGGGGATACAGATGTAATTTTGTCTGAAATGGAGGTTTTTGTGGGCAAACTGATACTTAAGTATCATTCTTTAGATTTTAAGTTATCAGTTCGTTAAGATACAAAATGTAGAAAGTTATAAAAACTTACATTTACAGCCCTCTTTTTGGTACTTCTTACCCACACCTCCATACGGATGACGACTGCTCTCAATATGTTGCGCACTAGTGAGGCCGCTCTACATGGTTACGCACCGTAGATACGTACGCAGAATGTTACGCACACAAGCTATTCTACGAAGACCTGAAAGGGCCAAACTGACGACGTAAAAAAATAAAAAATATTACGTACGTACGTAGTAAATATTACGTACGTACGTAATATTTTTAATTTTTTTACGTCGTCAGTTTGGCCCTTGCAGGTCTTCGTAGGAGATCGACGAACCGACCGCGCCGGTACTACTACGAGCGCTGAGGGCTCCCTTCATCATAATCGTGAAAAATACAAACTGGATGCTGACGGGACAGTCTCGATAGCAGTTATCGACAAAAAGGACCCAAAATTTCAGGAAACCCTCTTCAAAGGTCACAAAACAAACTGGTAAGTTTTAATCATCTATTATTCAACATAATTAGTTATATTTAAGTAAACATCAAGATATGGGTTTCACTTAAATATAGCCAAAAATGCACAGTGATACATATTAGTACCGTACTCACTATTGCCTGCGTTACTACACAGTCGGCAATGGCGTGTACCTATGAGTGCCCGGGAGTGAATATGACCATTGCTTGCTGATGTGGATATATTGGGGTCGGTTTTTGTAAATTAAATGCCGATTTTGAGTGAATGTTGGTGACTTTTGTGCAGTGGTGTTTGAAAAAGTTGAGCCGTATGACTGCCTAGATTCTACACACGAAGTATAGGAATGTAGTATGAGTGGCTTGCACAAGTGACTCTGTTGAGCACACAGTCGGAGACTCCTGTCGGCACCACGGCATTCTCTTAACACGGGACTGAACAACAACAAAAATTGTATACTAACTAGATCTACTACTAATCTTTCTTCAACTTTTGATTATATAATAGTGCAACTTAATACTTACACGTTGTTGAACTTGAATAAATCATCACATTTGAACGGCCGTATTGTCGTCATCTTATAGAATGATCAGTCTACTAAGTATTAACACCAAAATGGGAAAATTAGAAAAAGAAAGGCAGGCATATCTCCTCTGATCTTCGACCAATTAGGGTGTCGCCGAAACGTACGTCCAATCGAAAAAGGAAAAAGTTTTCAAAATGAAAAACATAGTTTAACAGAATTTACTTCCTCGTTGAGGAATTTATGGGGGTAGAAAAAAGGTTTTAATATATTATTTCGCTTCTTCTTGAAGTCTAAATGGCAAAGAAATAATAGTTTAGACTAATTATGCAAAATTTAATGCCTTCGCGAGCAGCATTCTGAAGCGAAGTACTTCGCAAAACACAAAATTAAGTCCTGAATGAAAGTTTACTAAAGGTTTGTTTGACAAAAAAAAAATTGCCTGGGGGGCCCGGGGGGGGGGGTATGGGGGTCCAGTTTCCCTCCATGATTCTCTGACAAAAAAAAAAAAGGTTTTCGTTCTAAAGGGGGGGGGGGCACAATGTATAATATTTCTTCAAAAAGGGGCCACAGGCCGGAAGTGCCCCCCCCCCCCCTTGGATCCGCCACTGGATGTCCCCAAGATTGCCAGCCATGCATTTCGAAGCGCAGTACTTGGGCCCTAGTTTGAAAATTTGCATTTCTCATAATCAAGTCATTGCTTGTTTTATGATCAAACATTACGAATCGCAAGGCTGATAACAATGCAATGACTTCATTATAGATGAATTGATTTTATTGGGCGAAGGATCGGAGCAACCGAGCAAGAATTTTTTGTTTTGTTTTTAATACTAAAACTTTGCATTCTAGGTCCTGCAGCCAAAATACGGCATTTCTTTCTTTCTTTATTTTTTGGGAGGGAGGGGAAGGGAGCTTGACCCCCCCCCCCCCCAAGTCATAGGCGCCGGAATCGGGGGGGGCGGGGGAGATCATTCAAATAGAGGGGCGTAAAATGAAAACTTTTAGCACTTAAAAAATAAAAAGAATGTCTCACTCAGTCGCTACGCTTTTTCGTATACTAAAAGACGCATGTTTCTTAACATTTAGAAACCCTGACTATCATAGGCGCCAGGAGAATTTTTTTTTTCAATTTCAAAACATTTATTTCCAACTTTTCAATATAAGTGTACAAAGGAATAATGTTTTTAACCAAAAATACGACATAATACACATTCATATGGTACATACATAGTTGGAGGACACACTTCTAAAAGCAAAAGCTTGAGGCGAGGGTGCCCTTAGTAACATAATACATAATATTACATAATATATAAAAAGAAAACAACTACATACAAAAAAAGAAAAAAGATAACATTCCTTAACCGCTGAGCTTAATTGGAGGGAAAAAAAGAAAAAGGGAAAGAGAGAGAGAAGAAAAAAAAAAGAGGGAAAAAGAGGGAAAAAGGGGGAAGGATGGAGGTGCAACATAAAATGAGTACGGATAAGAGATGTATTCACAAAGAAGCAGAGAGAAGAGAGGGAGAGAATAAACCCAATGGAGGGTTAGGAAGAATCTTAAACCATTTTGTAAGATGAAGTGAAATGTTTTTTATCCTTCTTGAGAAGCTGCCAAGAGATGCGGAGTATTTTATTGTGTCAGGGATAACGTTCCACAGCTTAGGTCCCAAGTACCGGATGTTATGTTGGAATAATAAGGTTCTGTGCTTGGGTAGAAAGGGGGCAGATGCTTGCTTCCATCTATCGACAATAAACTTTTCGGTATTGCGATCAGCTTTGCAGTACTCTAAAGGCGAGGTTTCACCATTCCAATACCTATATTTTCTCACATGGTCGCTATGTCGCTATGTTCCCTATATATAACGTGGAGAAGGTTTATTGTTCACCATGTGGTTAGTCCTGAAAAGGACTATTGAGTAAGAGGAAGAAAGTGGAGAAAAGTTGAGAGGAGAAAAAAAGGAAAGGCGAGATAGAAATTCAGACTTCTGATGACGGACAGTCAACCTGTCCGAAACGTCGAGTCTTCTCCACTCTCAGCCTTCTCATCTGGTTTACAGTCCTTTTCAGGACTTCACACTTTCCAGAAAGATTACTTCTATATATACTCTCTAAATTTCTATCTCGCCTTTCCTTTTCTTCTCCTCTCTTCTCCTCTCAACTTTTCTCCACTTTCTTCTTCTTACTCAATAGTCCTTTTCAGGACTAACCACATGGTGAACCGTAAACCTTCTCCACGATACATGTATATTGCGGGTATTTTATAAAGATGAGTTACTCTATGAGGTACATCTGTCATGTTTCTTTTAGATACAATCATCAGTGTCAGAGTCAAGAAGGCTGATTTCGTAACGGCTTGTCTCGAATGGGTGGGTTGCGGGAGCGGGATGGGAGCGGGAACGGGCACACCCTTTCGAGACAAGCCCCCCCCCCCCCCCGGTTATCTCGAATGGACCACAGAACTCCTAAAGACGTCTTTAGGAGTTCTGTGGAATGGACGCGTTCCCAGCGAGAAGTTCAATGAACGCGCCACTTCGAGACAACCGGGGGGGGGGGGGGGAGCTTTCCTCGAATGGGTGTGTTGAGTAGACTTTTGTAACAGGCGTTTTAGAAATTTTTGAAAAGTGTACTCTTGCTGGTTTTTTCGTTTTCCTTTTGTCTAAGATGTAGAAAATATAATAAAACAGTATCTAAAAAAAGCTTTTGACAAGGAAATCATTATTTGTGCAAAATAAATAGGAGAATTTAATAATTATGCATTAAAACACACATTGTGAAATTGTGTTACAGACATGTGCTGTCATAAGCCAAGGTGTGTTTATCATCTTAGAAACACCTTTTAATGCCACTATCATTCTATCAATACCCACTATCAAAAGTCAAAACGCATATCAAAAGGTCGTTTGTACACGGCCCCCAACTCCCCATACAAGGGGTAGGCCCATAGGCGACAGAGGTGCTGGCGCATTTGCCGACCCCCCCCCCCCCCCCCCTCTCTAGAGACGCCCCTGCTACGAGGCCTACATTTTTGAGGACCAAACATGTTTTATTTCAGAGAAAAATAAACAATATCGACAGCAAATAAATGCAATCTCATCATAGAAACTATTTAGACAGACATTGATTAAAGGGGGTAACCTCGGCTAGTCATAATGACCGGGGGGTAGGGACAAAAAAAAAATCGCCAAACTTAAAAAAAAACGCTAAGTAAAGGGGTTGTGGGGCCTAGTTTCCCTCCATAATTCCCTGACAAGCAAGCAAAAAAAAAACCAAAAAAAAAACGCCAAGAAAGACGGCGCCAAGTATTAAAAAAAAAAAAAAAAAAAAAAAAAAAAAACGGCGCCAAAAAAAAAAGGGGGGGGGGGGGGTCCGGACCCCCGCGACCCCCCCCCTTTTTGGCGCCGTTTTTTATGACTAGCCGAGGTTACCCCCTTTAATCAATGTCTGTCTAAATAGTTTCTATGATGAGATTGCATTTGCTGTCGATATTGTTTATTTTTCTCTGAAATAAAACATGTTTGGTCCTCAAAAATGTAGGCCTCGTAGCAGGGGCGTCTCTAGAGGGGGGGGGGGGTCGGCAAATGCGCCAGCACCTCTGTCGGTAAAAAATAGGAAGGGAAAAGGGAGAGGGCAGAGGAAAGAGAAAAGGAAAAGGAGAAAAGAAAAAGGAGAAGGAAAGGAAACGGGAAAGGAAATGTAAACAAAAACAGAAAGAAATGAAGGAAAAGAAAAGGGAAGGAAAAAAAAAGAAGGAAAAAATGGCCAATTTTTTGCTTCCTCGCAAGAACACTGGAATTTTAATATTCGGGCAAAAGGTGTCCCCCTTGGGCAATGGGCTGCAACCCCATTAGGTTCCCAGATAATAATACTAATATGTAATTTGTGTATGTACATGTACATTTTCATTATGAAAAGTTAAAAGAAAATTGCTCACTTGCAAGAACACTGAAATTTCAATGTTCGGGCAAAGGGCATCTGCCTTCGATGGTGGGCTGCAGTCCCCTTTCCCGCGAGGATTTTCAAAGTTCCCAGATTAATATTTGGATTTTGGGCAGCAAGGTGCTAATAATATGTGATATTTTTTGGTCGCTCGCTTCGCTCGCTCGTGAAAACAAATCGAAGCGCGTCCTTGTATTTTTGTGTTTTCACGAAATGACAGTTATGTTTACAGCTCATTTCCCCCAAAATTATGCAAACAATATTATTAAACATAGAATTAAAGATTGATATATGATCTATCCCAGGATATCAAATTTATTCACCCTTCATACATTAAAGATGAAATTATGCTTTAAAACTTTGAAAGCGATTTACTCAAAACTTATAGGCCTACTTTATTTTAGTTGTGTGCTCATCTGTCACTTCGAGAAAGCAGTAACGAACTATGTAATATCTGTACATTTTCAATACGAATAGCTTTAAAAATTTTGCTCGCTTGCTTCGCTCACTCGCAAAAATTTAGAAATTGAAAAGCTGATATTCGGGCAAAAGGTGCCAGCCCCAATTTTATTGCAAAAATGAGCCCTATATGATCAGGATCTCTACATTTGTGATTTTCTTTTTATCATTATTTGTGGGGGTGGGGCATTTTGTCGGCAAATTTCAAAAAGTTCTAGCGACGCCCCTGCCTAGAAGATATTTAAGTAGGGGGAGCATGCACTGATGGCCGTGTGAAACGGCTTTTTAGCACGTGGAAAACGCTTGGATCCATCTACAAGGAGAGATTGATGGATCCCATACCCATATCATTGATGGCTGGCGCGTGGCTTCGGAGAGCTGCGCTAGTTATATTAGCGCTAGAGACCCGGCTAGACAGATAGCGCCCCGCTATGGCGCTCCGTCTCGCGTGATTTCGTATCGCGCGCCCCCGCGCGCGCCCGTTCACACTAGCACTGCACATACACTGTATATGCAGTGCGAGTGCAAATGCATGCAGCCTGTATACTTTGCCAAAATAGCCGATCAAGGATTACTAACCACGGAAAATATGGCGAGTAAATCATCACCGAAAGGTGCTATTAAAGTGCAAAAGTGTAGTTCAGCAGGATCTAGCAGCCAGGCAGAGAAGGTAAATATATATTTTAGATAGTTTGCAAAAACATGCAGCAGCCGGAATGGTATTTTATTGTATTTTTCGTGATCCTGGATCCAACGTATATTCAGACATAAACATGAATATACTCAGCCGTATGATGTCTCTCGTCTCTCGATGATGTGCTCAGCATAATTGCAATTGTGGCATGATACAGTTGGCATGGATGGATACATGTATGTGGCTGGTGCCTGGGGAGGATTTCACTAACGTTTGCGATGCGTCGTTAACCCTTCGTAAGGCCTTCGTAACGACGTAAGGGCCTGAATCCATCGCCCGTGGACTATGGGTTGCTTTTCGATTTCACAGATGAATCTGGTGAAGTTGAAATTTTAATGGCCCAGCACTTTAAACAGTGAGTTGTACAAATTTGTTCTAATCCAAAATGAACCTTACCAAACAGAACAGTACAGTATATTTTATCTTTTAATGTTAACCTCATTGAGAAAAGTTAACTATACTACAAATTACTAGATCTAAAGCAAATAACCACAAATTTGCATCATACCAAAAAGAGGAAAAATGATTGTTTTCAAAGCAATATGCTTGTACATGCAAAAATTGCAAGATCATTAATCATTAATGACCGCCGATTCCCAATCTTTACAGAGGAAGGGGGATGTTACGATATGCGATACTGTGTATCGGTATCGGAGTACTTCGATTAAACTGTTAACATGTCTACCAACTAACTAGCCTGTCTGCTAACTGTCGTCATTATACTGCGTACCAAGATAAACCAAGGCATCTAACATGACACACCCGTCGCAAACTCATCACAACCTAGCGGATGCTCAAAGGGTGATCGTACTCGTAGACCCCTCGTAGAGCTGCGATGGGTACAAAAAGTAACTTCCTGTCCCAACGGAGCGTATGGCGCGAAATCTCTTACAAGTTAAATTAGCTTTAGGCCTATCTATTTGTTTTCATTGTGAGGGTCTGTTTTAAACTTATCTCAATCTTTTGTGGTTAGAATTCTGGTCAAGATAAAACGTTATCCTTTTTTTTTAAAGGTGATACTTTTCTACGAATTCCTGCTTTTAATTATCTTTTAGGCCCCCTAGATGAAATGCTTGTGATTTTTTTTTTAAACATCTTTTTTTTCATTTTTGTCATGTTTTTGGTAATGTAGGGCCTATTATACGTTAATTCAATTATCATTGCATTCATTTTTTTTTGGGGGGGGGAGGGCAGAAAAATAAATTTAAACCATATGTGCCCCCCCCCCCCCTCAAGAAAAAGGAATATGGTAAGTTTGAGAAAATGTTTGCATTTTTGCGGCCCTCTCTCCATTTCATCGATTTTTGTATTCTAACTCATGAATAAATTACTTGCTTTCTCCATTTTGCTTAGCTTACCCGCCATTCCTTTCGCTTTTCCTTTCTCTCTTCTCATTACTCAACATTTCTTGTCTCTCTTTCTCTCTTATAAGCTTACTTTATTAAAGTCTACACCCCCTGTTCTTGAATCATTTATTGCAATCTTGCTACTTGTTTCCTTCACCCTCTCTTTTTCACCCTCTCTCTTTCTGTCTCTCTATCCTAATTGTTTTGAAATATATTGAAACAATATTATGTATAAATCCCTTTCATAATATATTTTTCAGCATATGTTACTCTAAGAATTTCAACTTGTTTTACACATATTGCAAATCTCATGAGTATAATGTATAAACATATATGTGACCAGCACCACAAAACCACCAAAAAGTCGCAACCCGTGATTTTGTGTAAACAGCTGAAATGGAAATTTGGGTTGGAAAATTTTATTTTCGGACTTTTGGTTTTTCTGAAAGATTGTTCTTTTCTGTACCTTATATCAAAATCTGGAAGCTTAAAACACAGTAGGCATTCGGTTGGGCTAAGATTCTCAGCAATCTCATCATACTGATATTACAGTTCATCAATAGCCGCGAAAGCAAATTACAGAGCAGTTTTAAGTTCCATTTCGATCACGAAACAGAGTCTGAAAAAGGATTTTGTTGCTAACAAACGATCAAGTTTATTCATGTGAGCAAGGAAAGAGTATCTAAGTTCTATGTAAAACAAATTGCATATATATGTAGGTTAATCAATTTGAACAAGAAAAAGAGTAGGTTCTATTTAAGTTAATTATAGGCTAAATTACAAGTTCAGTGTATGATAACAGAAGGACTACTCAGGTAACAAACCAGTGTTATGTAACAGGGTACAAAGAAAGACACCCCAATGGAGTGAATAGGCATTGTCTTGTGCACTTGTCAGGCCACCAAGGTGCGCTTAATCTCCCATTAGAACACTCTCATTTGCATCATAATAACTTTCGAATGACTTAAGTTCACAATTTGAAGTCTTGGCAATAGAATGAATAAACTATGTTTAACACTCCTACCAAGTATCAACCTAATCCGACTATTCATTCATAGTGGGTGCTATGGCCTTTTGATTCACTCTCTATCTCTTTTTTCTTACTCCACACGCTTGAATAGGCCCCAACTTTAGAGCTTATTTCCTCCCTATATTTAAACATCTCTTACAAGCTCCTTTCATTCGCTGAATTAAAAGGGTTAGAAAGTTTCAATTATAATGAGTCATATATAATTTTAAAGCTGAGACTTTGTTATATCCAAATATGATAAAATCAGAAAAATCAGAAAAATTATTTTTTGCGACTTTTGGGTGGTTTTGTGGTGCCGGGTCACATACATGTGTATTTATATGAAATACAAATCCAACTGGCAATGTCTTGTCCTTTAAAGTTTACAGCTTCACATGGAGTTTATTAGTTAACGATCAAAGAAGTAACACACAAAGTGGCTGAAAAAAAATCAAACTATTTCCTGATATTTATATAATAGTCGCTTGGTGGAAATTGCAATGAAAGTGTTGTTAATTCCAACTCAATCTCATCCCATCTAAATTAACAAATATTCGCAATGGATTTCGACAGAGACGTACGGGCACATTTGCGCGATGGGGCCAATGATTTTTGCCAGCATAGCCTTTATCAACTTACTTTGTGCCCCCTTGCTTCATACGCCTATGAATTCGGATTGAATCAATATACTTTTTAGTGAATTTATAGTTTAAGTTCAAATTATAGCTTAATTGGCTGTTTTCTTTAACATCAAAATATTGCATAGGATATTTAGATTAAGTTACGATTCCAAAACAGAACTATGCCATATTGAATATATAATCCAAAATAAATTTTTATTATGCATTTTGAGAATCATATAACTTGTATGTATGTACGGAGAGCATGTACACTCTTTTATTTCTTCCATATACTAGTAAAAATAGAAATTACAAATAAATACTATTTACACAACATGACATGCATGTAAGTAATAAAATATACACGTCAGTAGTTAACATAAACAATATAAATGTACATAATGGAGAAATTGGATGAAAGAAAAGGGTGCTCCCTGAGGAAGCCTCAAAGGCTTGTGAGGTTGGGAGCACCTGTTAACAGAGTGGTAAGATGATATTAAATAAGATAATTAGATAGGATTGGGCCGAGTTACTAGTTGAATTGAATGGGAGTGGGTTACGATTTAAATGAGCGAGCAGACGGGCTAATAATGGGAGAGGAGTAGTTCTTTTACATGTTTCTTGAATGACCTATTGAACTGTAAATATTGGATATTGGCAGGTAGGGAGTTCCAAATAACTGGACCTAAATGTCGGATTGATTTGGAAAGGGAATTAGTACTTGTTTTCCATAGGTGGAATTGGGTTGATGTCGAGTATTGTGTGTGTGGACATCTTCATTGAGGCAGGACATTGACATGAGATAGGGGGGAAGACATTTAGTAAAATATTTCTGAATAAGGGAGGCCACCTGCAATCTATTACAATCGAAAACAGTCAGAGTTCGAAAGCGACAAAATAGTGGTAAGGATGAATCCAAATAATGTGAATTAGAACATACTAGCCATCTTACCCGTATCGCGATTTTTGAAATGGAGCGTTTAGTGCATAAACGTGTTTAAGATGTGGGATTTTTAGGCAGGAAAAACAGGATATAGTACAATTTTTTGGACTTTTTGTTGCTATGATGTACAGCACTGTGTACAGCACTGTTGATTTCCTATGCGCGCGGAGAAGTTTATAATCGATTATGTTCATGATCGACTGTATGTGTTATGAAACAGTGTTTATTTTTACCTTTGACCCCAGTGATGACCCCAGTGACGTTTTAAAAAAAAACCAACCCCTCAAGGGCAATTCTGGGGTCCCCCTACATACACCATCCGAGTTTGGTGAAGATCTGTCGAAGGATCTAGGAGGAGTAGGGGAACAAACAGACAGACAGACGAACAGACAGACAGACAGACGAACAGACAAACGGTTCTCGAATTATAGTATGATGATGATGATGATGATGATGATGATATTCGAAGAGCCCTTTTTTGTAGGCAGTGGACTCTCACTAGTTTCGATGGAGTAAAGATGCAAATATGGTGTTGCAATATATTATGTGAGGCAAAATAAAAGCGTTATATAACAGCAACAATACTTTCTCAGGTAATATACATTTCAAATTATTCATAACACCAACCATTCTTGATATCCTACCACAAATAAAATTAATGTGAGGATTCCACGAGAGATGTTCATCGAGTTGAAAAAACTTAAAAAGCTGTCAGCAGAATATGGTTGAGATATACAGTGTATATATATATATATATTGTAGCTTTACTTGTGTAATATAAAACTTTACTATTGGCTATTAAAGTGGAAGTCAAATATAACAGACAAGTTCGTACATTATGCACAAATTAGTATTTGACATCATCATTCTACAAATAATGTCAGTAGTCACATTAAAGAAATATAACACCTTAATTAGTACTAATCACGGCCAAACTCTAAGGAAACAATTTTCTTGTTGAATAACATTACAAAAAGCAGGCCAGCCTGAATGCAACTTAATAAATAAGTAAACATAATGGCAATGAATTAAACTTCAAAAAGAGAATATCACCTTTATCAAATATGCTTGTAAGAAAAAGAAACGGGAAAGAGAAGTAGCAGAAATTCCAGATGGCATTCAGTACATGTAAGTTCCTCATATTCTTTGGGTATAAAGAAATCCACTTTGGTATATCAATATTAATATCTACAATACAAACTTACAACATATCAACATACAATGATTGCAATCAGAGGCATCACCAGCGGCAGTATAATAGTTGGGGGAGTTGTGGACTAAAATCATGGGGGGGGGGGGGGGGGCGCACACAGTGGCAGACCAAACATTTTTTCACAACTAAAATTTGACTCCTGTTCCCCTCTTCTCATGCCTGGTGCCTGGTTGCAAGCACTGTTTGCCATTATTCATATCTCTTCAAATTCATCCTTATTATACCTGTACCCAACTCACTGAACATCGACATGTTGGATGTGTAATCGCCCCTAATATTAAACTGTTATGCTCCTCTCCTTGTATATTTTCTATCATATGATTGCATCAATAACTGTATCTAGTGTTGTTCTGCACAAAAGACAATCATTTTTTGAAACACAGTAATCATAATTATAAGTTATACCAGTAGCCCGCATTCAAACTAGTTCATAAGTAACAATAGGATGAGAGTCCTGTGTTGATTTCTTGAAGCGGTATTACATATATGTTTTATGTTTCTAGAACGCTGAATAAACAAAACACAATAGTTATAGTTATAACAAAAATGAAGATTTGCAAAGTGGATGTTCCATATGTGACTAAATCCTACCTTCCAATAGGTATCATCTCTACCCTCCCGTTGCGATATCTGCAGTCTCGTCTCACGTACATATTTTGTTGAACGTATTCTCCACCTATTGAAAAATTCAAGTGACAGAAAGAAAAAAAAAAAGATTAGGGGCAGGGTGATTTGGGGTGGGTTTTTTTTGTTGTTGTTGATCATTTTCATCTGTTTGACAATGCATACAATACAGAAAAGCTTGCGGGGGGGGGGGGGGGGGGTGATAGTAAAATATGATTTAGTATCAAGCATATTAAGCAACAAAAACAAAAAGTTTTGATTCTTGGTGGCAATTTAGTGTATCAATTGCATCACACTTAGATGTTCTTAGTTTCAGACTATCTGAAACTTAGGAGTCCATGCAAATGTAAATACTAACATAGACCTGCTTGTTTTATTCCAGCTACATGTGCATGACAATTTCTTCATGATTTCGTTGAAGTCCTGCACTCTCTTCCGCATTTCTCCTAACTCTTGTCACAAGTAAAGATGAGACCATTGGAATTTGCAAGGTTACACAGAGCTCTCATGCTAGTCTGACTTCTGAAAGTAAAAGAAAATATGGAATAGGTTATTAGTTAGTAAATCAATGTGGATGTGAATTAATTTTTTTTAAGGGGGGGGGGGTAAGGAGATTTTTATGCCTCCGCCCACCGAAGGTGGGTGCCGGAGGCATTATGTTTTCGGGTTGTCCGTCAGTCCGTCCGTGCGTGCGTCCGTCCCACTTCTCGTTACCGCGATATCTGAAGAATCATTTGAGGTAGGAACCTCAAACTTGGTACTAGTATGTATCCCCATACGAAGATGAACTGATTAGATTTTGGGGTAAGTAGGTCAAAGGTCAGAGGTCACAGAGGTCAATTTACGTGAAATTACATGAAATTACATGAAATTCTTGGTTTTTAGCACCGTTACCGCGATATCTCAAGAACTGTTTGAGGTAAGAACTTCAAACTTGGTACTAGTATGTTTTCCTATACGAAGATGAACTGATTAGATTTTGGGGTAAGGAGGTCAGAGGTCACAGAGGTCAATTTACATGAAATTACATGAAATTCTTGGTTTTTAGCACCGTTACCGCGATATCTCAAGAACTGTTTGAGGTGAGAACTTCAAACTTGGTACCAGTATGTATCCCCATAGAAAGAGGAACTGATTAGATTTTGGGGTAGGTACATGTAGGTCAAAGTTCAGAGGTCACAGAGGTCAATTTACATGAAATTACATGGAATTACTGGTTTTTAGCATCGTTACCGCGATATCTCAAGAACTATCTGAGGTGAGAACTTCAAACTTGGTACCAGTATGTATCCCCATAGAAAGAGGAACTGATTAGATTTTGGGGTAGGTAGGTCAAAGTTCAGAGGTCACAGAGGTCAATTTACATGAAATTACATGGAATTACTGGTTTTTAGCACCGTTACCGCGATATCTCAAGAACTATCTGAGGTGAGAACTTCAAACTTGGTACCAGTATGCATCCCCATAGAAAGATGAACTGATTAGATTTTGGGGTAAGTAGGTCAAAGGTCAGAGGTCACAGAGGTCAATTTACATGAAATTACATGAAATTACTGGTTTTTAGCCTCGATCGTTATCAAATATTTCTAGAACAGTTTGAGCCATCAACTGAATTTAGGCTGAGGTATAGGAGACGCAGTCGCATTCATCTTGTTCTTTCATCGGTCTGAAAAATCAGTTGGACTTGGAGAAGAATGAACGAACAACATGGCTGATGATTTTTTTTTTAAATCCAGCTACAATATGCATACATGTAGATCTATCTAATGTTAGATCAGACCCTAGGCTTAGATCATTGCCATTGGTCTACTGAACAAGAAATTCCAAAGAACTCAAAACAAAATCAAAGCAAGTAAACTCAAGGCACATCCTCGGACAATTCAGTAATTCACCCAGTTGGGAGCCAGACTTACTCAATGTAAGAAAGGGTAAGCCTAGGACCTCTGTTACACATACCTCTGAAAGTGGACTGAGGCCGCCTCCGGAGGCGGCTCGAGAGTGGGAAATAGCTCAGTAATATCCATTACTTTTATATGAATCAAGTTATATTCGATATGAGGGTAATGCTTTTAACATAATGGCATTTTGGCCTACCTGTGTCTGATTATCTGGGCAATGTGTCGCCCACTATAACACGTACGTGAATGGAATAAATTTACTTGTGATGCCAAATTCAGAACGTTGGGAAAGAAAGAAAAAAATTGAGTATCCATTGTGACTCGTATTAATATTACAAGAAGGTATTAGATTTTCCAAGAAAGTATACCATTACATCGGGAAAACTGCAGTCAAAAAGAAAATATAAGAAATATGAATATGGCACGAAAAAGAGACAAGATAACAAATCTTTTCGACCTGCACTCATCAGGTTATCACGCAGGTATGTAACAAATTACTCGAAATCAACTATATTATACTCGAACCCGGACGTCGTAATTTCAGAACAATCGCAAAGCTTGGACGAACTCCTTTTGTATACACAAAAGGGGTTCATGCGATTGAATGTAGGCGGCATCCAGAAATATATATCTGAAGCACTCCTTTTGGGCTTTGAGAAACGCAACATGTAATACGCAATTTTTCGAACTGAAATACAAATATATTTTAGATTTTAGTACAAATTAAGAATCTACTCATTCATCAAGCAAAGCATATACATGTACCTATATTTGCATCCTCTGTGTGAAAACATAATTTACATGCATCTCAGGCATTGTTTAATGCGTGTGTGTGTGTGTGTGTAATTGGGTTTTTACAGACGTGTATCAATCAGATATGATTATTTACGTCTGGGACCGACCTTTAACGTCACCATCCGAAAGACGTGACTCAGTCTCGAACCTGGGTCAGCTGAATCAGTTTATAACTTCCACTGGTAGCTGGATTACAGGCGCACGCCACAACGCCCAGATTGTTTAATGCTGTCTTCAGTATCCTATTTAAAGGATAGGGATCAAAGTGCCCTGTGGTCACCCTTGAGGCCATCTACTCTACTGCACCCATCACCTGTGTCCACCCCCTCTGCTACATATTTAATGTTATCAACAATGTTATTGCATTTTAAATGATGTAATTTTCAAGAACTTAATGGAACTTACCCATTTCCATTTTACTACACAGCATGTTCATGTCGCGTCCGAAACAAGCTCAAATTATTAAATTATGAAAAAAAATATAAATATTCTGGAAAAATTTTCCATGACTGTACTGTTTTCTGTTTATGTAAGCATTCATATTCTTATTCTATTTAAAGCCCCTACACCCATGTTTAGCTATGAAAAAGTAAACATGTAGTTGTCATTTTCTGAAAATTTTTTCATGAGAATGATGTAAAAATAGAAGAAAAAAAAAATCAAAAATTTTTCTCCAATTTTTTTCTTATTTTAAAGCATATAGAAATTAGAAAATGAAATAAACAATTAAAAAATTTCTTCTTAGATTGACCTCAGGACTTTAATATGAAGTAGATAAGTCAATTGCAAATTCAGTTTTTCTAAAGCTCGGCCACTACTTTTTTATTACCCACGCCGATAAAATCGGCAGGGTTATGTAAAGGGCTCCGAATGTTTGTTTGTTTGTTTGTGTACAAGATAACTAGAGAACGGGTGAACGGATTTGCACCAAATTTTCAGGGAATGTTCAGATAGTGACAGGAAAGAATCGATTAGATTTTGGTGATGATCGGTTGACCCCTGCAAATTCTGTGTGACCTTGAATTTTTGACCCCAACTTCAGTTCGGATAGTGACAGGAAAGAATCGATTAGATTTTGGTGATGATCGGTTATAGGAACTTCAGTTCGGATAGTTTTTTTTTGTTTTTAAGAATATTTTATTACTTCCTTTTTCAAAATAACATTTTTCACAATAATCAAGGTAAAATACACAAACAAATATATTCACATGCAGTATCATTGTGCCAAATTACATAATAATAACAATAAGTAACCATACTATTTTACGTGCATGTATTAAATAGTAGATTATGCGCCGCTAAGGCGTGGGTCTGCCGCCTTTGACGGCCTTTCTAGTTGAAGTTGTAGTCAATCACATACATATTGGCAACTCTGTGACGTAACGTGCAAGGTCCTCTCCCATTTGCCCTGTACTAAAAAACTCATAAAATTCCACCTTTTCTAAAGAAAATATTTAATTTTACATGCAATCTAGGGGTCATTCCAAATCTAGGGGTCGTATCACCAAAATTTGTTTAAAGTTAACGCTACCACCTTCAAATTTGCCTAAATTTGTGATATTTGGTAATCAACTATTCCCAAACTAAAATTTTAAGTTTTAAAGAATAAATTACTGATACTACATGTACATGTAGGTCAAAGAGTGAAAAATCAGCTTTTTGCCAACTTTAAAAGATGCTGGAAAGAAAACAAAAAGTATTACTTCTCCAAGTTTTTGATATGATGAGAAAAAATGGCGGAGTATAAATTGAGCAAATTTCATTTCCAGATTATGTGACGCTCAATGTAAACTTCAAGGTTAAAAGCAAAGATCAAGAGGTCATTGAACTTTATGTTTGGACATGGAAAATGATGGTAGATTTAGAAAGCTTGTGTACCTTTCTAATTATGTCAGTATAAAAAAAAAATTGACATAGTAGTTACAGAGATATCATTATTTTAAAATTAAAAAGAGTGTCCATTTTTGGCCGACATGGCTGTGGAATGTGTGCCATAGCTGATTTGGCTAAAACTTCAAATTTTAGCTTGGAAAGAGTTGATCGCCCCATATACCAAATTTGGGCCAATTTGAAGGGGGTAGGGACTTAACCCAGTGGATGATCTGACACCGAATGACCCCTAGATAATCATTGCACATGTTTTCTCCACAAAACCTGTATGAAACAATTGTATTTCTTCATCAACAACTAAGAAAATGAAAATTTTATCAAATTATCTGTACAGACTAAATGGGAGAAAAGTTGGTAAGATCAGGCACCGATTTGCCAATTTGTGATCGATTGGTTACAATTTTTTTAAAATCATAACTTTCTTATTTCTCATCAGACTTTGCTCAAACTTTTACTCATCTGTTTCCCTCATTTTTCTGATTTCATTCAAAATAATTAAATACCAGGGTGAACTTTCTCTTTAAGAGACTAGTGCCACTTCAAACTTCAAATAATTTTATCAGATAATCAATTAATCTGACAGATGAATGGTTCATAGAGATAATGGATTATTGACATTGAAGGAGTAACATGTGTATTCTAGCCCAAACCCAGGGGCTACAATTTGCATTAAGCATCCTAGATCTGGCAATTGTTCTAAACCTCAAGCCAAGGCAAGTTTCACCATTGGAAATGATCATCTGCATT
Source organism: Heliocidaris erythrogramma (assembly GCA_025617745.1). NCBI lineage: Eukaryota > Metazoa > Echinodermata > Echinoidea > Camarodonta > Echinometridae > Heliocidaris > Heliocidaris erythrogramma. The sequence goes on along the minus strand of CM046855.1, from coordinate 3,519,204 downwards.
GTAGAAAGATATAGTGATCTTTAGAAGGTCTGAACCAGTCAGGCCTTTGTCCCCTTTGACACAGTTTAGATACTCAATGATAGGGGACAAAGGGAGTACACTCCATTGCTGTGGGACTATTCAATAGGTTAGAAAAAGAGATTACCTAATGAAAGCCACAATAAGAACACCACTACATGTACTTAGAGCCCTTTCACACTCACTTTGTTAGAGCGCTCTAACTAAGAACTGTTCCTCAGGAGTGGTTCCCAGGTGAGTGTGAATGCTCAAGTGGTCCAGGAAGCATTCTTCTGGAGCACCTCCAGAAGACCACCTCGTGGTGGTCTTGAGGAACGGTTCTTAGTTAGACCGCTCCAACGTGCAGTGAGAAAGCGAAAGCGATCCTAAAGCGTACTTCAACCAGAAGTGAGTGTGTGTTCCGCGGGAAATCTCGTGTGGTTTTCCTTGATTGTCCTATAGGTGCAGGCCATCGCTGCATTTAAAGAAAGCGAAGACGATAGAAAGAAAACACAAGGAAAGATAGAAGAGGAAATGATAGAAGATCATAGAAAGGGAAAATGATAAAACCAAAGAAAAAACCAAAGAAAACAAGGAAAGATAGAAAGATAAAATGACAGAATGATAAAAACAAAGGAAAGCAAGGAAAGATAGAAAGATAAAGCGATAGAATGATAAAAACAAAGAAAAACATAAGAAAACTAAAGAAAGAAAAGACGATAGGATGATGAAAACAAAGAAAAAAAAAAGAAGCCTTAGAAAGATATAGAGATAAATGCATCAGGCAGGCAGTATACGGTTTGATTTCCGCACGAAAAAGTTGGCCCGCTGACGGGAGTTGCCATGGCAACAAGACCACTTTGACTCGTTGAGCGATTTGAGACATAAAAAATGCGCAGAGTGCGAAAGCAAACAAAATGTTCTTCAAGAACCGTTCCTCTAGAGCGGTCTAACTTGGAGCGGTCCAGCAGGGAATGTGAAAGGCCTCTTAGACAGGGCTCAACACTAACTGAAATTTTGGTGGTCCAGTTGGTCCACTAAATTTGACTTATTTTCATTTTTGGTGGACCACGCTCAATTTTGGTCCACATTAAATTTTTTTTTTCAAAAACGTTTAGAATTATTGTTTGCAGTATTGTTTTCAATTGACCTTTCACTTTCACATACTGTAAAAGCTGTTATTCACGCGAATTTCGCGAGTTGATGTTGGGAAGCGAATTTAACAGCTCACGAAAATTATGCCACGTGATAAAGTGAAGCCTGATTAAACCGGACCTCAGATCGCTATGATCTGAGAAGGAAGAATATGCAGAGAAATTCAATGAAACAGGAATCGAACTAAAAATCAAATTAAATAAAAATACAAATGTCTTATTATCAGGGATCGAATTGTGGCATGAGGTTTCAGATTTAAAGCTACAATTAAAGTGAAATTTAAGCATCTAAGTAACTTTTTCACGGTAGAGTTTACGTCAAATTAAATGCAAGAATATAAATAGTAATTTCAACAATCACGTTACATGCATATTATCACTGTTTATCATTAAAACGTGAACGTTTTGTGAAAATGTGCGACACATTTGAACATCGCGTTTGATATTTGAGCTCTTTCCTTGTTTTGGGAGGATCGGTGCGGCGATTCAAGATTTTTTGGTGGTCACCATAGGACCTCCATTTGCTTACTTTTTTCAAGTTTGGTGGTCCAACACATCATTTTGGTGGACTTTGACCTCCGGACCTCCGCTAGTGTGAGCCCTGACAATAGATTACCAGGTAGATGTCTATGGATGGAACAAAGATACCCATGCCAAATCACCTCAAAAGTATACTGTTGTTTACCTTAAACAATTTTGATAGTGTTTACTTGTGCATTGTCAAGTACATTTTATTTATATCGTGATTAAATAACAACCACTAAATAATTATACTGTGAAAAGTGAAAACACATCAATATTGCCTTGTTACTGCTTCTCAGTTGAGTTGTAGCAGCACTGTGTGAATTTCATTCATTATGGGCCAAGGAGAGAAAGAGTGAAGAGAAAAGAGGAATTTGTTTGCGGGGCAAACAGGTTTTATTGATTCTCCTGAAGATCATTGCTTTAGAAGGTTTGTTCAAAGCTAGTGTAGAGTAGAATCACAATTATTCAGTAGCTGGCAAATGGCTTTCAGCTACATCATATACATGTACATAATGTGGGATGGTTGTACTTGGGTGTTTGATTCATAACTTGCTGGTATGTTACTTTGATTCTTACTTCTTAGCACACATTTTTTTTCCAAAAAAAATTGTGCAGTATTTACTTAGCAGTCCTACAGTTCATGTACATACTACAGTGTATTAACTATAATTGAGATTGAAAATTTTTAATTCAGAAAGAGGATCAATATTTTGAAAGACTTTGGAATACAAATAGAATTTTATGTGTATTGTAAGAATAGAACACACACAATAAATTGATCTGAGCGATTCACATTTTCGGTGATGATGTGCACAGTGTTTGGCACCTGTGTACAAGAAATTTATATGTACAGGTGTATATATCGTGTAAAATATTTGCATATAACTCACTTTTCTCTTTGATGATAAATCCTAAAAAGAAAAAGTGAAATTGATAATACTAATCATGTGTCTCACTTTTACTGATATATTTTGTTTGAATGTAATCCATGAAAAAGACGATATATCCGTTGGTTATAATTCATTCTGCGCCTATCACAGATGTACAGGCTACATGTACATGTATTGTATGTACCCTGTATCTGGGGGTAATAGAGCATAAATACCCTGTAACAACTTTCTCATAATTCACACAATAGTGTAGTGTAGTATGCAATGTTACACTGATATTGTCCTGTTTATAAGTGATGTAGATTGTTGATAACACTTTTGAAGTATTTCAAGAGAGCCTTGATAATGTCATAGTAATGAGTATCACTGCCTCACAGGCAATCTTGTTCTTTTTCATTAGCACATCAGGTTTGATTGAACTTGACATTTAGAGCATTCCCTAAATATTTGTGAAGTAGGAGGACACTGCATGTGTTGTAAAATCTTTGTCAATCTCATCCTTGGCTACTACATGTGCTTGTCCATGTATGAGTATTGACAATATTGGTACAGTCATCTTATTATGATCACCATGTATCAGACCAAATAACATTCCAACATATATATGCATGGAACTTTTATTCTGACAAAATTACAGTTTGAATGTAAATTCACATGTTCCTTTCCATGAAAGACCATTTACATGTACCGGTATTCAAATGTACAGTAACCTAAATACCCAATTGCCTACAACAGGCTCAAATTTAAAAACATGTGCAAATGTCTTATGTGTACATCTTTATTATTTAGAAACAACATTTTGAGATGGCTTTACACATGTACATGTACATGTACATACATGTTTTTTGACAAAATATTTTCTTGCGAAAAAAAATGAGACACTGGTAACACGGGGAAAAGTAATCAGCATATTCAAAGAATATTTAGGAAATAATTCAAATGTAATACATGTATGAAAAGAATGTATGGCAAATTTTACACCATAATTTCTACATTGTACACTTTTGCAAGCTGACTTTAATAAATATGACAAAATAGGCTGAACAAGGAATGATACATATTTTAAGGAATCTTCCTACTTACTTATGTTTCACAATGCTTTAAATATTTATGCGAATTTCAGCCATATTGTACTTTGACATTCACATGGAGTATTTCCTTTGAAGTACAGGTAGAACCATGTTGTGCCAGGTCCGAGCTGAATAAGGAATGGCAGATAATTTCTGGAATCTTCCCAATTACATGTTTCATCAACACTAAATGCAAATTCTGCCATCTTGTAAATCTGACTTTCATATCAAATATTCCACTTGAAGTAGAATCATGTTGTGCCAGATCCGAGCATATTTTATCCTCTTTATTCTTTTCCGGGAATTAACAAATGAACGGTTCAATATACATGTAAGCCCAGGGCCCCATTTCATAATTACAATAATTGTTATAAGCTACTGAAATCCTTGAATCTGATTGGCTGAGAGCGAATTAGTCATCGAAATGAGGCAGTTGTTACTGATAAGAATTTTTATGAAACAGGGCTCAGATGGTGTATTGCACAATAGTGAGTGGTACTGTGTACATGTAATGTCTTGGGGAATAACTGACAGGAAAATATAAAGTGTGCCTCATTTCATATTGTGCAACATGATCATGACTGAATTATTTTACACATGTATTGCTATCGTAGTCCAGACTCTCAGTTTGTGAACACTGAATGTTTACCTGTTTACATTTACAATACTTGTCAACATGCAAGTGTTGTTGAAGGTTTTTATATTATTTCAGACATTATTTGCATTCGTTTTAAAGCTTTAAGGAATATGATTTGATCCATGGTTTCTCATATTCAACCAAAGAATTATCTAGATTGATAAATGCCAAACAGAAAGCGAAATTTTAGACTACAAAGGGGTAAAATAGAACATTTTTGACAAGGAATTTTGGAGATGTCGCGATCTCATTATTTGATATTAATTGGGGATCGCAACACACTACAACTGAAAAACTGTCATTAAAACAATGAGTTCAAAAGTTTTGCTCAGGAGTTTACAGAAGATTTATTGAAATCAGCAATTTATTTATTTACCTTTTTTCTGGATGAATGCCCCCCCTTCCATGCCAGATCAGTATTTTATCTATATACTTTCATAATTTCATACCCAATTTCAGAGAAAAAAATTTGTCCCAAGGTATTCATTTTAGGTACCTCTTTTCTTTGATAATATACAGATTTTCAAAATGTTGTCAAATGTTTAAGATTTTTTTTCTTCATGTTTCTTTTGTAGAAATTCTTTTGAGATGATTAGTGAACTTGGTGAAGATCTTGTTTTTCCTATTTAGGGGGTAATATTTTTTGAAATTTTTTGAAAATTTTTGACATAATTTTGAATCCTGGGAATCCAATGACTGGGGTCAGTTATTTAATTAAAATGATGCTACATAAGAATAAGTTATTATTATTATTATGATACAAGGGAATTAATACAATACAAGCTTTGGCAGGTCACAGTTTCTTACATTTTTTTACATACTACATACATGTACAATGCAAATAGCATTCTACATACGTGTGTGAATCAATAAGCTTGTTTGTAATACCCACTGTGCGCCTCTTTTAAGGTCTGTGCAAATGGGACGCAAGTTGACCATCAGTTCATACTACCCTTATTTCAAAATATGCTCAGGCTTTGGTTTGGTAGTGGTAAGCCTTTATTACATTTTTGCATATCATATTCATGTACATGTGTATCTCAAAAATTATAACATGTTAAAACACCAGGCACTAGTCAGTGATATTTCTTACTTGGACCTTTATACTTCTCATCAGTTTGTCCGGAAATTAAATTGAAAAGTTATTTATTAAAAATAGATGAGAAATTTAGGGAATATACATGTAGAATGTAGGTAGGGTTTTTGAAACACTTTCAGATGGTAATAAAATTTCTTTTTCTAAAATTTAGACCAAAATCTTTTTCTAAAATCTGTGATGATGTGTAGACCCATATTCATGACTGCATACAGGGAGGCCTGTATTGAAAAATGTAGTTCAAGACTACAACATTAGTTAACTCGATATGATTTCTTTTGTGGATAGATACTATGAGAATGGCATAGTGTGAGTGTCAACATGATCATCAGTTAATAGTGCTACGAGCTGTGTTGATATGGATACCTAGTGTTATGCCAGATATAGAGTTACAAACCATTGTTGGATGTGTTCTGCAAATACCTCATTACAAAGGGGTTTATCTACCAATTTGTTAACCTCATTTGAGTACTATACTGTTTAGGCTATTAGTAATTACTAAGCAAGGTCTCTTGTCATGAGTAGAATATTGTTATATATTGAATAGCCCTACATGCACGTACATGTACTGTACATGCACATGGACAATAGGAGCAAAAAATGATTATCTCTGGATAGCTCAAACAAAGTTCTGGAAAAGAAAAAATGTCTGCCTGAGAAAGTCTCACTTGTATCAACATGTATGATACATGTACATGTATAGGCCTCAGTGAAAATGTGGTAGATAAGAACAGAAACTGATTTTTTAACACTGTTTACAGTTCTGTTCAATCACAGTTTGGGAGAAACCAAAGCTTAAAGGGGAAGTCCACCCTAATATTAAGTTGGTTTAAAATTTTAAAAGAAGCAGAAGTTGTAACCACCGGTAAGTCACTTGCAACAAGTTTATAGAGGGAAATCTTTTGATATTTTTAAAGTGTGCCCTTTTTAAGACACCCTCATTTAAACTTCAATGGAAGTCCATCCTGGTATTTAGTTGATTTGAATATAAGCATAAAAATTAGAGAAACAGATCAGTGAAAGTCTGAGCAAAATCTGATAAGAATAAGAAAGTTCTGAATTTTAAAAGTTGAAATTGACCAAACGCATACATGTGTTGCCAACTCTGCGATGTACCGGTATATGGATCTTGCGAGGTCCTCTCCCATTTGCTCTGTACGAGAAAAGTAATTTCAATTTGTTCTAAAGAAAATATTTAATCATACATGCACCCTAGATATGATAGTTGCACATGCACATACATGTATGTTTTTACACAACCCCTGCATGAAACAAATCCTATTCCTTCATTAATAACAACTAAAGAAAATGGAACTTTATGAAATTTTCCGTACAGAGCAAATGGGAATGGACCTCAAAAGATTCATTGAAGAGTTGCCAAAATGTGTTTGATTGATCAATTACAACAAAAATTCATAACTTTCCTATTTTGTATAGGATTTTGCTCACACATTCACTGATTTGTTTCTCTCATTTTTCTGTTTTTATAAAACCAACGAAATATCCGCATGCACTCTAAAAATACCTAGTCAAGTATGACCAGAAACAGATCATTTTTGGTCAGGACCACTAGTCTCAAGGGCTCCTGATTTATTCTGATCAAAATGTTGTCAATTCTTCTCAAGGGAGGGAATCATATCTAATTGATCAGGGGCCTGATGAGCTTGGCAAATTCTGATCTTTGAAGAAATTCAGAAGCTTGTGCTCAAAGCAAATGAAATTGATCATGCATCAAGAGTACAGTCCAGTGATACTAGCTAATGAATTAATCAAGGTGTCCAAGAGGAGCTGGGCTTGGCAAAGTACATGTAAGTCTTTTTTACATAACTGCAAGTTTAATTCATGTTCATGTAGGACCTATGTATTCAGGCATGGAGTCAGTGGAGTATTTTCTTCAGATTTAACAATTACACGACGTGTAATGAGGGTAACATTAGGCCCTGTCCCTCGCTTTTGATCATTGCAGTAGCCTAACATATAAACGCGTAATTGGCTCATAGCACGTAGTACAGTATCATCATTATCTCATGACCACACATGCAATGTAGTCTGTACTTCAGTGCGCACATGTACATGCATACCCCGTCTGCACTGCATCAGTACTGTTCACTAGAATGAGATCAAACTAGGTACTAGAATTATCCATGGGTTACTACATGTAGACTCTACTATGAACGTCTTCAGATAAAAACCATGAATTCAAGGCGGACATTCACATGAAAATTACTTTTACTGATAATCTATTCTGTGAATTTGCCATGCCTCAAGTCCTTAAGCTTCTCTCGCACAAACTCCATGATTACTAGAATTAGCTGTGCGTATGTGTGTGCGTTTCATGTGCATGCACTATGCCATTACATCGTAGAATAGGCCAATCAGGGTTCTAAGAAGTTTTGACTATCGGTAGGTGCATTCTTGTCAAAAGTGTCAAGCCCTTTGGCAAACTTCGTGGAAATCCAAGAGGTTGTCAAAATTACTAGAAACTGATAATGAAAAAGTTACCAGACAATCTGGTCTTGAAAATGACTACTTGTAGTTATTCATATTTTTAGAGTGTAAAACTTAGTGTTTGGCCTCAGCTATTGCCTAAATTTGAAAAAGATTTTACTTGTAATAAATTGAGGTTGAGGTCAAATAACATTTTAAAATTAATGTCATGTTGGGCTGTACAATATTAGCTAATATCCTAAATTTCTTTTAAAAGTCTTTTAAGGTACTTCGTCCCTTTTGCAGACTCACACTCAATTCCGCAAAACTTTTCACAGGTTTAGTAGATCCTGTAAATAATGCCTAAATGCCTATGAAATTTCAAGGTCACAATTTCTATTTAACTCCTACTTTGTAAGAAATGAAAATCTTGCTTTTGTCACGAAGGGAGCTGTTCAGAAATTAATGTGAGTATACATGTACTTACCAGTATTAACCCTTTCAGGACAGGAATTATTTTAGGGTTAAATTGATCACATTTTGTTCTTCAAATTGGCAACAATATTTTTCTTTTAGTGCTACATGGTTCTAATAAGGTGTACTCTTTGAAAACAATATACATGGTTGGGAATTTCGTAGAAAAGTTGAAAACATTGCCAATTTTGATAATAAACAATGATTTTTAACCTCTCTCTCAATGTGTTGCCAATTTAAGGATTTTAGAGCTTATACTCGTTTTAAAAAATTCCTGGCATCAAACGCAATATGGTCATGAAACAAAAATGGACATAGTGTCTGCAGAATTTTATGCTCTTTCTACTCATGCATCTGGTATATTTTTTAGAGCTCTGAATCAAAAGTTATTAGGCCAAACCACAAAATGTGGTCAACTGTCTCGAAAGGGTTAAACTAGTTACCAAGTTGTTTTTATTACTTACAGTACATGTACTCAGATGCAAATTACAATCCTTTCCATGTCTGCACAAGTTTTCCAATTATAATTCTTCTGTAATTTATTGCATACTTTAATACACAACTTAAAGGAAGAAGTACCTTTAACGTGCGTGGACTATTGATGACTGATGGCTTTCAAAATAAAATGACACATTCTGTAAATTCTACTTTTATGATAATAATAATAAGTATTTCTATTGTGCACTTTCTGGTATAGTGCCACTTACGACGCTACTAACATATGTCAACAATACTCAATGGTTATCTTAATGAAACAAAAAACAAAACAGATGCAAAAAAAATAATACAGGTGAAGTACATTATTATTATTATTATTAATTATTATTAGTAGTAGTAGTATTAGTATTAGTAGTAGTAGTAGTATTAGTATTAGTATTATTATTAATTTGGCATCACCTGTGCCTGGGGGGGGGGGGGGGGGGAAATGAACTGAATCACTATAACCCTCAGGTCTCTCCTCCCGATATAACTGATTGGGACATCTTGTACAATGTATGTATACTTGAATATAGATTCACCAGTGAAACAATATACCTACAGTTTTGGGATATGTAGGCATACATAAATCATGAACCATTGTCAGTGCTTCATATTTTTTGAAGTCACTACCCCCTCACCAAACAAAGGCAAGTTCAGTTTCACTGGTGATGATAAATTAAGCTAAGTTTACATATGACTTCCTATCCACCAGCAAGCTTCTTTGAAACTCACTCCGATCCCAGGAGAGACTCTCGAGGGCATTCGCAATTTGCTAGTGTATGTTTAGTGCATGCTCTCTTTCACACACTCAATTGCGTGTCCACAATGTACATGTGTAGATGACGTACGTACAACCAGACGAAGCAAAGCTCCTACGGAAGATGCTTGATATCATAAGAGCTAGCCACCCGTTGACGAGAGCACAAGCACATGTGATTGTATGATATTGTTCCTCTCCGAGTGTTGAGTGCTGGTCACACTTTTTGATACTATAAACAGATCCGCATGTTTGTGGACTACACTAGAAGAGGAAGGTCAACTTTATGGATCATTAGAATCTGGTGGCTTATGCCATAATTCTGTTAATACAGTGTTCACTTTGTCCAACTTTAACTTTTGAGGAGGGTCAGCAGTGTAGAGCTACATGTAGCATGGACGCAGCAGAGGTACCGTAGGCATGGAATTAATATTGAAATTTTTAAATTTTAAATATATAGAAGGACTGTACACTGTAGTTAGTGGCATGAACATGAAACTGAACATGGTTTTATCCCATGTGAACATTTGCCATTGTGTTCTGCAGTAATTCACTGATGCTTCATACATGTAGGCCATACATGTACTGATATTATGTTTCATTTAAAAAAAAAAAAATCATTCTCATTTGCTGATTTTAGACAATGGCATGGTGTTCAATATACAGAGACATGTATTGGTTTTGATATCCTGAAGCCGTACAAGCAGAGTCAGTTAAAGGCCATATTGTATACATGTGTATTATGTTCTTGTCAACAGGCCATTTGTCAATATTTATGACATCAGAAGAAAAAACTTAATCCATGTGGACATTGTTTTCCTTCGTTTACAGAAGATTGTGGGGGGGGGGGGGGTTCAGTGTGCTCACATGTTGCAGAAGAAAAAATATGTAATTCATAAGATCTGTTCTTTCTGAAGGAGCTATCATTGAACTTATGCCATCTTTATTCTGTATAAAAACATGTGTAAGGAGTCATAGGGCCATTAAACTTTTGTTTGTTAATTTTGTAAATTACAGATACATGAATATCAACATATCTGATAGAGTAAGAGAATCAATGTCAAGTATAAACAAGTCAAAGGAAAATCTTTACAGAAGACGGCACTAATATATGAATATGCAAGAGGCCGCACACATTTCATTGTATGCTATAAATACATACATGTATTAAGGGAACTTACTAACTTTTGTTAGGGATTTTGTATTGGAAAGAAGATTTGTGGGCCTATGTTGTATGTAAATAGAACTTTCTATTTAACTTTCTATTTACATAGGCCCACAAATCTTCTTTCCAATACAAAATCTATTTCCTAATAAAAGGATATGATTTGCAATTAATAGGCCGTTTGGGTAATGACATCTTTAATTTGGTTACCCACTTAACTGGCAAAATGTGTAAGATATCACTGATCTAAGGGGCTCTCTGAGAATGAAGAAAATCTGATGATAATATTGGTAATTATGGTAATAATGATGATAATAGTGCACATGTACTAATAGGCTCAGTACACTTGATATGTATATGTACATCTTTTCACACAAGAGGGAAATTTGTTGAAACATACATGTACATGTAGCTAAAGGGTGCACACACAGGATACAATTACATGTAATTGGTATTAATGTTTCAAGATGAAAAACCATACATACATGTGTATGTGTACTAATGCATGTGTACAAATATTTGCTCTGTATAGGCTTGCATCGGCTTGCATACATTTAGTCAAGGAGTTACTAGGCAACTCCTTGATTTATTACATTAAAGTCCCATTCATTAATATCAGCCTGAGCAGTTAAAGATACCATGATTTGACAGATACTGTAAGAAAAAAAAATGGACACCAAATGAAATAGTTTAAAGACAGAAATGAATTGAGTAGGCTTACATGTTTACATGTAAGTCATTTTGGCATAGTGTAATCATACTTGCAAAAACCCCAGAAAATAAGTGAAAATTTCTCTTTTAACACACTGAAAACCTTTTTCCTTGAATCTCAGTCTGGTGAAATACATGTACATGTATGTAAAAACTGCAATGAAATTATTTTGACTGATTTTTGCTGTAACCCTTTCAACATCTTGCTTGGATCTAGGAATATTGACTGTAGACTCGGTTGATGACAATAAGCAGACAGTATGTACAGTAGGGCCTACATGTCGTTCTGATGCAATGATAAAAGAGGTTTGGGGATTTGTGTCATTTAACACAAAAATGAAGTTGTTGAAAATGGAGGAAATGATTTAGAAATGCACTTCCTGGGGAAATTGTCAATAAATTAACACATGTTCACTGTTCAGTTAGCTCTGTAGTTGCAGTGGGGACCTTGTGTGCACAGCATAACATTTTATGGCTTCAGTATAGTTGAGCTCCTAGGCAATGAGAAATGCAGCATATTCTAGAAACTACTGTATAACGTGTAAAAGATAACAAGACAATATCAGTATCTGGTTATGGTATTTTATTTTTTTAGTTGTAGATGAAGGAATTAGTTCGTTTTTTTTTATATAGGGATTATGTAAAAACATGTATTTGCATGCATGAATAAATATCTTCTTTAGAGAAATAATAAATGTAGGCTTATGTGATTTTTATTAGTAGAGAACACATGGAGGAGGACTTGAAAATGAAAGATTCATGTACATGTACAGTAATGTCAGAGAGTTGCCAATTTATGTTTGATTGATTACAGTACGCCCTAAATGTACATGTAAACCTGTCTACACATGTACATGATTTCATAAAGTTTGCATGTCAAAGAAAGAAAAAGCACTGTAAATTTTCAGCATTATTCAGCCTTTTCACACGAGGGTAAAATTCATTGTATGGAAAGCTTAATAGTTTAAAGCTTATTAACAAATCAGCCCTAGAGCAAATTTTTCCTGTGTGAACGTTGATCTATACGATGTTCGTACAGATACGAACTCACGATCTAAAGACGGGTCAGAGCAGCCTACAGATATGAAGTTCGTATGGAGGAGGCAAGAGATTTTGTGTATGAACGGATTTACATGTACGTCTCTAACTGGGCGAAGCTAAGACCAGGCGCGCTTTGATTGACATGACCTGCTATTATTATGGGCAATGGCCCTACTGCACATTTAATCAGCAGTGAATCTTGAATGATCGCACCAATTTTTTGTGTGTGTGAATGACATTGTATGTAAAGCTTATTAACTAGTTAGTTTAAAGCTCTTTAAACTAATCAGCTTTACAGAATTTTGCCCCTGTGTGAAAGTGGGGATTGTTGAGAGTTCCCTGTTCTAGTATCAACAGTACATGCAGGCAGATGTTTCATAAGAAAGCAGATGTACATGTAGGCCCAATATGAGAAATAACTCATAATTTAATTAACTCATTATTATATATTATGCACATTGAGAAAATATGTTTTCATACTTTTATCAGGGATATATATACATGTACACGGGTCTGTTCACAAAGTTGGGCACCTTTTGAGGCATTTTTTCTTCAATCCCCTGTAATTCGATGAAAAAGTCTAGTTAGAATTTTCTTACGTGGCCATTCTATCTCTGGTGAAAATAAAAAGCATCTGAGAATCATAAACATGTTGTTCCACAATGTATTTTGGAAATAATTATGAAAAACCAGCGTGTGGATGTAACCGGACATGGTGTCCGTGTTACATCCACAAAGTCTCATTTTGAGACATAACGGCACATCCATAATGCTCTTGATGATAAGTATTTGCCTGGTTACTTTAGGCTCTCTATTTAATTCAATGCAACAACAACTGCAATGAGAGTATACTGACTTCAAGAGTTATTGATGAAAGTTTCAGATATTCTTTGGTGTCCCGTTCATCCACAATTTGTGACATTTGATTGGAAACCGTTACACCCACAACATTCATGATAAACTCAGGGAAGATGGTTATTCTTTTGTTAAAAGTTTTGCTTCATTAAGTCAGCACCATAACACATTGTACCCATTAGGATTTAGCTATGTAAGGTATCATGCATGTAGATATGCTGGTAATCTAAAAAAAAGGTGGTTGTGGATGTAACATGGGACACCAGTATGTTTTTGTCAATATTTTGAAAATGCCTCTCAAAACAATTTGTCTTGTGTTCTTCAAAAGCTTCCTGGAGGCACCAAGTACATTCATATAAAACAACTTAATGGTGTAAGTCAAAGTGTTAAAACTACAATGTTTTTACGATAAAATGTCACGTTTTGGTGCCCCAACTTTGTGAACAGCAACAAGGAGGAAAGGGTAAAATGCTTTCTTATCATACTGCAATTTTTTACACTGTGAAATAAGGGACTCTTATTTCAACTATACCGTCAAACACTTTCCCCAAAACAAAAATCTATATGTCTATACTCATACACTTTATCGTACAGTGTACATGTACATATACATGTAGAACCTATCATGGGGTTAGATTCTAGAAAATTATAGTCGTCACCAAACCACCATGCATATTGCATGTGCTTCGTGCCAAGAAGCTGGTTTGATCTTGAGTTTGGCAGATCACGTTCCATTAGGGTGAAGAGAAATTTTAGCTTTGCCAGCCGTATAATTCAGATGCTCACCTTGTGGATTAGCACAAAGAGTGTGTGTGGGTAAACCCTGTAGCTTTCAATTATCCATGTCGAGCTGATAAAGTTCACTAGACGTAAATCAAAATGTGTTACCTGAAGAATTACAGCATGGTAAAGGCTTGCCCAATGCTATGGCATGGACTAAAATATACTGTCCCATACTGACAATTCAACAACTATAGAAAAAACAATTTTGCATCATTTTTAATTCCCTTTACATGCACACACTCTGCAAGGCCAATTACACCATGTTTATATACAAATTTTTACACTTAGTACAATCATAATGATTTGTCCAGCTCAATGCTTTTGAATCACATACATGTATTTGGTGGTTGTGTGAAAATTGTGCAGTGTTTAATAGGCTAAGGGTGAAATTTACGGTCTTTATGGATCATAAATCAACCATGACATGATTATTGTGAATAGAAGTAATGCTGCAGGCAGATCCTTCACCACATTTGTGTTTGGGTGCAATACTGCTAGCACTATGGTAATTTCATGGAAATTTCAAGTTGCTATAGATGCAATATATTGACTTGACGCAGTCTTGTTCACCCCTTATTTTGGACAGAGGATAACGGATGGAGGTGACAAGATCACTACACAAAGATATGACATTGTAGAATATCACTGCTTTGTCAGGTTTGAAAGAGAGAGGAAGCAAGCAGGGTGCTGATAATAGTTCATTATTTTGCCAATGGATTATGCATTTTGTAAGAAAAATCAATTGATTTGACTGAATTAGTGAGGCATGTCAAAGCTCAATTGTCTAATGGTTAGTGATCCACAATACTCTCCCTACCGTAACATCAATCTTTACAATAGATCTAGGTCTAGAAAGTTGATCACATCTCCTTGTTAAGTTCTATAGGCTTCCATGTCTACATATATTCCTGTCATTTCACAACACAGTGATAATTATTTTAATTTTAGTGTATTTTTAAGGAATGTTTAATCAGAGACTGGTTCTCATCTTTGACTAGAGGCCTATACATGTACATGTACATGTATTTCTTCAGCATTCATTATTGAAGGTCTACAAGTTTTTGGGTTTTTTTTTCTTTCGTACACGGTGAAATACCACATTTCAATGGTTAAACCACAGACTATAGACAAAAAAAAAAATTACAATTCTTTTGTATTTAGAACACCTTCTTGTAGGAAATGTTACATGATCAAAATGTCACACAAATACAGTAAGTTGTATTTGTGTGAAATTGTTATTACTGTGTAAAAGGAGTGTGTTTAAGATACATCTACAATGCCTGATGGCCATTTGCAGTGTGGTTTTGTAAACCTTTCCACCATATTGACTTGAGAGTTTGATTGCACCTTGATACTTACATGGTGATGTAGGCTACAATTATACATGTAGTACATTTGATTTTTTGGAATTTTCCATTTATATTTGTCTGTTATTGATATTGCCATGGTTTTAGTTAAGCAAGAGGATCATTGATATTGTAACATCATCTTTGTGATAGAAGGTTTGTTGAATAAACAGACTCTAAACGAATCCATGCATTCAACAGAAGCATCATAATAGCACGGTAAACAAGCTTTTGTTAAAAGGGGAAATCAAGCATGTAGTGAATGGTATCCAGGAGAAACTGCTTGCACATTGGATGTCTGTTTAGGTTTAGTTCTGCTACTGTTTCAATGCTGAATTTAGATCTTCGCCTTGAATACCATTTCATGTATACAAATTGTATGTTCAATATGGAATTCATTTGTCAGTCTTTTTAGGTAAAATGTCATCTAAATAGCTCCTTTTTTCACTGTACACAGACATGTACATGTATAGTGTAGGGCTATGAATCTTATCCCCTTGCATTTATTTGGCTGTCATTTATTCTGCATGCCAGCTTGGAGATGCCCACTGTCATTGCTCTAGCATCCTTGTGTTTCCACATCTAGCATTTCACCACCGGACTTTGCTACCAGCAAAGCCACACTCTTGGGGGGAAATTCCCGTTGTACAGAGCAGGAGTATGTTATCATCTTCAATGTGGTGTACTGTGCTTGAAGCTATATGTTGTAAGCATAGGAAGGAAATGACCTAACATTGCCTCTGTACTAGACACACAATGTACTCTGTTATGGCCTACACGTTCATGTCTATTGAGTTTAATAGTCATGGACCTCCCATGTTACATGTAAATTTGGTGTTAAAATTTTCACATTCAAACTCTCTTTTATAAGATATTGAGTTACATTATATAGGTGTGTATAAGTTGGTTAGAAAGGGATGCAAATCATGTCAACAAAGCACCTTTGCAGTATTATTCACAAGTATTTACATGTATACAACATTTGCAAATTTTAATAGATAAATATTTAGGCCTACATACATATTAGACTATTACTGTATTTGTTGTTTTCAGATTGCATTATTCTTTGGTTTAGCACCCATTCAGTAGGAAAGTGAAGGTTAAGGCATTGAACTTTATTCCTGCTTTGACCTACAAGTGTAGGCCTACATGTCATGTGATCTCATATAAGAAAATTTTGTCCAAGTATGAAATATGTAGATTAAAATGTATCACAGCGTGCATGACTGCACATGTACATTATTATTATTTGGAAATGGCACCAAAGCAAATTTGATTTACGATTAAGGCAGAGTCATAAAGTTATTTTTTATAACCGGTGAAATATTTTATACAGACAGATTGTGAAATTTACATTACATAGTTTACACTGTGTATTGACTCACATTAAGCCCATAGGCTTTCTATCATACAACAGTTTCTCAGTTAATCTCCTTGGAAGAATACGAATGATTACTTGCATATGATTTGTTGCATAAATTTAAAATGCTAAACCATGGAGAAGTCACTCAAAATACTGTCTATAACTAGTGAAATCTTATAGCACTTGAAACACAGATTTGTAGAACATGGTGTTACTAGGTAGGCTTTTATTGGCAGTCTGAAGCATGATAACAGATTAGGCAATATGGGCTGAGTCAGGTACTAAGAACAAAATTGTGTCCTTTCGTTCGTGCAGAAATTGTTCATAACGATGCTACACAAGTCATTTCAGGTACCCTTTCTGACAGAATGTCTGCCTTCTGTGATGTTTGTCTTTTATCAATTTTCTATCTCTTACCAATTTTTCTCTCTTTTTGTTTCCATACAGGATTTGAAGAGCAGTAACTCATCCAGCGCATGTGCTGAAATCCAGTCCAGTCCCCAGAATGGCAAAATTTCTACTTCACCCAGACAAGATATCGCAATGCCTACACCACAGATAATGGGCCCCTTGGGGAAGAAAAGAATATCCCCTACTCTGAATCGCTCAAACAACAACAGTATGCATACTCTGAATGTGAACATTGATCTGGCCAATGCCAAAATGAACAGTGTTTCTCCAGGAAGACAGTGTCTGTCTGACTCCAGGCTAACGGTGAAACCATCAAAGAACATTCCAGCATCCAATAATCGCAAGAGAAAGATAGACATAGATGGTGCAGAGATTTCCAATGACTTAACAGTGCCAATGACCTCACCCAAAAGAAAGAAACTCAGTCCTCCGGATATATGCAACCTGAACAATATGCAGTCAAATAAAGATCTAACTGTTGACTGGAATCAGAATGAAAAAAATATTGCTGATGGGTCTTTTGGAAAGAGGAGATCAAGTTGGTCTGAGACTTCTCCTGATAGCTACAAGCATTCCCACAATATAGGTCACAGAAAGGTGTCACCAAAGGTGTCACCGAGAGTGTCCCCTAAAATGTCCAACTCCTCAGAATTCCCTGCACCCATTGCGTTGAAGGCATTGTCAAACTCTAAAGTGCAAAGCATTCACAAAGACACCCACAATGTGGAAAAACATGTCAACAGTGTTCCACCTAGTAGTGCAAAAGTGCAGCAGAATGGACGTCTAAAAAGCAGTACCACGTCTAATGGTGAACAGAAGAGACCAAGCTTTTCCCACAGTATCTCTAATGATTCTGTTTTTGAAGAAAATGTATTAGAACCCAATGAAATAGATGAAGAAAGGTTTGAGAAGGTCGACAGTGAGGTCGCCTTCAATAGGACGCCTGGGATAAAGAATAACACAGCAGGAGACATGGGAAAACCAAAACAAGTCACAGGAAGAACATCACCAAGAGGGGGTGTCAAGATAAAGGAAGTTATTAGGAAAAATACTCTTGGCTCAAATGATTCAGGTGTTGATAGCAAGAGGAAACGAAAAGGGTCTGTCTCAGAGAGTGTTGGAAGCGAATCTGTAATAAGCAGTTGCACTGAGGATTCATTCACTGATGATGGAAGCATGGCAGGACGTGAAGGTTTGAGCTCACCTGAAGATGGAAAACCTAGGAAGCGCAGGTTTAAGTTTGCAGACACATTACCTCCACGTGCTCCAAGGGTAAGACGAGAAGCAAGCTTGACTGCAGAGACAAAGGTCCATCTGCTATATGAAAGGGATGAATTTATTGAGAAAATGCCTGCAAAAGTGTCAGCTCCAAAGAAACCCAAGACAAGTCACAGTGAAAGTAACACCCAGGTAGATGATTTGTCAACAAGTGCATCAATTGCAACAAATGTCAAAATTACACAGGATGCAGATAAAGGTGTAAATGATGCCAAGGGGAAGAGAATCACAGGACAACGTATGAACATGACAAATGGACAGGAAAAAGCAAAAGTGTCAAAGAAACCTGCCATGAAAGCAAGACTAAAAGAAGTGACTTCTCCAACTTCATGCGCGCCACAACTTGCTACAAACACAAGTGTACAAACATGCACTCGATGTGGAAAACCAATGAAACCTCAAGGCAATAGAGCTCCAGAAGAACCGTTATCTGGTAACAGAAACAACCTTAAGCCTGACATTTCATCTAGCAGCAAAAGCAGCAATCCCAGCAGTACAACTCTGTCACCAACCACTAAAGAACAGACCATGGTCCCACATTCTGCAGCAACTCCTATGCAGTTGTCATGCTCATGTTCACAGGCTCAGAGGAGTATTTCAGAGCCTGCTGCAGACAATTCCCTTATGAATGCTCTAGCACCTTTACTGGGACAGCCGAGGAGAGCTTCTGTTGATGCTGCAGAGTGTGAAAAGCTGAATGCATCACTTAAAGGGGCTTTCCTGTTACGATTGTCAAGACATTCCATTGATGCACCTACCGCCATTGCCAACCAGCTTTCTCTACCTTTGACTCAGTTGGGTATCCTTCAGTCAGGTAAGCTAAGTACGTAATGCAGTCATTGAACCATTTCTTTTTTTTATGGGGGGGGGGGGTAATAAAAGAATTAATATATGAACTTAAAGATAAAGTTAAGTTCTGGTCATGCGATTACATTGTGAAATAAAGTGTCTCAAAGCAATTGGGAGAGGGTTGATCATGTCTACATAGGAGTTGGTGTGTACTATGAGGTTTTGGAATCGTGAAAATGATAAGAAATTGACCCAGATCTTGCTGGAAAAAAAATGCACTGCACACAGAAATGGGTACACACATGTGTAATGAATGTTTGGCCCAAACTTTTCAGTTGTTTCTCATCTTATTTCAAATATGGGGGCGTTTGCAGAGCAATCCTTTTCAGGGGACTTCTATTATAATGTTCTTCCAAACTGAAAAAAAGGAATGAGAAAGGTCACAGACTATTTTCACCTTTCCAGAACTCAACTTCTCATTAAATGTCCATTTCAATAAAGCATTAAGAAATTTCCTATGCAATCTTAATTCTCTCTTATTAATTTTGGAATAGAAGATGAGAATTAAATAATATCTGGTATCAAATCAAATAGAATTATTCTGAAACTTGATAAGATGTGCTTCCTCTTGTAGGGTGCATACCAATTTGGATAGCTTGTTAATCACTAGGCATGCTTTACATGTTTACCTCTCAGCTCTGTCCATGCAGGGCTGTGTGTAACTCATAGAGCTCATTAGAGAGCTCTATGCTTCAGACACCTGTGTAAGCTATTTATGGCCAGACAGCTTGGTCTTGCTTCAATTTGAACCATTGCATAGCCTCATCTCTGCAACATGTATCCATCCAGGAAAGGAATAGTACATGTAATGCTGTGCACCAAACTTCAAATCACAAGATGTCCATTTGTATTGCCTTTAATTTAATAAAGACTAAGCCTGAGTCATATCGAATATTTCATAATCCGGGATTTGACGGCTTTGATCCAGTCGAATACCGGTGCATCGATAAATGATGGGCGGTGAAAACAGAGTTGCACACAGTTGCACGCAGTGCATGCACCATGCACCGGTGACCGGTCCGCTGGCATCGCGGGCATATGTATGGGGCTCTCGCTGCTTGACATTAACGATAGCCCGCTAGCCAATGGCTAGTAAAAATCACGGCGGACTAGCCAAAATCTTAAGTTTCTAGTCCGTATGGCTAGCCAAAATATCACTCTAGTGTCGCACGAAAAGATGCTCATTGTCGACACATCCGACAATGATTCAAATTCAAAGAATTAATAATCTTACTTTGTCTTTGGAGAGCTGAATGGAACACGTTTGTTCGATGCAAAAAAAAAAACAATACAAAATAAACTTTTCGTCGCTCATGACTTCATTCAGCTTCAGATCATTTCCAAGAAGTAATTGCCAATTTGATGAGAGTGTGATATAGTTATTGCGAAGTTGGAACACTCGTACTCATGCCCGTATTTATCATGTTCGATTATACAATTGTCAAATTGACAATGCAGAGAGAGTGCAAGAATATTATCGTAAACTTCGGTTCGTAACAACAAAACGATTTTTGTCTCCCCCACCGGAGGTGAAGGCGAGACTAAGGGATCCAAATGGCGTCCGTCCGTCGTCTGTCCGTCCGTCACAAACGTTATGACAGATAACTTTGCAACCGTCGCTCACTTTTCAACCAAACTTGGGTTGTAGATGCACTGAGGGGACCTGCATGTTATGGTGCCGTTGGAGGTCACATGATAAGGTCAAAGGTCATTTCAGGTCAAACGTTAAAGTTTACCTGCAAGACTCTCTTATGACAGATAACTTTACAACCGTCACTCACTTTTCAACCAAACTTGGGTTGTAGATGCACTAAGGGGACCTGCATGTTATGGTGCCGTTGGAGGTCACATGATAGGGTCAAAGGTCATTTGAGGTCATACGTTAAAGTTTACCTGCAAGACTCTCTTATGACAGATAACTTTACAACCGTCACTCACTTTTCAACCAAACTTGGGTTGTAGATGCACTAAGGGGACCTGCATGTTATGGTGCCGTTGGAGGTCACATGATAGGGTCAAAGGTCATTTCAGGTCATACGTTAAAGTTTACCTGCAAGACTCTCTTATGACAGATAACTTTGCAACCGTCACTTTTCAACCAAACTTGGGTTGTAGATGCACTAAGGGGACCTGCATGTTATGGTGCCGTTGGAGGTCACATGATAAGGTCAAAGGTCATTTGAGGTCATACGTTAAAGTTTACCTGCAAGACTCTCTTATGACAGATAACTTTACAACCGTCACTCACTTTTCAACCAAACTTGGGTTGTAGATGCACTAAGGGGACCTGCATGTTATGGTGCCGTTGGAGGTCACATGATAGGGTCAAAGGTCATTTCAGGTCATACGTTAAAGTTTACCTGCAAGACTCTCTTATGACAGATAACTTTGCAACCGTCACTTTTCAACCAAACTTGGGTTGTAGATGCACTAAGGGGACCTGCATGTTATGGTGCCGTTGGAGGTCACATGATAAGGTCAAAGGTCATACGTTAAAGTTTACCTGCAAGACTCTCTTATGACATAACTTTACAACCATCACTCACTTTTCAACCAAACTTGGGTTGTAGATGCACTGAGGGGACCTGCATGTTATGGTGCCGTTGGAGGTCACATGATAGGGTCAAAGGTCATTTGAGGTCATACGTTAAAGTTTACCTGCAAGACTCTCTTATGACAGATAACTTTGCAACGTCACTCACTTTTCAACCAAACTTGGGTTGTAGATGCACTGAGGGGACCTGCATGTTATGCTGCCATCAGAGGTTACATGGTAAGGTCAAAGGTCATTTCAGGTCAAACATAGTTTACCCGCAAGACTCTCTTATGACATAACTTTGTAAACGTCACTTTCCAAACATTAGTAATGTAGATATATGCAAGCATAACTTATGCAGATTTATGCACTTGGACCTGTTGCATGGCAACAGAGAAAGCACAGGTAAAGCGCGACGACCTCCGCGAGCAAATTAGCGAAAGTTAGCCAACAGTTTGAAGTCGCCTTCACGTTCTCTGCTAGTATATGCTGTACGTTATGGAGTTTCTTTTTTTATTTGCTTTTTTCATGGTGGTTACGGTAGTCAAAAATCTGGCGGACTACAAATCGATGGACCGGTTTTTCCAAAACGAAATCGGGATTCGATGTCTTCGATCGAACACCGGCTATAAACCAATCGATTAATAAAGACTCTGTGAAACTTTAAATGACACGTCTTTTGTAAACATTATGATTTATGAAAGTTTTTAGATTTAGTTTAGTAGAATATTTCAAGAATAAACATGAGTTCATAAATAACCAAATCTGAATAAGTGAAGGGCTGAGGCACTGCCAATTTATTGCAAACCATATTATTTAAAAGATCATTTCAAATTTAGTTCCCTTTTTTTTCTTGTATCTTTTAATCTTTACATTATTAAACTGAATTTCAAATAGTTTCCCCTAAGTGTTGAACATTCTTGTACATGTACCCTTTATAGATCTTCAAATTCTAGAAAGGCTGGCACAAACACATTGTTAATTCATACATATCATACCACACTTAGGAAGAAATCAATCAGTCACTAAATACCATCTAAAGCTCTGGAGGCTCATTCCATTCCTACATCATACTACAAACCATCCATTTACTTCTCACTTTTAGAGATATAAAAACATGTACATTTGCACACATTGTGGAAATTTGCTTTGCAGCACAGGCAAATGTCGGGGGTCACCATGTTTCCCAAGTGTTAAATCAGCACAATGTAGCCTTCTGTAGGGGGATTCAGTTTTAAGTACAAATTCGTTGTGAAGGGCGATTGTGCATGTAAAGAATCCTGATGTGTGTTTTAGCTCTGATTATGTAGATAGATGTTCTGAAACAGACAGTAATGCATCACAACACATTAAACATGTTTACATTGACATTACCAACATACAAATGGAAAGACTCTGAGGCTTACATGTATGTTACTAATATTCTTGATCATCAATAAAAAGACTCAATATATCAGAGTCTCTATCAGACCGGGATATTTTAAAGAAGCATTTATTATATGAAACAGTATATTAAGGTGATTAAATTGGGTTCATTGAAAAAGCAAAACTGGTGCATTCAATTAAATTTATGTCATTTACTTAAGGTGAGTACTCTATAATTGGCACTTCTCAAATTGAAAAATGTAATATTTCCAAAATAGAAAATACAATAATTTGCATATTATGCGTAATATCTGTTTTATCTCAGTCATGGGCTGAATTCTATTGAGTAGGCCACTTTGTCAATCTTCAGAGATTCTCACAATTAACTAAAAATTTGATCTGTTTTTGCATATTGGTCAACATGTCAAGATACAGTGGAATCTTGTTATAAATAACACTTACTTAACAAACTCGTTATAAAAAGGTAATTTTACTGGTCCTACTTCTTTGGATTCTTTAGCCCTGATATACATGAGTAACAAGGTTTTGATGTAACGAGGTCATTTCCGTGATCCCAAAGAGTTTGTTATAACACTGTATATTCTATGATGCATGCACTTTCTACATGTACATGGGCATTCTAAATCCCATTTTCAACTAAATCAGAGGCCTACAGTAAGGACTAGTGTGATGGGACTGTGTTGAAACAGTGTAATGATGTTTTTTTCATAAGGAACTGATATGGGCTATCAGTGTCAAATCTTCAACTGGATTATGGGGGCACATACCGAAATAGACAAACGGTGCAGCTTCAACAACTCATCTCCAATTTCCTGACGTAGTCATCTATTCTTGTTTCAGTCATTTCCTCTGGCTCTCCTGTGGATTTCCTTCTCTTTTTTATTCTGTACCAGTTGGTCTGTTTTTCGTGATCCCATCCTCCCAATCTCTGTCTTGCTCCATCTCTATATCTGGGGAGCGTTTCGTTAAGTGTTTTTTCAGTGATTTTTACAGACAAATTTGCTCTCAGCCAATCAGATGCAAGGATTTCAGTAGCTTATAACAGTTGTCAGTAAAATCACTGACAAAGCACTTGATGAAATTCTCCCCTGTTCTCTCCTACCTCTTCCCTCTAGCTCTTTCCTTTCCCACCACTCCTTTCACCTTTCCATCTCTCCCTTCCCCTCTCATCTCTCCATCTCTTCCAATTCATAACTCTCCTATTCAATCATCTTTCCTCTTCACTTATCCCTCTCTTTCTCTCTCTCTCTCTTTCTCTCTCTCTCTCTCTTCTCTCTCTGTGGTGTCTGTGTCTGTCTCCGTCCCTTGTCCCCTTCTCTGTCTTTCTCAGATAGTAGTAGTTTCACTGCTATACATTGTTTTATTTTCTTTTACTACAGGAAACCTGCATACAGCTAATGGCACACCAAACAATGGTACAATAGCCACAGTCCCACAATCCAACGGCACTGGAACTACTGTCACAGAGTTTATCACCTCAAAGTCAAAAGTAGTTCGGAAGGTGGTAAAACGACCAGGTCTCAAGCCCTTTCATCGACGGAAATCAACCAATGGATGGAGAGGGGAAGGGAACCCAGTGCAGAAACCAGTTATCATAAATGTAAGAAAGATCTGCGTTGCTTTAGAACCTTTTATTTTCCCTTCTGAAATACAGATTGTGTAGGTCTAACTCCTTGAGAGAGGAAATTTGTGATTTGCCCTTTTCTTGCATTTATGCTCGGGGAGCATCACTTAGTGATTGAAGAGGCCATAAGCTGTGCACTTGTTTTCAAAGGCTAAAAAGTCACTAATTCTGTGCTTTAGGTGAATTTTGTTAATTTACATTGATTCTATGTTATATTCTGCTATTGTTGAAAAAACTACAAATGTCAAATAACCCTTATTTTAAAGTCCATATTGATGTCCGTGTAAAATTTTGTTTGACAAAATCAATGGGTCCTTAAGGTCCGCACATGTGATAAATTTTGTGGCTGACTAACATGAATTTCATCTCGATTTCAAACTGATGATAATATGACAAGAAATGTAAGAAAATTTCTGAAATTTATAGGCTAACCTCCTTGATATTCTCATTGCTCAGCCACCTCAGAAGTTTGGCGCATTGTAAGCGTCGTATTACGCATATTTATGGGGTGCTAGCTTGATGACCCATTTAGCTTATGGCCATATGTAATGCACCATGCAGGTGTCAAAATATCATTGTCCTGTCCTTAATTTAGAAATAGAGAATTTTCAAGAAGCCTTCTATTTGCATTCCACTGAAAAGTTTTGACAGCAATTAATTTACAAAAATAAAGAAGAATAAAATCTAATGTACAATGTGTATTTTTTCACCTCATGTTTATATTGAATATTACACATTAGAAGAGAACTTGAAGAGCCAGTATATATATTTTACACATCAGCAGTAGAATCAAAGAAACATGGCAAATGAATTTTTCTCTTTACCAAAACTACATCTAATAGCCCCTTTACACTATTTTAATACCCCAAATTTCTGATTTCTGGGTGTGACGTAAAGATCAAGATGATAAACTTGTTCAGAAGGAACTTGATAAGTGTTGATTTCAATTGCACACTATGGTTTAGGATAATGGCTATAATTTGAGCCATCTTTTGCAAAGTACCAAGTGGTGAGTTGAGTTTGTCTGCTTTGGGGTCTCAGTGAATTTTCAGAATTCAAAGATGAAAATAAACCATTGCTTTCATCTTAATCAGAATTAAAGGGATCATTGTTGATATTTCCCAACAATAGAGCGTAGTAATTAAAAAAAAAAAACTTTATTGGGGTGTTTTGCTTGTGTCAAATTCAATGATTATTTAGTGTCCTCTGAGCCAGAAGAGTATTAACTCTGATAGCGTCAATGTCCTCCTAGCTTCCTCTCATTTTTATCCTAAACTGTAGTCTGATTGGAATTTTGTCCTGGAAACAATACAGCATAGTAAAATAGACGTTTTACTTGTAGGGCTTGACGTGTGCTCTTAAGAACAGGGGCCAGGGACACATGGGCCCCCCAAATCTAAGTCCGGACCCCCCAAATTAAAAATTTTTAACATGGAGCCCAATGCATTCATTCCCCCGAAATGTCATTTTGGACTCCCTCCAAAAAACGGTAAGTGTGAAGGCCTGTCTTAAGATTACACTTCAATAACTTATTGATATAATCTTACACAAGTTACATTCAGCATCAATCAGTACCTGGATGTACATGTAAGCCTAAAGAAAAATACCGGCGTTGCCAATTTGAAAAAGAAGAGATGAGCCATTGATAAATCCTTTCCTTAATTTTATGATTAATAAAAAAGAAAAATCACCATAATAATTGGCAGACTATTTGTACCATAAAGCATACACTTTATCTCTTTGTTTGCAATAGAACCTCTCCTTGTGGTCCAGTTTCAACTATTTACTCCTCCTTCACTCCAGCGCCTATTACATGCATCTCACTCTAGACAATTTACTCCTTATTTTGTCTTTGCTTTTGAATCCAATGCAATATGTATGAAATGCAACCCTACAAATTTTATGTGGCATTCAGCCCAGTCAAGCTGTCATTTGTAATATGCCAAGTGATAAGTTGAGTGTAAATACTCTAAACACTCAGATCAGAATAATGCTACTTAGTCTGTAACGTCAGCCTCTATGATATTCTCCTTATATAAATGAAAATAACAATGTGTCATTTCAAAGGAGCATGCTATATGAATATTTTACAAGTGCGCTGACAGCAAACACCAAGCCTGAAAATCATTTTCCGTCATCAGCATTTAATAATTATTCCTCTTATTTGATAATCAATAAATTGCTATTAAGTTTTCGAAATGGCTGTGAAAGGTCTTTTTGTCATGCTTTGCTAGGCTCTCGATAAATTTTTGGTCCTAGTTCGGCATGCAGGTGGGTTTATATATAGCAGTGAAAAATAAAATTCAAAGTACATGTATATACTTAGGCTGTGGAGGTGGTAGTGTGGAAATTTGTGTTTCCATTCATCGATTCATTTCTATCATTTCTAAAAGCCACTAAAGATTAAAAAAAAAAGAATGTGAAATGACATGTGAATGTTGGTTCTTGGGTACATGTATATATGAAAATACTCTAGCAGTTCCACACTCTACATTTGTGAAGTCACAAGGGTGTACAAGTTATGAAATAAAGCCTGCATCTTGAGACTACATGAAAGGTCAAGTTTAAAAGGCATATTGTATTTACAGCTTTCTTGTTATATTGATACTACATGTGATTGGTAGCAATATGTACATTGCATATCAGCTGGCACAGACATACTTCATATCCTGTAGTTGATAGAAGATGTATGTACATAGAGACAGTTGTACTTCCTAGGTCAATAAGTTCTCAGGTTAAGTAATAAATGTAAGGACATGTATAGCAACATTGTATCTAAAAACGAAGAGTACGTTTAAATTTTTAATGTGTATTGTGATACAAAATAATACATTGTTTCATCAAACTGTCAGAAGTACAAGTTTGCCGAAATCCCATTGAAACGTATTTTAATTTTAATACACGCATTTCAATGGGATGTCAGCGAACTTGTAACTTGGGACAGTTTGATGAAACACTGGCCTGTATCGTATCTTCATCCTGGGAGCTTTAATTGAATTGTCTGTCCATTGATATTAGATATCAATGGACATGCAACATTGCTTTGCTTGTAAATAAAGGTTCTTTCATTGTTCTTAATCAAGGAAAAATGAAGAAGACCAACATAAATTATGTAAGATGAAAAATAATTTACAGAACAATTTATTTGTTTTCCTTCTTCACTGATTATTACATTCAGTTGAATTTTGCTCCAGTCAAAGTTATTTTTGGCTTACAGTTCAGTGGTTTGATGAGTACAGAAATAGGACCATCTTCAACAATTATTTTATTAACTTGAAGTCATAGAGCAAATTTCAACCGCAGCATGAACATTTTAACATACAACTTGTGTAGTACTGCTTTATAGTGTGTTAAATGAAATAGGATAATTTTTAGTCAGTAGACCTGTCACAAAGTTATTCAAATTTATGGATGTTTCTTTCCTGGGGACCTAGTAACGAGGTATTTCATTAACCTGTTATTAATGAATGAACTCCAATACTTGGAATCCAGTTTGCATACATTACTTGTTGCTATGTCTGATAAGCCTCTGACAAGCTCTGAGGGTGGTCAAGAACAACCTCTGTTTTAAAAGTATACATAAATTTTTTTATACATAATAGTTTTCCAGTAAAACACTTTAATTACTTTGTTTCATTGTATGATCTGACTATCATCAGAATGAAAGTGTGCAAGAAGTCCGCTACTGTTACGAGTCTATCAGAAGGAAAGATGATGTCATCAAGGCTAGAGATTGTGTCTTACTGAGAGCAGACTTGAGGAAACGGGACCTACCGTTTGTTGCCAAGGTAGCAGCGATTTATGAGGAGCCTGATACAGGTATGTCCATACTCACCAGTTACTATATCTCCTATCATTCTTCTTTTGTGTTGTTGATATATTTCTTGCAGTGTGATTGTTCAGGATCTTGTTGAATCTTTTATTTGTGATTCTGTGGTGTGTTTTCCAGCTGTTGATTGTAACCTATATCTGTATGTGAATGACATGCGTGATATGAATAAAAGTCAAAAGGTATGTGTAATATGTCATGGTACTACATCTTCGGTGTTAAGAAAAGATATATCATGTCTCATGTTACCATCATACATAGAACTGTCTATACTGTAATAGAGTACCAAAATGCTATTGTTATATTCGTTGTCTGGGATACTGGTTGCAAACAACAGAGCCCTTGCACGAGGTTCACCATGAAATCATTCAAGCAACAGGCTGGAGTAGTGGACATTCAGTGTTTGGCGCTGGTGTGTTCACCATGCCATTGTTTGGCACAAAATTGTTTGGAACCAGTAACCTTGACTACTTGGCTGTTATGACGTCACAATTCGGTACTCTATAGGCCATTTTCGTAATGCATTTCAATTTAATGCTTACTTGTCAAACTCCTAGTAATAAATTTTACATCCTGTTACAAGTCGTTGTATTTCAATAGTGAGAATGCAGATTGCATACATTAATTGTTGATAGGTTGGGCAATGAAAACATTTGTCTAACCTAACAATGTGTAATACATGCAATTCACATTCTGACTATGTAATAGTTTGTCATGAGGCAAACTGTATAGATTTTAGTATATTTCGAAAATGGCCTATTGACATCAAAGCCTCTATTATAAAGAGTTGCTGATAAGTTGAAATGGTCAATTGACTGAATTATCAGTGTTTGGGAAGGAAATGGGACTCGATCACTGGAGTGAATATTCTTGATATCAATCTTCTACCATGACGGGAACGTTGAGAATATGGTCTCAAACATGCATTGAGGTGACAATGGCATTGTAAATTCATATTAAGAAGTTGAACCTGTGGAAATCCACATGCAGCTTTTAGTATATAACGATGAGCAATGGCACTGCACTCTGTGCTATAAATTGTCTGCTTTTTGTTGGCAGCATATATGATGTAGAATTCTGTACATCAAAGTTATTTATGATTACCAATATTGTAGAATTTCAGAAAGAGATTCTCTGATTTTGGAAATAGATTGTGAGATTTTATTATATTTCACTTTGAATTTCAGTACAAAATCTGTCTTTACAAAATATTTCATTAATAATATTGAATTGTTAGCATTTTTCTGGAGCTAAACTTGTGGTTCACATAGTAATGTTTGTTACTTTATTGTGGTGACTGACAGAAGTTGTTCTCACCCTTGAATACACTTGCTGTATGTGATACATTGTATATTGTAGACAATATCCATGAAATGACACCACCACATTCACACCTACCTTGCAAGTATGTTTGTGTTCCAGTTGTGCTGGCCCTTATCAAATCGTTGACAGAAGTGCGTGTGGATATCAAATTAATGTGCTCTCGCCTATTTGTCACCTTCACAGCCTTTACAGCCTTCACATTTAAAGGTCCATGACATGTAGCCATCTCTTGCAAACAAGAAAGTTGCTATAGGGTTTTTCATTCACCATGAACTCTCGCTACATATTGCTAACAACAGATGAACATTCTTTAGCCTTAGGTGAGGCACATCTATCTCTAAATGTGTTTATTTTTCCTCTTGGGATGCAATCTCTCTGATAGGTTTTTTGTTTGTTCTATGAACCTCTGATAGATATTTAAAAAATCAGGGTATCGTGCACCATCTTGTGGTGAAGAGATTTCTCAAGTAGACATGAAAAGCAACAACTATTTAAACCAGTTTTCAGCCCTATTTTCTTTTTATAGTTTTTTAATTTTGTATCACATTCCAGCTGAGGAAACCTGATTAACTTGATGCTTGCTGGATTTACGCAGTAGAAAATACCGGTATAGTGACATTTAAATATCAAAGTTTGACTGTAATTGTATAGTGAACTGCCTTTGCGTAGAATTTTCTATTTCCTCTGAGCTTTTTGATGTGATATTCAATTTTTCTTAGACCCCTGTTACACCGGAATCCTAAGGAGTCTCGGGGCGCCTCGAAACTGGTCTCGGGTAGGTTTCAAATCCTTTGTAAACGGACGAAACCTACCCGAGACCACTTCTGAGCAAACCAGTCTCGGACTACCTAGTGATGTGGTCCGAGACTCGTTCGGGGGCGCCCCGAGACTCCTTAGGATCCAATGCAAATGCTAACCTACCCGAGACTGGTTTGTGCACTGCTAGCTCGTGCGTTAATACAGTCCGCCCACGCCCACACAACGTCCGCAAACAGAAAGTCTCACTCGAAACCTGTCTCGGGAAGCTTAGCATAAGTCGGTATAAACGCACAAAAAACAGTCTCGGGTCGCCCGAGACTCCTTACGATTTTGGTGTAACAGGGATCAAAAAATTTGGGTCAGCTTTTTTAAAACCAGTCTCGGGGCGCCCTGAGACTGGTCTCGGGTAGGTATTTTGGTGTAACAGGGGTCTTAGGTAGCGTAGAAATCAATATAAGTTGAACCCTTATTGATAACCTGATTATAGTACTGGTTCATATCAAGACTAGAGGGCTTCGAACAAGACAATTCCATGTCTACAAAAACAACTTCTTACAGCTGTAGGAGCCAAGTTAACTTGGTCAAATTTGGAACAATTCTGCAATTTCACAAAAGCAGCTACATGTAGGCCTGAATGACCTGATTTTTAACTTTGACAGTAAATTTCCAAGCTGGCCATAGCCACTGTAAAGGAAAGGTAAATTCATTTATTGCTGTTACTGAAAAAAGAAAATCATACATGTAGGCCTGTTGCCGTTGATCTGCCAAAATGCCTACTTTGTAGACAATTGTATTGCCAAGAGCAATATTTATCACATGTATGTGCTCTAAAATTGACTCTGCAATACAGGCATATATCATACATGTCTTCTAAAGGTGATCATGGGAATAAAAGTCTGCATTATTGACAGATGATTAATGCCCTCTCCAAGGAGTTGATTGGCTAGAATATGACATGTGTAATGTAGAAATAACAAATAAATCCTTATCCAAATACATTTACCTTTGAACATTGACAATATAAGGTACAAAGCACCCCTGAAAATTATATGAGATAGTTGATGTTTAGAAAATAAGCAATTAAAAGTCATATATTTTATGTCAAGGCATACACAGAAGTTAACTTACTGCAGGCCACATGTTGTGCAGGTTTGTAGATTGGTCTACTTACTTTTGATTTAGATTGCATTTATAGTTTTCAAAAGCATGATATGAAAATTTGAATATAACGCCTACCATGCAGTGTGAAACACCAAACACACAGAACAAACAAATATTGGGTGATTGGGCCCCTTTAATGATCATTCTCAAATTGGATGAGACATTCATTGCCTTGATATATTACATCACAAGCACATATCCTGTGTCTGGGGACAAACTATTATAAATAGTCTGTGTTTATGCCACATATTGTATTTCAGCGATCACTATCACAACATAAAGATCATACTGCAAGCAAAGCCTGTGTTGAAGTGGGGTAAGTCCCATCTGTTTTAGGGAGAGATGATTGAGCATGTGTAAAAGTTAGAGATTGTCCATCAGTAATGAGGCTCTTAGGAGAATACAACGGTCACCCGATACTCTCTCTGTCAGTCACTCAAGGGTAGTTTAGATTCAGGGGTTGAGGGGCAAACAAAAAGATGATAGATCTCTGCATTAGGAAGTGGGCGATATGAGAAAGATGAATATGATGCGAGAGATGATACATCCCCTCCCTACCTGTAGGTATAATTCTCCTATCATCTTGAATTTCTACTCTGTCACCCAGTGGGTATCTCATTCTCCATCCAATCCAAGTATTGCACATTTTATGAAATTGAGATATCTCTAAAATCAGTACGATGTCAAGAACATGATGAGAATAAAAGATATCAGAGAGATTAGACTGTTTGTACTCTAGCAGGATTACCAATGTCGGTCTGAAAAATGTCAGTCAAAAGACTGGATCAATAATATTGTAAAGCCTCCAATTAGGTCATAATTGAGGAATTTATATGTGCAGCTTGTTATGTGGCCTTTTTGTTCTGATACCCTTTTTTAATGATTTTAGTCATGAATATTATTTATGCGAAGATTCCCTCAAAATAACTCTCCTTTTTGTTGTTGTATTTTTATAAAGTTATTTTGTGTTTAGCTTTAGCACATTATCCCAGAAAGTAATCCTTAACCTACATGTATTGAAACTTGATATTGCCAAGAAAGGCATGACCTCAATAAATTGAAATTTATATTTTACACAGTAAGCCTGTACCTATATAAACCTTTTCAATCCCAAGGTGATAAATGTAATTTACATTTTCTACTATTGAATTTTGACCTTATTGTTATATAGATCCTGTGTACTTTTTAGTTATTTACAAAATTTATAACATCTCTTCCTTGAAAACCTCATTCTTTATTCAGCACATCATGAGCGGGAAGGAGAAAAATGTTATAACTAATATAGATGTACTCTAACTTATCTGATGTACATACTCCTCTCCAACTTCCTGCAGGCATACTCATACTGTATGCAAAGGACACTCTAGCATTTCTTGCTGCAGCTCACGTAGTATCCGCTCATCTGCGGCCCACACAGTACTCCTAACACGCAGGCTACTAGTGTCTTTATTTGGCATTCCTGATATACAAGACACCCATGGCCATACACCGCCATGCTTAGACTAAAGGCTTGTGTGGCAGGGGAAAGAAATGGAGACGATTGATTGAATTTGATCGAATCATTCTAGTCCTCAGCCAGTGAGGAAAGGTGCTATGTCACAGCATTTAAATATTTTCTCTCCCAACCAAGGCAGTGATATCTTAATGACATTTTGATAAATTTGATGAGTTGGTGGTAGATTGTTGATAATAGGATATTATTGACCTAATTTTAGAGAGTCGTAAGTCTTTTTATTATCTGCACTGTTTGTTATGAGAATTGTAATATGGATGTTCCTCGGTCAAGTTATGATTTAAAATAGATTTATTTTTGCGGAGCTTGACCTTTAAAGGATTCTCCTGTGTTTTGCTGTAGATATTTTGAAATGAAAGAGTAAGAATTTTTTTCCCCTGCTTTTTATTAAGCCTAAATTTTATAAGACTAATAATCCAGGTAAAAGACAAAATGATTGGACTCAATCTAATGGTATAGAAAGTGTTGTTTGTTTTGAGCATAAGTTCTAGTTACATGTATCTCTCTGGATTGTGCATTAGGGATGGTTGTATATTTTGTACTTGCAGAGAATTGTTTTTCCATAAATTGTTTTTTTTTCAAATTGTGATTTTCTATAAATCAGCACTTTCTTTTTTTTATATATCATCCCAAATATAGGTCTTATAATAATAATGTTATATATATATATATATATATTTTTTTTTTTTAAAGCAAGCTAGGTACATATTTGATTTAACACTAATCCTTATGTTATTAAATGTTACTTGTTTAATACAGTGTTCCATTTTTTTGCAAATGTTCAGTACTGCCATATTACATGTACCAAAGTATTATTGAGCGAGGCGCAATAGAATCTGTTACCACCCACATAGGACTGAGCCAGATATTATTCATCCACTCTTCCAGCAATACTTCATGCTTGTTTTTTTTTAATTGCAGGTCTCTTAATTAATGTGTTCCTTTGTTAATTTCTTCCTAGCCATTTAACATCTATTATCGTCGATCAATGAAACATTCTGTAACCCTGCCTGTTTGACTATTAAAGATGAGTACAATACATGAAGTGAATAGATTGTGAAATCAATATCACATGAAGATACGTCACTGCACTGATCAAGAGGTTGGATCAAAGACATCTATATTTATGAATATTCATGACACTTTGGGGCTTGAGTTACAACAGTACAAGTAGCACAAGTTGTCTGTGATTCTCAAGAAAGAGTAATTAGTTCAGTTATATGTATAGGTCAATTAAATCTTCAATACACAGTTTAAATAACCTTTTTTATTTCTGGATGAATTAAGTAACAAGGTTTGTTACTCCATGTCTCCATCCGTAAGATGAATGCATCATGCAGGCGTCACACTGTCCCGAAGTTGAGACAAGATGGACACACGCTAAAGGAAATGTTCAAATTCGGCTCTGATCGTGTAG
The DNA here is from genome assembly GCA_025617745.1 of Heliocidaris erythrogramma. Classification (NCBI taxonomy): domain Eukaryota; kingdom Metazoa; phylum Echinodermata; class Echinoidea; order Camarodonta; family Echinometridae; genus Heliocidaris; species Heliocidaris erythrogramma. Next base: position 3,484,347 of record CM046855.1, on the reverse strand, counting down.
ACATCGGGCCATTCGTGAGGGCATCTTAAGCCATCGTATGACCGCCTGTGGTGTTTCTCAGGCTCCGGCAGCAGCTTTGTGTGTGGTGGCAGAAACTTTGGCATGTCAATAAATTGCCCGAAGACCTTGCGAAGGTTCATTATCGTGTTGAATTCGTGTGTCCATTTTGCCCTTCGTAAGGCCATCGTGAGGGCATCTTGTCAAATCGTGTGATCTTCGTCTTTACTTCATGTGATCATCGGTGCCCAATTCTCGCTACCTCAAATATGCAATTTTCAACGTAGAGGGCAATATTATGCATGGAAATGGTCCGCATTTTCATTAACTTCACTTCCGGTCCGTATTGAAATACTACGGCTTATGAATAAAATGAGTGCTAAAATGCTTAATTTTTGGATCGCATGACATAAACCACTCAAACTTTGAAAATGCAACCAATTGTCTCAATAAATCATGATGGTATCTTTTCAAACATGTCAGATTTTTAGCTCACCTGAGCCTAAGGCTCGAGTGAGCTATTGCGATGGAAATTTTTGTCCGTCGTCCGTCGTGCGTCGTGCGTCGTGCGTCGTCCGTTAACTTTTTACATTTTCATCTTCTTCTCCAAAACCCATGATCGGAATTCAACCAAACTTGGTAGGAATCATCCTTAGGGGTAGGGGACCCAAAGTTGCTAAAATGGTACATGTGGCCCCCAGGGGGGCCCAGGGGGAGGGCCCCCAATTGTAAAAGCTATGTAAATTTCAAACATCTTCTTCTCCAGAACCAGGCATAGCTCAGACTTGGTATTGTGTATGGAGATACCTCTATAGATGAAGAATGAATGCTGTTCATGAAATTTCTCTGAGTGGCCCTATAGGGGCCCTGTGGGGGTAACATACTGGAGGGGGGGGGGGGGGGGGGGCGCTGCCAGGCAAAATGTACATTCTGATCTTCTTCTCCAAAACACATGATCGGAATTCAACCAAACTTGGTAGGAATCATCCTTAGGGGTAGGGGACCCAAAGTTGCTAAAATGGTACATGTGGCCCCCAGGGGGCCCAGGGGGAGGGCCCCCAATTGTAAAAGCTATGTAAGTTTCAAACATCTTCTTCTCCAGAACCAGGCAAAGCTCAGACTTGGTATTGTGTATGGAGATACCTCTATAGATGAAGAAAGAATGAATGTTCATGAAACACTGAGTGGCCCTATAGGGGCCCTGTGGGGGTAACATACTGGAAGGGGGGGGGGCGCTGCCAGGCGAAATGTACATTCTGATCTTCTTCTCCAAAACACATGATCGGAATTCAACCAAACTTGGTAGGAATCATCCTTAGGGGTAGGGGACCCAAAGTTGCTAAAATGGTACATGTGGCCCCCAGGGGGGCCCAGGGGGAGGGCCCCCAATTGTAAAAGCTATGTAAGTTTCAAACATCTTCTTCTCCAGAACCAGGCAAAGCTCAGACTTGGTATTGTGTATGGAGATACCTCTATAGATGAAGAAAGAATGAATGTTCATGAAACACTGAGTGGCCCTATAGGGGCCCTGTGGGGGTAACATACTGGAAGGGGGGCGCTGCCAGGCGAAATGTACATTCTGATCTTCTCCAAAACACATGATCGGAATTCAACCAAACTTGGTAGGAATCATCCTTAGGGGTAGGGGATCCAAAGTAGACCATGGGGGTGGGGGGGGGGGGGGGAATTATGTTAATTTCTAACATCATCTCATGTACATCTTCCTAGTTGTTTCAATTTCTAACATATCTCCTGGTGGTGCTAGAGAGAACATGCACCAGATATGAATTGATCCACATCAGGTGAGCGTCGTGCCCCCTGGGGCTCTTGTTTAAATACCTGTGTACATTTTCAATGCAAAAAGAAAAAAAAATTGTCGACCCAATCGGGATATTGTCAGCACTGCGCATGCATGTTTTGCATGACAAACGCCATCTGTTGGCGAAATTGCGTATTTGGGGTAGCGAGAATTATCATAGGAAGGCAACATGACTATGTGAAGCCCTCGCCATGCCTGCTTGTAGCCTTCATATTATAGTACGATGACATCGAGATGGGATCACGGTGCCGGCGAAGACAGCTGAATTTGAGTAGCTAAAGCATTTTCCATGTGTACTGAAGCTTATAATTGCCAACCAGATGACGAGATAAGAAGACGAGAAAACAGGTTAAATGACGAGAATGACGAGTTAAGAATGTCAGAAGACGAGAAGACGAGATAAATGACGATAAGACGAGCTGTTAGAATTCGGCAAGTCGACTTATTCTGGACAAGAAGTTGAGAAGACAAGTTGTTGGAACTCGGCATGCCGACTTATTTGAGACAAAAAAAACGAGAAGACAAGTTGTTGGAACTCGGCAAGTCAACTTGTTTAGGACAAAAAGATAAGATGAAGAATTGTTTGAACTCGGCAAGTTGACTTGTTTAGGACAAAAAGGTAAGATGAAGAATTGTTTGAACTCGGCAAGTTGACTTGTTTAGGACAAGAAGACGAGATGACAAGCTAATGCAACTTGGATAGTCGTTATCTCGTCTTCTTGTCCCAAACAAGTTGACTTGCCAAGTTGCATTAACATGTCATCTCGTCTTCTTTTCATAAACAATTCGACTTGCCGAGTTCAAACAACTCGTCAACTTGTCTTCTTGTCCCAAACATGTCCGCTTGCTGAGTTCCAATAACTCGTCAACTCGTCTTCTTGTACCAAACAAGTCGACTTGCCGAGTTCAAACAACGTGTCTTCTCGACAACTTGTCCATAATAAGTCGACTTGCCGAGTTCCAATAACTTTGTCTTCTCATCACTTTAACTTGTCTTCTCGTCTTTTTATCTCGTCATCTGGTTGGCACTTATAAGCTTCCGTAAGTATCCCGATTAGCAATTGAATTCAGGGGTGTTGCTAGAGGGGTGTGTGTGTGTGTGGGGGGGTGTCACACCCCTATTCAAATTTGCTGTCGGCAAATGCGTCACCTGCGTCGGCAACAAAAAGAGGGGGAAAAGGGAGAGGGAAGAGAAATGGAGAAAAAAGAAAAGGAGAAAAAAGAAAAGACATGGGAAAGGAAAGGAAAACAAAAACGGAAAGAAAAGAAGCCAGGAAAAGGGAAGGAAAGAAAATAAAGGGAAAAATTGGCATATTTTTTGCTCACTCGCTTCGCTCGTTCGTAAAAACAGTGGAAAGTTAATCTGTTGACTACTAAATACTTTAACTCTCATAGGCTTAATACAGAAGCCACCCGGTTCCTGTAGTCTATGGGTTAATATTCGGGTAAAAGGTGTCCCCCTTCGGCAATGCCATGGCTGCAGCCCCCTCCCCAAGGACTTTCAATGTTTCGATATTCGGGCAACCACCACTTCATATTCGGGAGCGAGGAGAAAGAATATCCACATATTTGGGCAGCGAGGTTCCGAGATAATAATGTAAATTCTGTATGTAATTTCTGTACATTTTCTAAATGTTTTTAAATGTTTTTTAAAGTTTGCTTAAAGTTTACTTTAAAAAGTACAAAGTTGATATTTTGGCAAAAGGCATCAGCCCCCTCCTTGCAAATATAGGTCTGTATGATAAAGATCTCTACATCTGTGATTTTCTTGTATTATTATTTGTGGGGGGGGGGGGGGGGGGGGAACTAGGGTGCAGCATTTCTGTCGGCAATTTAGGTGTCACACCCTAAAAATATGTCGGCAAATTTGGGTGTCGCACCCCCTCCCCATTCAAAATGTTCTAGTGACGCCCCTGATTGAATTTCCAACGCGTACGGTCGGGCGAAAGTTTTATACCAATGGGGTCACGTGATGCCTTCGTTACCTAGTTTGAACTCATCGTACTCTCAATACAACGTCGTGTAGCCATCGTGTGGCCTTTCGGGTAAACTTTTTAATAAAAATTCACATCTTCGTGTAGCCTTCGTGTGGTTCGGGTGCCGTCGTATGACCTTCTATCAGCATCGTACTTGCTTCGGCTGTTGATGGGCTGTTAACCAAGATCGGGGCCAACTTGGCGCGAAATCAAAAATTCCATATTCGTATGGCTATCTTGTCGCAAGTTCGGGACAGTGTGACGCCAGCATCAAGGTATACAGAATAATGAAACTATCACTAACAACTGTTGGAGTTACTAGCCCAAAATTATTGGATGTCAAGCTTTTAGGGGGAATATCAAGGCAAAGAATGAAATTGTTGTCTTAAGAGAGGAATATAGTGACACCATTACAGAATTGAGGCCACCTATCACATTACAACTCAATTATGAAACCTGCCAACCAAGTACATGTACTCAAAATCCCATTTATCATGAGCTATGGTATTGACTATTGGGGTGTTGCAAGAAAGTTGCGATTGATTGCAAGTTGCAACTGATCGGTACTGACCAATCAAAATCATTGTTGCAAGCGCATCTTCTTGAATGGGCAGACCCTGAACCATTCAGAATGGTTGTTGTAGTTTGCTTTACAATTTGCAATTGATTGCAACTTTCTTGCAACACCCCATATGACTATCATGCTATGGTTATAATGGTGTTTGAATATGAAGGCATATCCAAAACAGATAGATACATGTGGATATCAGCTAGTGGCAGAATTTCATTTTAAATTGTAATTTATTGATGCATTGAAATAAGGATTGCCTCATGAATGCAAACATCTAAGCTCCTCCCAACTCCCAACATAATGTTTTACATCCTTCCGTCTCAGTGATGCCTTGAAGTGAAATATTGATTTGAAGAGATAGTAATGCACCAATTTTATTGAGCTGCCCTACAAGTTAGTTTGTTATGCCGTATCAAACTAATTAGGGTTGATTGCCAGTGCTATTTCAGCTAATAACTCACAATGAATGTAATGGTGCAGAATAGTGAAAAGTGCTTCTCTAAAGAGTTATTTTCATATTACTCGCAAAATTATTTCCCTTCAAGCTTTTAAAAGTACAAGTTGGGTATGGACAATTTTTATGTTTTGGCAAGTTTTGGAGATTCAAAATCCCAGACAAAGTTTTGCATGTATATGTAAGCATAAATTGGTATTTTGGAGCTTATGTTACACATTCATATCAAGGCATTAATCTACATTTGCCACTCTCCACCCCAGGTGTTAAATGGGTACCCATTATGATGCAAATGCATTGTGACTGGAATAGTATATGTGCACCTGTAAAATGGCTGCCAGACTGGAATGCTCCGTATAGTAGAGTGGAGAATGTGCACTATAAGTGCAGAATCTTAACTGGTTTCAATGACCGGGGTAATAATACACTGTAAATTACTTTGATCAGTTACTAACTGGAAACGCACCATATAAAGGCAGGTATTATTATTATTATTATTATTATTATTATTATTAAGGCAAACTAGAACATTCTAACCCAGTACATTCCACAAGTTTAATTACCAACCTTGTATGTAATTGAGATTTGCCATTTTTCAAAATTTGTGTCAGGAAAAGAATATTCAATAACATGTGCAAAAGTTCCAATGTAAATCTGTATATTTCACACTCATTGTGCAGGAAATTATGCTGAAAGTTCCATGGAAGTTGTATCCTCGTCTTCCATATTCTAGAATTTTATGCTAGCATAAGTGGAAAATAAAGAGGGATTGTCACACTTTGGTAAGGTAAACATGATTGTCTTATTTCCTTTTCCAAAGTGTCTTTTACACTTCCTCCATGAAGTTTTAGAAGTCAACCATACATGTAGATAAAGATTTAAAAAGCAAAACAGTAATGAAACTATAACTATATAGGCCCAGTTAAAACCGGTGATCTCACAAAGAAGTGTAATCTAGTACTTTTTTTGACTGAGTGAACTAATTTCTGGCTTTGAAGTTTATGGGATGGGTTAACTTAAAGGGCGAGTCAATTAGAATCAACATTGGGGCTAAAAATGTAGTACATAGGTCCAATGACACAATTCTGACATTTTTACAGAAAAAAAATTGCCCAGTAACAAGAAATTGGTCAAAAAACTCACTAATTTGGGAACGCCCCCAAAAATTGACAGCTGATTGGCTAGAGCGATTTGACGTAGCATCGGGAAGTCCCCCGCGAAGTCACTAAGTTTGACTAATATGTTGGCAATGTAAATGAATGATAATTTATCCATTTTCATATCACTATTTATACAATTTCGACAATCTTGAAGTCCCCCAAAAGGATTTGAATAGGTTGTTTAGACATTTTAGTAGAGGTCAAATGACAAGTCTGGCATTTTTTACCCATGATAATTCCTCTTTTGGATTAGGTTTATGTTTTGGAAAAACGTAATATTTTACAGACAAGTAGACGTGTGGACAGTCGCTTTACTGCTGACCGTACCTTGCGAATCTTTGTGTGCGTGCTTATGATAACAACCAAGTACACTGAAAGACTGGATGAAAGTCTAAATATATTACAACAATTATAGCAAAATCGTGTGCTGCAAGCTAGCTGCCTCCGGGGGGGGGGGGGGGGGGGGGGGGGGGGGGGGGGGGGGGGGGGGCGCTCACATAATTATGTCACACATGTATGTGCCACTGTGACGTCCCCCATTTTCAACCTTCTCGAGTCGCTCCATGATATGCGATTTTCAGATTTTCACTAACCGCACCTCGATTGGCTTCCGACTCGCTCGCTAGAATATGAGAAAACAATGCGCACAGCCCATTGTCGGGAACGGTCGCTACCTAGCCTCCCAGGCCAGCGCGGGGGAGCTGGACGGCCTAGTGACCCTAACTGAACGCGGTATTACTAGTGCTAGCGGCGGCTCGCGAGATCAATCTGCATGCGACATCGAGCCAGTGCAGTGGCGCGGCATGTACAGCGTTAAAAACAGCGCTGCGACAGCTGACTCAGCTCATGCACCGTATGTATACCAGAGTAGTGAGATTGCGAGCAGCTAAAATTAGCTCTGCCCATGAGCCCGTTCACTCCTTAGGCCCTCAAAAATGAGCTTCCTCAATTAACCATTTAGCTCCTTAGCCCCCTGTTTTGAGATTGGCAGCGGCACACCCACATCCAAAAACAGGTTGAGTGCACCCCCCCCCCCCGGGCTCTACGGTACGGTACGGTAGACCTACCCTCTTTTTCTCCAGTGACTCCATCTTCAGAACTGCAGACCGACTCATGTTTTTTTAGCTCCCTGTGTTTGGCTTCCAGTTCCACAGCCCTCAGTTCCCAGTCTGATGACAGGGATAGCTGTCGGCCGCAGCATTTTATTCTTGGGCGCAAATCCTATAGCTGGTCATACAGCCCCTGGCCTGAGGGCCTGACTATCGAAGTCCTCCTCCCTGAAGTGGTCACTGCAAACAGTACTGTGAGCGGAAGGGCCATCCCACTGAGCTAGCTCGCGTCAGCTTGATCCTTGAAATCAAATTTTTCGAGTTGCATCATCTTTAGGAAAGGTGTGCAGACTGACACCATCGCTGTGCCTTTGCTGCCCCAGCAACAACACATCTCCTCGGCATTTTCTTGAGATATGCACTCCTATCATGCTATCCAAAATTCCCTGCACTGGATATACACAGACAAGCGTCGTCCGCTAGCTAGATGTTCCCGATGGTACGTCACAGGTCACCTGACAAGGCACGTGACTGGGCCCTATTTTTCGAGGGGCGTGACAGACTAGCTGATAAACGTGCGATTTAGGCAATTTCAACGAAGCTTAGAGAAGTACACAGATCTTTTTAATAAAAAGTATATGCGATTTCTAGCAATATTGACACAATACTTTGATATTATCATGAAATGTAATTCTAATTGACTCGCCCTTTAAAGCTAAATTAATTTTGCATTGCATGATTATAATTATGAAATGTATTTAAAGTGTTTTAAACTTGAAATTCTTTGTTGCTAAATTCATTCAATTATACATTAACCCATCCCAATAACTTCAGTGTCTGAAAGTAGTTCATTCAGCAAAAAAATTGTACTCCATTATGCTTCATTATGACATTACAGGTTGTAAAAGGCCCTATCTAGAATCACGGAATATAGAAAAAAATCCAAGCTTGTGCAAAGGAATATTTAGAATGTAAATGGTGCAGAATCATTCTACACGTATAGTATTTATTGGTTGCAATATAAAGAAAATAAACATTGAGTGAAATATCCCAGAGAAGTAGAAGACTGAAGGTAATTATGGCAAATTTCTATCTAGGCCTATAACATATTTTTCATGGCAGTTTTTCAAATACCTTTTTTCCCCGTTTTTAATACTTGATATTTATTGAAGATGAATGGAGGCATATTTTCTATTTTAACATATGAATGATAACCCTCTGCTTTAACTTTAACTTTATAAAAGATTTTTCAAAAGGATTTCCATCATTCAACTTTAGGAGAGTAACTTCAATGAAGATAATAATCTGCATTCAGCCAGAAGAAGTATAGGAGTAGGCCTATGAAGAAGATGTTGTAGCAAAGCTAATCCTTTAACAAACCACCCTCTTGGTATTAAGTTGAAATCAATGGGATGACAGGAATCACAACTTGAGTGTGGCTTGTATGAAGGTGTAGTTGACAATCATTTATTCATTGTCACAGCTATACAGCTGCTTGTATTGATCAGCTGTAGAGAGTGGGATGAGGGAAGCTATGCAATCTGATACATTCAAATCCAGTCTCTGTCCTCACTCGCCACAAAACTATGTTGACATTACATCTATGCACTTGGCAACTCAGTGCATAACCTTATATCATACAACTCGTACATGTATATCCTATAGCATTACGGGAAGCACTGAATAACTGAACATGTGAAGAAGATCACTGTCATATAAACAATATGAATTTCCACAAGTGTATATACTAAAGACTGAGCAGTGCAAACACAGTCAGCTAATAGTCTGAAATTACAGACCCATTCAAATGTGTAGTTAATGGCGCAGTTCCTTGGTTACCCTTTGGGAGCACAAGAATAACAGTATGTTTCAACTCGTTTATTACTATCACAACCTTTGTCCCACGTTGTTGGTCCAAAATGAGCAGAGCTTCTAAGATTATTTGTAGCCAACAGGATTGGAAATGAAGCGAGTGAAAACCCTCTCCATCTCCATTTATGTGGAAGACCAAATTGGCTTCCACTCCAGTTGTCGAGACATGATCACTTATTCTACATCTACATCTTGGAAACTTGTGCATTACCAAGTACATTGGACATGTAGGCTTACTGAGAGTCTGGTTTACATACAGCTGTGGTAATTACTAAATTTATAAACCTTTAAGCCAATGAAACTGAGAGAAATTTCCCAGTTTTTGCCTACATGGTTCTCAAAACCCAGATACATGTAAGTACTATTCATAGGGGTTAATATACCAATGAAAGTACATGAATGTAATAAACATGATTGGAATGTAATCTAAAGGTAACACCCTTCCATACTGAGCATACTTTATTGTCCTTATCAGTTCATTACATTGATATATGTTACCTGACTTTCAAATTATATTTGGTCCATGAATATTCCTTTAAAGTGAGATTGTGCACTTTTGAATGTCTGATTTTAGAATTTTGAAAGTATTAAGCATGTTTACTTTCTCTTTCATTGTATAATTATCTGTTTTTATCCTCTTGACTCTGCTTTTTTCTTGTACCTTTTCCAGGTCACGTCAATGTTCTGTACACGCTGTAGGCATACATGTACATTGTTTACTCTTTGTAGTTTGTACTGTTATTTTGGCTCACAAATTTCAGTTCTGAGAAAATGTGACGGTGAAAAATGATCCAGCTTACCACTCAAATGCCTATGGGAACCTGGCTGCAATTCAAGGCCACTTTACACATAAATATTTATCTCGGGTTTAGAAGTTTAATGTTGAGGTTTGATGTGAAATCAATCTGGTGTGTCAGTCTCATTTATTCCCTCACTTTATTCCCTCACTTTATTCATTTATAATGTGTTTTTATTCCATTGAATGATGGTGTCAGTCAGCATTGTTAATTGTCCCCTAGTACCAATGGCAATGAGTGTTTCTGGTGACAGAGCATAGTTTCATGGACAGGCCATGGAGAAAAATGTGAAGTAACATGAAACCATGGAAACATGAACTTCACAATTTCATTAGAAGAAATTAACATTTTTTCTGTTAAAAAGGGCAAAGTCATTACACAAGTGCATGTACTACTTTTCAAATGAATCTTTATGAAAGTGACAAGGATTTTATCAATTATTAGAGTCATATCATCCAAACATATTTAGCGATAAAATTTGTACGTTCCCTACTCTGCAAGGTGGCATAAGTTTTGATCAGCAGGATAAACTAAACAATGTCATTTATTCATTTTTTAAAAATTTCTGGATAAATCACCCTTGTATTTATATTAAAGTGGATACATATTTTTCATTGATTTTGAGACTGCAAGAAAGAATTGGTAAATATAGGCCTATGCAAATGTTTTCTAAGTTTACAGTTAGCCCAAAACAGTTTGTTGGCTTTGTTTAGAGTATAAGAAAAATATCCCTAAATGTCTTAAAGGGAAATGATTAGCGATTACTAATATGGGAAATTTGTGAGGATAGGAATTATATCCATACAACCGTTTGAATAATCTTGTAAATCATAGCTACATGTATTATCCAAACTCGAAGAGTACTTCCAAAGAAATTCCATGCCATTATCACCACCCATGTACTCGTACCTCTGTTGGACTGATTTTCACATTTCCCTAAGAGTACCAATCACCTAAGAAAATAATTTGTGTACAACCAGAATGTATGAATTTTACCTCGTAACACTTTACCTGACATTTTATTGGTTAACGGTTTAAGGAGTATGTATAAAATAAGGAAAATACATGTATACCCCCCCCCCCCCCCCCCCCGATTAGTTAGTCTACTCGTACGTTGCTGTAATGTTTATTTAAAGATTATTTAAACTTGCAATATATCTTTATAGAATGAACATTTGAAACTCCTATTTGAATATTGTATGGTGACATGGAGCCCCTAACATACGGAGCAAAATATTTCTGGTGAATAATACCTTTAATTTCTTAAAATATGCACGAGCAGATTTCTATCATAGCAGTTCATTGAATGACACAAATCATGACACTGTGGTAAGGTTTGGTTGTCATTGAACGAGCCACTGTGAGCGCAGCTGCCACTATTGATCACATGATTGCTATAAAAGATGATGTGTAAACGGAGATCATGAATCACTTGAACTGGAACCTATATGAGACAGACTAAACACATAAATCTATCTTGCTGGAATGAAAGCCTTGTTATAATGATTCTAACAAAAGAATTGTAATGAGATGATTTGTGCAATCTAAAAAATTGAAGAATCAGAGTACATTTTGTGCACTTCGTTCATTTTTGCAAATGCAAGCTTTTTGTTTATATGACAATCTTGTATTATACATGTAGATCTTTGAATTTAAAGTAGATATTCAAAGAAAATCACAAATATGGCAATTAATGTATCACTAGAAACTGGGAAGCTTACAGATGGCAATCGTATAAGTTTTATGTCAACTGCGTATCTGATGATTATAAAAACAACACAAATAAAAGCTCTTCTCAGCATCTGGAATATCCGAGGATCCGCCAGAAATATAGCGATGATTTGATGTCGTCACACAAGGGATCGATCCTGCTTAAGCAGACGACGTCCTATAATGAATGAACGTAATTGCAATGCAATTATTTATCAAATTATAAAGAGTTTGGTGTATTTAAACATGACCTTATTTCACACCATTACAAGGGAAAGTGAAACTGATTCTGATAGCTAAAACCGTTTGATTGTAAATACACAGGAGAAGGGTCAATGATCAATGAAATAAACCCCACTTTCAAATTGAAAAGCCCTCCGAATAATAGCAGGATGGTATTCGTTCCCTCTTGAAACGCCGAACATGCCCGGTGCAACAAGCAGCTGAAAATACAATGGCGTCTTATTTTGTTTACAAGTGACTGATTCCTTTATTTTTTAACGCTGCATTTTTCATCAAAATAATACCATACACGAAGTTAAGAGTGAGGCAACAGACTAACATTAAGACTGACGCTAGTGAAGGAAGAGAAATAAGTGAAGAGGAGATGACAAAATAGGCTCTGAAAAATGTGTAAGATGTTATGGGACATCGTCTGCTTAGACAGGACTGGTCCATGGTGTGTCGTCACATATCTCAGCAGCGTTCGAGGAGCTCTTCAGCTGCTATATCGGGGGCTGTATTTTACCGTTTTATAATTGATAATAATCATTACTTCAAATGTTTCCAAGCGTTGAATTTGGATAACCTTGTTTAATTTATGCCATCTATGCAATAATAAGTATTAAGCCAATATTTAAAATCCTTAACGTTCTACTTTAAGAACATTTTAATTCAGTATTTGGGCCTACTAATTTAAAGACCTTATTGACCATTCAGAGGATATATGTTTGTACAATTGCTTGCATTGTTGCAATAGGTACATTATCGCTTTATGAAATGACAATGAATATATACATGTACTATATTTACATGTAATTATCTAAAAGTGGACAATTCTAGGAAAATTGCATGAGATATGTGAATTTTCCTTGATGTTATCGATACAAAGACAAAGAAAAGGAAGTCGTTTCATATACAGGAAAAGTGGCATTATTGATTTCCACAGTACTCTTTGATGTAGAGGTTTCCGGACTGTCTTCAATTGAAATGTCCCCCACATAGTAAAGATCATTCTGAGGTAATAAACCTCAAATTTAAGCTTAATGAAAATTGAACAACATTTCAGGCTAATGAGGTAGCTCTAAGCAGAACTTTTGAAAATATCTCACAAACATTATTAAAATTAATGATTTACAATAGTAAGATGTTTTTAAACATGGTGTTCTAGTCATCAGTTACATCAGCTATCCTTCTTGCAGTTGTTATTGAATTGCAATAGACATGTTTACAAAGTTATTTAAATTTATGGATGTTTCTTTCCTGGGGACCTAGTAACGAGGTATTCCATTAACCTGTTATTAATGAATGTACTACAATACTTGGAACCAGTTCGTATACATTACTTGTTACTATGTCTGACAAGCTTTCGGGTTGTCAAGAACACCCTTTGTTTAAAAAGTATGCATAAAATTTGAATATATTTGTAAGCAGGTGTATTGTTGATGTCTGGAGATACAAGACCAATGAGATACATTGTACATGTAGGCTCCCTTGCAGTGTAATTGAAATTTAACTATATTATTGAACTCTTTTGGGAGGAAAGTGAAATGCTTGAACTGTGAATGATTTTATCTTTTAAAAACTTGGGGGGGGCAAATCAAGTTTTCAGGCATGTTTCTCAAAGCCCCAAAGTTAAGAACAAAAGGTACTTGTATAGGATTTGACAGTTACCCAGCTTTTTGTTAATAATCAATTTTACTTTAATATTGCTGTTTTCACTGGCCAATCTGCATAGTATATTATTTATTGAAATTGAGCTGCTTGTATTCATGAATGTACAGTTTTCTTTATTGTTCTGAAAGTATATCAGTGGTGGCTGGAAGTAACGAATCCAATTTTTTGATATATTCCCCCAATCCCCCCCCCCCCCCAAAAAAAAAACCCAACAAGTTCAACACAAGGTCCAGAGTTAAAACACTTTATACATGTATATACTGTAATGAAGGCCCACATGTTGTAGTGTGAAAGCATTCATATATGAGAGCTACATGTACAGTTCTGTTGCAAACAATCAATTTTTATTGATTCCAAAATTAGGCTTTGTAAATTGCAATTAATCACTTACATGTACATGATGATCAGGGCATTGATGACAATCAGTGGCAGTAATAAATTAGCACTGAATAATATATGAGGGGTTTTGGGTTTTTTTTTTTTTCACTGTGTTCATGCACACACAGGCGTGTTTTATGTACAATTTGATTTCAGATGATTTTAAAGAGAATGTCTGCCTCACTTCATTCCTTAAATTACGATTGGAAGATGGTAGCTAATTATAATATTACAGCTGGTAAAATTGTTACTGTTTTCACAAAGTGATGGGAGTGAGGAAAATTGCATATTTTTTCAAATTTGAGTTTTTTTCATTTTTGCACATCATTTACTAACATCTTGAACCTCACAAAGTTTCAGATCATAATAATATCTAATTTTGTAACTATGGCGATAACGTCAACAAGAAAATACCTAGTAAAAGGATTTTCTGTTTTCACGAAGTGACGGCTTACAGCCGTCCCGTTTGTTTTATGTGCGCGGCTGAGACCCCATCACTTCATGAAAACAAAAAACAGCGCGTCGTCGATTTGAATTTGCGCAATGACGCTTAAATGCGCGGTCATCAAGTCCCATATGTTTTACACATGCACGGCTGAGAGCCGTTGCTTCGTGAAAACAAAGTGTTTTCTTGAATTTGTATTTACACAAAATGATGGTATGTTTACAGCTCATCCCACCCCCCAATATAAAAAAAATATGCAAATAATTGAAATAGAACTAAACATTGAAATATGATCTATCCCAGGATATAAAATTTATTCACCATTCATACATTAAAGAGGTTGAGATTATGGTTTAAACCTTTGAAAGCGATTTATTCAAAACTAACTTTCTTTTATTTGCGCGCTCAGCCGTCACTTCGTGAAAACAGTAACGAACTGTAGAATTAGTATGACCTTAAGCATTGTAGATGCATGTAACATTAATTACATAACTTTGTGAATATGAATTAATTTGATTAAATGAATTTGATTTCTTGTTCAGAAAGTCAAATATCTTGCTAAATGGCTTCAGTTTAAAAAAGAAAAGAGTGCTAAAGAAACTGCTTTTGTTTCTTTTGAACTTCATTTTTTCAGTCTGACATGTTTTGAAGTGCTCGTGTATTGACTTATGTCCTCCCTGGAACATGTGATTAAACCACTTTATATGTATTGATATAAGGAACAATGATAGCAAAGATTGTAGGATAAACCAAGATCTCAATGATATTGGGGATACCTTTTTAAATGTGTAACACTATCTTCACCCCACCCCCCCCCCCCCAAAAAAAAAAAATAATAATAATATAAATAGATAAAAGATAATGATAATAATTAATTAAAAAAAATAAAAATTTAATGAACCAAAAGAAAAAAAAAATTTCAACTTATTTACAATTCTTTTGTTCCTGTGTGACTAAACATCTCCCTTCCAAATCGTATCTTATACACAAAAGGGGCACATTTTCACCTTTTTTATGATTTTATAAATGCAGTAACCAATGTGGGACAAGTCATTACATTTTTATCTTTCAAGTGAGGTAGCTCCATAAAGGGAAAGTCCACCCTGGTATTAAGTTAATTTGAATAAAAGAAGAAAAATGAGAGAAACAGATTAGTGAAAATTTGAGCAAAATCTGATGAGAAATACGAAAGTTACAATTTTTTGAAGTTGTAATCAATCAAACACAAATTTCCAACTCTGTGACATATCTTGCATTGCGAGCTCCTCTCCCATTTGCCCTGTACAGAAAATTTCGGAAATTTTCCTTTTCTTAGTTTTTGATGACGGAATAGATTTGTTTCATACAGGTTTTGTGTAAAGACATATCAGCAATGATTATATCTAAGGTGCATGTATGATTGAATATTTTCTTTAGAAAATATAGAAATGAATGATTTTTAGAGTACAGGGCAAATGGGAAAGGAGCTCGCAAGATACGTCACGGAGTTGTCAATTTTTGTTTGATTGATTACAACTTCAAAAGTTCATAACTTTCTTATTTCTAATCGTATTTTGGTCAAACCTCCAGGGATCTGTTTAGTTAATTTTTCTGCTTCGTTTAAAACCAACTTGTAATCAGGGTGGACTTTCCTTTCAATGGATGCATTTTATAAAACCATTACTCTGCCACATATCAATACACATAAATGCTAGTTAATGACTGCCACTTAATGGCTATACCAATCAATGATTCAGTTACTATGTCAATAGAGCCAGCTAATGATCTGGCCTCTGTGCAAATTAATGCAATGAATATTCATTATCAATGTCAGGTATGCAACTAATTGATTAGTCTTTGCCTTGATACTAATGATAAATATCTCTATTAATAGAATTATCACCTATGTATATGTGCAGGATATGTTCTGTTAGAGGAGAAACGTAGTCTAAGAAAATATGCAATTTACAAATTTTTACCAGTAAAGTACTACTTCTTTATTTGGTTATAATGTTTGAAGCTTGCATGGAACAATCTCGAACAATTTTACCATTAGGTGTGTATGAACAATTTGTTGAGTTTCATGATCTAAAGGCATGACTCAGTTTATGATCTTCTGATATTTTTCTTTTATTGCTTGCCTCGTTGGACAATTTTCAGCTTTCTTGTTGGAAAGTCTGGTGTGACCCCACCCCCCCCCCCCAAAAAAAAATGGTCTAGGGAAACCCCTGGTAGTGTATGGTCATGTGGATAGTTGGTTTAATCCAGCTGCCTGGCCTCATGAAAGTCTGTACTTAATGAAACAGGAAAGATTGATTGGAACAATCAGGAACAGTCATGGTAAAGAAACCTTGCACTAGTTGATCACCCAGGTCATATTGGGAATGGTTATGGAGATTCAGGCATGATCTGACCCATTTAATCTCTAATATCTCTTGATAGATTTTAATTTTGGTAATTCAAATCATTCTAATTGATCGATATGTAAATTGACAACATTCAGCTGGAATTTTGTTTAGTAATAGAATCTCTGACCCCGTTCTCATTACGAGATTGGAAAGTGGGGTGCGCAGGTAGGTCCACTGGCACTCCACTGGCACGCCGCTGGCACGCCGCTGGCATGCTGCGGGTTGCACCGTAAACTGCGAATAGGCGCGTTCTAGATCGCGCTATCTCCCGTGGACCACCCCCCAGAGGCGGTCCTGTTTGGGATCGCCTTGGAGCGCACCAGAACGACGTCGCCGTGTTCTCACCTTAGAGGTGGCGCGATCTAGCACAATCCCTTGTAATGGGAATGGGGTCTCAGACACTGTGCTTTCGATTGTCATTTGAACAATTGTTTAATAATGTCAAGAGTCAGGCTGTGCCAATATTATGAACTATAAGTTCTTTCCTAATCACATTTTCTCCCCAAAGTTTTGGGGTCATGTGTTTTTTAAAGGAAGATTGGAGTTGGTTTATGTGGTTTCCTCAGCCTGACGATACATCATGTATTTCTCAATAGGTTGGTTCCCACTAACTCTTTCAGAAGAGTCTGGTGGGAATGTTGGAGGTAATGGGGTTCATGGACAACAGGCCCCTGTTTAATTTCTTTTTGTGTCTCATTCAGGGGTTTTTCACGTACTGGACCCCTCTTCAGATTAAACCCTGTTATCCAAAATTGGGGGCTGCATCTCATTTTTCACATAAAAAGGTACACATTTCAACAAATATTTTATAGATGTTGGATAGCTCATTTTCACTAATCACAAATAAACAAAGAAAAAAACCACACACATATGGATTTGACCCGCATTATGCTAACAAATGTAATTGTTCTTTAATTTAAAGTGGTTAGGCCTAAATGGTTATCAAAAAAGAAAAAGAAACACACCTAATGACTTAATTATCACTTAACTGCATAGTATCAGCCCACACCACCAAATCTTCATAGTGATAAATTATATTTTCAGAATCAGTACCATTTGTACTTCTCTTTGAAGGAAAGAAGTGGGGTTTTGAAAGTAGTGTAAAATATGTTGTAGGCCTATAGCAGGATATTTAGTGAAAGAAATTGTGGTTTTATCTGTACCTATGAAACAATCGATTGGGATTTCTGGAATTACCAGTATGAAGTAAAATGAAACACATGATATTCTTTTAACCACTTTCAGTTGACGATATGAAATATGAAAGTATGATTACGGTAACCATAACTGAGATGCTATGGTAGATATAGATCACTTAATGTGCTCTCCCTTGGGTTAATGCCAAAAAATAATGAATGTATGCCACGTTCAACATTAATACAGTCTGTCACGTAGTGTGTGTACACAACATCAATGATGAATACGTTCAAGTTGTGACCGTCTTGAATGGATCTTAAATAGAGCCAAGAAAAACAATCTCTTAATCACTCCCACTCGTACTTTGCTGACTGAGTGAAGAACTTGCCCCTTAGCGCTAGTTCAACATGAAATGAGAGATGGCACATGAATGAACAACTCAACTCTTTGTGCAAACAATGAGAGGATCAAGAGGGCAGGGGGGGGGGGGATACAGAAGATCACAGAAACCGATTTAGCTCAGGAAAGCTCTGTGTTCGGGAATGTAGCAGTATGCATCTAGCTGGCTCACACTCTGAAACTCTGAAACTCTGAAACACTTTTTCTTCCCCCCCCCCCCCCCCCCCCCCCCCCCCCCCCCCCCCCCCCGGACTCCCAAACTATCTCTCTTTCACTCTAGAATCAAGAAAATCAGTCATTCGAGCATCTGTTTCTTATATCAATGAGTAGATTTCATTTTTACTGTTCGTGCTGGCCATCGTCGGAGTGTTTTCCACATCTTTTTTTACCTACAAAGTATGTGAGACTGAACACTGTAACTTGTAAAATGCACTTTCAAAAATTGCTGGGACAGACTTGACGTTCTGTTCACACACAGAAAAATTGCCGAGTTGGACTCGGCTCATGGGTGGACTCCTAAGATTTTCGTAGGGCAGGAAAGGGAATCAGACCTGCATTGCAGGGCTGGTGATTTGTGTTTACACGGGAGAAAAAAGGCGAGTCAAACTCGGCTTGCATGCCAAACCCGGAGCCAAGTCTGTTTGTAAACATAGTATTTATATGTAATTTCTCAATTATCACAGACCTGGGCTCTTTATGTTCCCACCACTATAAATGTTTCCTTTTTAAAATTCATACACCACCTGAAATGTGCCGATACTATTAACAGAAGTCATAATCATAAACATGAAAGCTTTTCTCAGTTCTACATTATGATAGGGTACAAGGACATCGTTTGTGATACACCTACATTATGAACAGAACGGAAACCTTAAAATGCCATTTCAATCTTGTCCCATTATGCATCGTTGTCAGGCAGTAAATATACGGTAATCAATCAGCTTTTTCTTTGAATATGAGAGGTATCGATTGAGCATGCCTTTTGAAATATATACTACAGTGAATAGCAGAAATGATATTGTGAGCAGAGAGTAGACATGAATTCTTTACAAGAAACCTTATTGATTTGTGATTGATATTAGCTGGTTATATCAATAACTGTTGATATAAAACAAGATCATACATGTACATCCATGTAAAGTTGATAAGGTTATAGAAGCCAAACATGTAGGAGCCAAAATGGTTGTTTGTATGTGGATAGGATGTTCACTCCATGTAGTCTGTTGATCCTGTGTCTGTTATGTAGGATGCTATGATAGGTAGTTGAAAGTAGGCATATTAGTTTATCAATTTTTATCATAGTGTTCAGTATAGGTCCAGTGAATAAGCTGTGTGGATTCCTTTTTAGAGTTGAATCAATTGACCGTTACGGACTTGTATGGATGTGTACATGTAGCCTTTATTATAGTGCAATTACATGTAGAGAAATGATACAAATTTGTAGATTTACATGTATATGCCATTGGTTAAATAAACATAATGCTGTTATGACCTTTTTTTTGGGGGGGGGGGGGGAGGGTCTTCTTACATTAAAAATGTGATTTAAACGTGGACATCAGACTTACATGTATCCCAAATTATTTATCTTCTGTTAGTGGGCCTACATTATTTCTTATGAAATAAAATATGATAATCATTTACGTATTATAGATATCATTGAATGCTCTATTCATTGATGAATGCTGATATCATATTTAGATAAAAGATATTATGATTGGGAATGTCAGTTTGGAGATAGATTACTCTGTAGCTCCCTTCAGGGATTATGAAGTCATCTTGAGCGGAGTAAAACGAGGACAAGGCTGAGTGCCATATTACCCAACCCCTTTCCTTGTCCTGTGTACTGAGTACTAGTACTGACTACTAGTTGACATCTCATGCACTGTTCATTGCCTCCTGGCTGTTCATCACCTCCTAGCTGGCTGTTCATCACCTCCTAGCTGGCTGTTGCCTTCTGGCTGGTCAGAACAAAATCACAGCACTCCTTTTCCACTGTTCCCTCTCTCTCTCCCTCTCTCTCTCTTTCCCTCTCTCTATCTTCCCCTCTCTCTATCTCTACCCACCCCCCCCCCCCCCCCCCCCCCCCCCCCCCCCCCCCCCCCCTCTCTCTCTCTCTCTATCTTTCATCTTCCATCTCAGGCTAGGCATGCAGTGGGAATCTGACCTCATTATCTCCACCTTGCCTTGGCTTTGCTGGCTAAACACTTAGGATGCATGCCGATTTGTTTCCATATCATGGGGATTATAGATTACCATGTTACCATATCAAGTGATTCATCCCTGTTCAGAGGAAATACAATATCTGTTCTAATCATAATAGAGCCTGTGCTTGTGTTTTTAAAAAAATCTGATTAGGACTTTTCAAATTTGCCATAAAATGGTAATGTTTTCTCCTTAACAGTATTGTACTCACATTTTTGAGGATGCAATTAATGAATTGATGGATTACTTAAGTTAGGAGTTATTGAATAAAGACCCTCAAGCACAATATTTGTGCACCGGCAAATGAGCGATGGGGAAGTAAAATGGCTTCCCACAGGTGATTTAGATAGGGCTAGTCACATATTACAGACAATAACAACCATAACTATAAAATCATTCTGCAAGGAAAACATATTGGATATCAGTAATAGTATTGTTCTCTGATTTCTGCTAATGAGTCTTCAGGGCCCTGTTTCATAAAATTTGTTATCAATAACAAGTTATGATTGTTGTTATAAGCTACTGAAATCTTTGCATTTGATGGGCTGTAAGCAAATTTGTCATAGAAAGTTGTTACTGATAAGAAGTTTTATGAAACGGGGCCAATACTGATTTTCTCAGATCCTATACCTTTTCTCAATAGACTGATATTATAGTTATCAGTTATTTTTATCACTGGTATATGACTGTCCCTTTGAAGGAAATAGTCAGCAGCTGTCAGTTATCTTTTTTTTTTACATCTATTTTATTTTAAAGATATGTACCTGTGTGTAATGAGAATATTAAACAGATATTAAAAGATTATATATACATCTATCTTTGAATGCTGTTAAGCCAGTAGTTTGTATTTTATAAGGTGTACATTGTAACATATTCTTTATAATTCATTGTTCATGAATATTTTTTTTCATTCCTAATCTCATGTCTTGTATTTTTTTTAAATCCAATTTTATAAGTCATTGCCTTTTACACTTTTTTTATATTTTCACCAAGATTATTTATGTGGGAAAGAGGAAAATGTTCATAATCTTATATTTTGAGGATTTTTCAGTTTTGGCATGTAAAAATGTAGCTTACCCCAAAAATGATGGGGGGAAAAATCAGAATGTTTTTTTCTTCATGAAAAGTGCATTACTGTACATGAATTCATCCATGTATTGTAGAAACATAATTTTTTCTGTGTTATCTCTTTTTTTTCCCAGTTGATTGAAGTTGTATCACCACCATATCACTTGTATGTTATGTCTATTGAAAGTCTTCATAGCTGAATGCATGACAGAAAAGGGGGATATATTATGATTGATTTCTTAAGCCCCAGATATTCATCACTTGACTGCATATCAAAACCAGCTCTCCTAATTCTCATGTCTTTATCAAGTCGTTTAGTTGGTGAATGTGTGTTTCCCCCTAATGATCACAGAGCACATGAAAATGAAAAATGTACATGTACTCTGGTTTTTGGAAATCTCCAACTGTTACTGCAGTTGCTAATACATATGAAACAAAGATTAAATACATTTGTTATCTAACAAATATTGTAGATGTATCTCATTGAAATTCAGTAACCTTGAAAATTAATAACATGATGGCTGGATAATTAAGTTGCAGAGTAGTGAACTAGTATATGTTGTAATGTTTAATAGTGCCCATTGGTAAGGCATTAAATGTTTGATTACCCATTGGGGGACTAGTCCTATAATTAGCCAGCGATTGTCCATTGAGTTGACCACCTTTGACCTCGCCAGTTCTTGCATTTTCCTACGATTTACGTAAAGTTGTTTACAAATGCAACCTGAAAAATAATGTATTAAACACCACTTTTTGTAAACATAAAGTTTGAAAAATTATTAAATATAGATGTATCTTTCACAACAATACTGCAAAATCAAAGCTCAACCAACGGAAAATATGAAATTTTAGCGATATTTCTTCGGTTACAAACAGAAAATTTTACCTGTTAAACTTCCCCTAAAATTCCTCATTTCGGCTAGATTCGCAAGAAAATCGCTGTGATAAATCATTTTATTGTACATTTTTCTATAATCGTATGGTATGTACTTGAGGTGGATTTTCCGCATAGAGTTGTGTCAGAAAAAAAGGATTTTGGTGTCAGATCGCCGAGGCTGACATGACAGAAAAATATTACAACCTCATCCCACGCGTTGAAATCTGTGTACAGCTGAGCTCTGTGCACGAGTGCTCCATGGGCCATGCGCATGCGCAATCCATGAATAAGCTGACTATGGCTGACTCATGAATATCGTATGTGCAGATCGTGAATTTGGCATCACTGCACATAATTTGCTGCTCTAAATTGCTGCAAGATATCGTGTGAAAAATATGTAATATCTCTGCAAAGAAAGAAGTCGCATCAGCGAAAATTTGTCTAAATATGGAATATACACCCCCGAATCAGGAAATGAAGTGTCATGAATATTTATACAGGAGTAGACTTGTGTCAGAAAAAAATTGACACTTAGTTTTTGGACGATTTCATTTCAAAATGTTGCTATAACTCAACAAAACAGTCATCATATTTCAGGATTTTTTCAGACAATCATAACTTCAAATTAGTTCCTGTGGGAAGTTTTAACTCGTAAATCGCCAAAAATAGAGCCGCAAATTAAGGTTCCTTGTTTTGCCGTTGTGATGACCGCACGACGCACTGAGCTAGAAGTCCGTTGGTAATTCAAAACAAACCAGTGGTTAATGAGATGCAAATTATACCATATCGCTATGGCTGTACCGAATGACTAGTAAAAATATTAGGGCTTTATAGGTCCACTGGCTGCCTATCTACCAGCTTATACTATCTTTCTTAACAGTGGTATAATATAAACCTAAGCAACAACTATATAATACACAAAGTGCTGGTGATTATATTCTATGTAGTATACATGAGAAAGTGCCCAAGACATTGAAAAATGATTAAATTTACTGCAATAAATCATATATACCTACCTATTATGCCTGTAGTCTTGACTACGGGACCCCTTCGAGAATTTAACACACATGCGTCACAATATTGTGCGCACCCCCCGTAATCCTATTGTCCTCGCCACTCACGCGCGCCAACACGCTACGGCCATCTTCCTCTTTCTTGCTCGCCCCGACGAGTTAGGACGTATTGTCACAGCGCTCCTGAAATCAGGTCGTATAGTATCTTTTTGGTGCGCTTTTTCACATAGTTAAAGCACTTTTAGGTACCTATATTCGTTTAGATTATAGTACTTTGTGTTTTATTAGTCACTCTTGCCGATTGCAAGGGATTTTTTGATTCCCTTTCTTGGCATTTATTTTTCTCTTTCACGGTCAGCCCCACGTAGATATTTCTGTGTTGCGGGTGTTTCCGTTTGTCACCGAGCCTTCGGGTTCGGTGTTTGTTCTTACGGTTTTTTGGCTGTGAAAATTTCTTTAGTGCGTATCTCCCAAATAAACTTTAGTCTTATTTACTGCATTCAGTTGAAGTATTTCTTAATTTGAAAAGTATACTTTATTGTCTGTTTTATTGCAGTGGTATGAATTCGGAAGAAGAAGCTGCTGGGTCATGGAGACCTGCTTCTTCCGAAGAGTTGTCTAGCAAGACGACTCGGCCTTCCAGAACTCCCCCGAGTACAGCGGTACGTGGGGGAGGGAGGAGGGCTAAAGGTAAGTTGCCTAGTGGTGTTCCCTTGCAGAGTTTGCCAGTTTCGGAGCTTGCGGCTTCGGGACGGGTGGCGTTAACTGAATCGGGATTGTCAACTCCGAAGCCTGTGGTTTCGGGGTGGGTGGCGTCAGATTCTAGTGGTTTGGATATCTGGAGAGAATCCAATCCCCCGGTCGCTGAGACCAGAGGGGGGGGCTGTTGTTTCCCGTACGGTAGCGTTCACTCGCTCTGATCCGTTAGGGGAGACGCGCCCCACTACTGCAGGGCAACCCACGGGCTTAGTCCATGTTGGTCTGGGTTCCTCAAACCCTAGCCCCGGCAAACGCCATATGGGGGAACGAGTACTTTCTGGGCTGTCTCAGTTGCCAGCTGATGGGAATGCTCGAGCTAACAATTATGGACGCTCTTCGGAGCAACAGGTGTTTTCACCTGAGTGCGTGACTACTAGTGCTCCCCTATTGCCGCTTTCGAGCGGTCCAATAGTGGGCTCGCACGCCTTTAGTAGTCATCGGGCACATACTGAGTTATCTCGGTCTGTCCACGCACTGGGAGCTTTTAGCTCTCAACCCATGGCTACGGCATCTTCTTGCCTAGCTAATATGGGTGTTTTGGATGATTCTCAAGGCTCACGCCATGAGCGCTCCAATCCCTTTATGGGAAGTGAACGTCCCTCCGCGGAGGGATCGGTTCGTGTTTCCGAAGTGGCTTCGGAGATCCGAATGAATCCGATTAAGCGTTCTAACAAAAAGGGTTTCGGCTACGACTCTTGTCGAGCCAGCCAAGAAAAAGGCCAAGAAGAAGGCAAAAAGTGGCAAGGCTTTGCCGGCCTCTTGCCCGTCTGGCCTGGCTAACCCAGCTAGCTCCTCTCAAGCTGACATGTTCAGCATGATGCGGGCTTTTGCTCAGAATCAGGGTTGGTCCTTTGTACCGGCTACTTCAACCCTGACTTCTGTCCCTATTCAGGGGTCTGACTTTGAGACTAATCAACCTTTTGTGATTGATTCCTCTTTGTCTGAGACTGATTCGCATGTGCCTCCTACTCCCGCGGCCCTTGGGGCTCCGCCGGGCGAGGAGACTGTTGGTGAGTCATGCGGGGACCCGCCTGCTGAGGCCTTTGTTAACGTTCCTTTGTCTCATTCCACTCGGGTGGAACCAGATTTGGATACGTCCTCTCAAGCTTCGGTTCCCGAATCGCTTGGGCAGGCGGAGTCTCAATCGCTCATTCTCTGTGGAGTGGAAGCGATTGTTTTGTTGTCCAAATATCGCCTGAAGTTCGGTCAACCCGCGCGTAGGGTTCGACTTCGCGTTGGTTTAAGCAGCGGGATTTCTGCTGAGTCTGGGCGCCTTGGCGTCCGGCCCATGGCTGTTGCATCTCCTTGCTCGGCCGATATGGGTAATTGGTGTGCGTCTTTGGGTTCAATACCCTCAGCGCACTTCTCCCATAAAGGGAGGTGAGCGTCCCTCAGTGGAGGGTTCGGTTCGTGTTCCCGAAGGGCTTCGGGGATCCGAACGAAACCGGATAAACGCTCTGAAAAGCGGGTTTCGACTTAGGCTCTTTTTGGGCCAATCAGAAGCCTAGGGAAGGGGCTAAAAGAGGCAAGGCTTTGTCTGCCTCTTGCCCATCGGGTTTAGCTAACCCTTCGGTCTCTCAAGCTGAGATGTTCAGTGTGAGATGGGCTTTGCCCAGACTCAGGGTTGGTTCCTTGTACCAGGATTCACATCCCCTGCTCTTGTCCCTTTTTTGGGTCGGACATCGAGACTAATTAGCCTTTATGGTTTATTCTTCTTTGTCCGTGATGAGATCACATGAGCCTCCTAGTCTCGCAGCCTCGGGGCTCCGTCGGGTGAGGAGGCTTATGGCGGTTCATGCGTGAATCCGACCGTTTCGGCCTTTGTTCGTGATTTTTTGTCACGATCTTTTCAGGAGGATCCAGTTTTGGAAGCGGTCTCTCTAGCTTCGGTCTCCGAATCGCTGGGGCAGGCAGAGCCTTAGTTGCTCTCCCTTTGTGGGGTAGAAGCGATTGCTTTGTTCTAAACTTTCCCTGACTCTTTAGTCAACCCGTGCGTAGGGTTCGTCTTTGCTTGGGTTCAGGCAGCGGGCGGACGAGACGGTATCTTCACGATCGGGGCCATTCATTCGGGTTTTTCGGATGGTTCGGGGATTTCCAATTCCCCGCTTCTAAGTGGTTTGATTCGTTCGTTCTTTCTGAAACGACCTTCGTTTTCTAAGTTAGTGCCGTCTTGGAGTCTGCCTAAGGTCCTGGAGGTCTTGGCGAAACCTCCTTTTGAACCGTTAGGTGAAGCTTCGCTTCATCATCTTACGGTTAAGACGCTCTTTTTGGTAGCTATTGCCTCTGGGCAGAGGCGCAGTACTCTTCATGCTCTCTGTCTTACTCCTGGTCATGTTCGCTGGGAGAGAAAAGGTGTTAGGTTGATTCCTAGGGCTTCTTTCGTTGCCAAGAATCAGACAGCTACCTCCGGTCCTGTTGAGATTTTTCTTTGTCCGCTTTCTGACTTTTCTTCGGTGCGTGAGGACAAAGTTTGGTGTCCTGTTAGGGCTCTCAAATGGTATATTGATAAGACTAAGTCTTATCGTAAGGATGATCAGTTGTTCCTGATCACTAGAGAGCCTTTTTCTCCTGCCTCTCTTGATTCCATTTCTAGATGGATCGTTGAAGCTATTAGGGCCGCTGGCACAGAGGCTCTTTTTATCCGACAGTAAGCTTAGTGCTCGTGATACTCGTAGTGTCAGCACTTCTTGCGCTCTGTTTCAAGGTGTGGCGCTTGTTGATATTTTGAAGGCTGCTTATTGGCGTTCGCCCAATTCCTTCATTTCTTGCTACCTTGGGGATATTCCCGCAGGTGAAGCTTTGTTTGCGTCAGCCACCTTGAAGGCCGCTGTGTCTTCTTTGTAGTCTTTGGTGTAATCCTATTTCCTTCCGCTCGAAACATGCCTCCCGGTCTTTGAGTTGGCGTTGGTCTGGCATAATAGGTAGGTATATATGATTTATTGCAGTAAATTTGTAAAATCAGCACTGATTTTCTTATTTACTATATAAATCTATATACCTACCTATGACCCTCCCTCCTTCCCGCTCCTTGCAAGCAACATGTTTCTACTTGGGATTGCTCGCAAAAGAGGAAGATGGCCGTAGCGTGTTGGCGCGCGTGAGTGGCGAGGACAATAGGATTACGGGGGGTGCGCACAATATTGTGACGCATGTGTGTTAAATTCTCGAAGGGGTCCCGTAGTCAAGACTACAGGCATAATAGGTAGGTATATAGATTTATATAGTAAATAAGAAAATCAGTGCTGATTTTACAAATATGTTGTACTTTCCCTATTGGTTTCTGTGAGTTTTCTGGTTGTCTATAGCCTCCATGTTTAACCTGGGAGTATTCCCTCTATATTTTTTTTTGGTATCCTAGCCCTAGCTAGTATTATTGATATGAACTAAAATGAGTTGCCATAACAACAAAGGATTATTATTATGACATGGAGAGAGGACTCCTGATTGTCTACAGTGATACTGCACAAATAATGGGTATCGTTGGTAGATCGTAACTAGCTGTCTTTGTGTTTACAAAAGCTTTAAGATTTTTTTTAAAATCTGCTCATAATAAAGGAGAGTGTAATAGCGTGCTGTCTGTACGGGGTAACCTCGCTAGTCATAAGGACCGCTATTCATAAGGACCACTTATTCGTAAGGACCGCTATCCATAACGCGTGACTAAATGAATAGTGGTCCTTCTATATAGCGAGCAAACCATAGACAAAGTACCTCGCTATTCATAAGGACCTCCATTCATAAGGACCAGGATTAGTGTAATATATATGTAGACATCAAGTGTTGTCTGTGGTTTTGATATGAATGATTTACTTGTAATTTATGTGTATTCTGTTATATTTAAAGAAGCAGTGGATAAGTGTTATATTACTGAAATACATTGAAGCACAGAACAGCTCAAAAAAGCTTTGTAAGTTTGTACAAATGAAAATATAAATACCACTTCTGAGAAAATCTTATTTTTTCATAGTCTAAAAGATGCTTTCCTCACGAACAAAGAAACAACCTTATACTTATGACTGATGAGTATCGTTTAAATATGTTTTTTAATGCTGGGTTTACATCATTAAATTAAAACCATAGTTTGTATCCTGAATAAGGTTCCTAATCTCCCACAGTGTGTTTTGATATATAATCGGGATATTATTGGAGATATTGTTACAGGATGTGGTAGTGGTAGTAATGCATCTGATTATTCTTCAAGAGGATGATGGTAATATGTTTGTGTCCTTAAAATCATTCAATATGGAATCATACCTATATCCTGTTTAAAAATAGAACCCTGTGATTAAATTAAAGTCTGTATTGTGAATGAAATATAATACCTGCATTAATGTGTGCAATTCTTTCAAGAAATCAATCCCGGGCAATATGAAAATACCTTATATGAATAGTGCTGTGATCATGTAAAAGGTCTGTAGTAGTGTTCACACATGTTAAAGATCACATTACAAGAAAATCACAAATATGGCAATTAATGTATCACTAGAAACTGGGAAGCATGCAGATGGCAATCGTATAAGTTTTATGTCAACTGCGTATCTGATGATTATAAAAACAACATAAATAAAAGCTCTTCTAAGCGTCTGGAATATCCGAGGATTCGCCAGAAATATATCAATGTTTTGATGTCGTCACACTAGGGATCGATCCTGCTTACGCAGACGACGTCCTATAATGAATGAACGTAATTGCAATGCAATTATTTATCAAATTATAAAGAGTTTGGTATATTTAACATGACCTTATTTCGCACCATTCTAAAAGGGAAAGTGAAACTGATTCTGATAACTAAAACCGTTTGATTGTAAATACACAGGAGAAGGGTCAATGATCAATGAAATAAACCCCATTTTCAAACTGAAAAGCCCTCCGAATAATAGCATGGATGGTATTCGTTCCCTCTTGAAACGCCGAACATGCCCCGGTGCAAGCAGCTGAAAATACAATGGCGTCTTATTTTGTTTACAAGTGACTGATTCCTTTATTTTTTTAACGCTGCATTTTTCATCAAAATAATACCATACACGAAGTTAGGAGTGAGGCAACAGACTAACATTAAGACTGATGCTAGTCAAGTAAGAGAAATAAGCGAAGAGGAGATGACAAAACAGGCACTGAAAAATGTGTAAGATGTTATGGGACATCGTCTGCTTTATAGACAGGACTGGCCCCTGGTGTGTCGTCACACATCTCAGCAGCGTTCGAGGAGCTCTTCAGCTGCTATATCGGGGGCTGTATTTTACCGTTTTATAATAGATAATAATCATTACTTCAAATGTTTCCAAGCGTTGAATTTGGATAACCTTGTTTAATTTATGCCATATATGCAATAAAAAGTATTAAGCCAATATTTACTTTGATGGAATTTTCTTGTAATGTGATCTTTAATAGGCAATGCACTAGATGTAGACAATTGCTGTCCACTGCTGATCATTACTAAGGCTGAGTCATATCGGTTTATAAACCGGCCCTTGATCGAGGCTATCGATCCTTAGTGCTGTTTTGGCGAAACCGGTGCATCAATGAAGTTTATGTAAATAATATAATACAAAGAAAGGAAGTAGCAAGCACGAATTTCACAAGTTGATGTTGGGACGCAAATTTAACAGCTATCGAAAATATTGCCACTTGATTCTTATTTGCGCCACGAAAAAGTGAAGCCTGAGAAAACAGGATCTCAGAGTGCTAGCACTAAGTAAAATTCTACTACATAAAAGTTGGTTAGACATTTTGAAACTTGGCTTTAATTTCACTCTTATTCTAGCTCAAAGCCAAAATCTCATGCCTCAATTCATTCTCCGGTAAAAAGATATTTATATTCTTTCATTTAATACGATTTTTATTGGATTCCTGTTGCAATAATTCAGTTTTGGTGTCAAATTATTGAATTTCTCTGATTATTCTTCCTTCTCAAACATGTATAATAGTCACATGACTCGTCGTGATCGCGATCGCGAGTCAAGTGCATCTGGGGGGGGGGGACCCTTATGAAGCTACCCTTATGAAGCTACGCGTGTGAGGTGGTGTTTTAGGTGAGTGTGGGGGGGGGGGACGCGCAGTGTTGAGTCGTGTCGTGTCCTATTGGGGAGGATTTAGTGTGTGTTTGTAGGCATTTTTTTTGTGTGTTTGTTTTTGTTTGTTTTTGTTGGGGGGGGGGTTACAACACCTCCACTCCACTTTCCTTTTCTCTTTTTTCTTTTTTTCTTTTTTCCTTATAATTCTTTTCTCTCCTTATAATTCTTTTCTCTCCAGACAGAAGTTGAAGTGTACATTTTATACATATTTTTCTCTTGATTACTGTATCATGCTAATCATTTATTATGCCAAGGTATAACTTGTAAATATTTGTTTGCAGTTCTGTTTATGAGAAAATTTATTATAATTTTGTATGAAATTTGAAACTGTAATACTTGCAGTTATTTCATTGTGAAGATTTATTTGCACATATGTATGTATGAAATGAGAAACTTTACTTGTAATTTTGTTTGTCACAAATTTATTTGTAATTTTGTATGAAATTTTAAACTTCATTTGTAGTTTTGTTTGAGAGAAAAGAATTTAAAAAAAAAGTAAGTCACATGACAACAGTGTTGAGAATACGTGTTTTAGAAGGAAGGATATTCAGAGAAATTCAATATTTTGACACCAAAACCAGCTTTTTTAAACAGGGATCCAACAAAAAATCAAATGAAATAAAAAAATGCAAATGTCATTTACTGGAGATTGAATCGTGAAAATGAGTTTTCAGCTTTGAGCTACAATTAAAGTGAAATTTAAGCCAATTTTTTTGAAGTGTCTAACCAACTTTTACATGGCCAAGTTTATGTTCAAATGTAATCCAGCTACCAGTGGAAGTTATAAACTGATTCAGCGGACCCAGGTTCGAGACTGAGTCACGTCTTTCGGATGGTGACGTTAAAGGTCGGTCCCAGACGTAAATAATCATATCTGATTGATACACGTCTGTAAAAAACCAAATTCACACTAACACACACAGTATCCAACGTACCCAATTAAAAATAGCAAATCAAATGGACATGCTAAACCTTATGTAAAATATTCTTGGTCCATTAATACATCGGTGCACCGATGTTCGACCGATGACTCAGCCCTAGTCATTACTGAAAAAAAATAAATGAATTTTTGTAACATGATACTTTGGTGAAATGTTAGTGAATAGAATATTGCAGATTACACAGTTTTTAGTGTTGTGATTCATCTTTTTCCTGAATCTTGACCGCTCCTGAAATTTGCCACAGTATCTTTCAATTTTTGTGTTCATTCAGTATATTATGGCATTTCCTTTTTTCTCTTTTTTTTCTCTTAATTTGACAGTTTTTGTTTTTTTTCTCTGTATTACAGGTGACTTGATGATGAGTCTACTATGGTACTACAGACCTGAACATACAGAGGCAGGCAGGCTTAAATTTCATTTAGAGGTAAATCTATGCATTGATATTTTTTGTTCCATATTATCATGCCTTTTGTTAGTTAATGAGGAGTTACATTTATACTTCTCATATTCTGTTTACCTCTGCTCAACTCTCCCTCTCCATCATCATCTTTTTGACACTTGTAATGAAGCCTCCGGAGGCATTATGTTTTCGGGTTGTCCGTCCGTCCATCAGTCATGCTTTCTTGTTCTCGCGATATTAACTCTAGAACCATTTGAGGTATGAACTTTAAACTTGGTGCTAGTATGTATCACCATAGGAAGATGATCTGATTAGATTTTGGAGTATGTAGGTCAAAGGTCAATTTCTGATATTGCAAGTGTTGGCCCTGTTAACGCGATCTCAAGAACCATTTGAGGTATGAACTTCAAACTTGGTGCTAGTATGTATCACCATAGTGAGACAAACTGATTAGATATTTGTTCACGTAGGTAAAATGTGACAGGTCATTATATAGGTGTATGTGAAATTAATGTTTTTTTACCTTTGTTATCACCGTATCTCAACTATTTTGTATTCATGACTAGGAGGAGATGAAGGGATCAAAATTTTGGGCTGTAAGGTGTAAGGTCAAATGTCAAAGAGGTCAATTAACATGTAATTAGAGCCTTTTTATTCTGGTTATCACAATATTTCAAGAACAGTTTGAGGCATCAACTGAATATAGGTGGAGGCATATAGGAGATGCAGTCGCATTCATCTTGTTTCTTTTTTTTTCATAGATGATGAATTAAAAAAATAGGATAACAAGAAATATTGTCTTTTTTTCACCCAGAAAGGCTTTAACTCTATGTTAAAGGATATGAGTTAATGCCCTTCTGGCTCCAAACATGATATGGAAAAATGATTAATCAGTGACTGTAAGCAACACTGAAGATATTTCTGTTCAGCCAATGGAATTTCATTTTATTGTAGAAAATGAAAGAGCTGTCTATAAAATCTTTTTCAAAGGAGAGCATTTCAATATGAGGTGATTCATTCATTTTTAGAAACTGTCTTCTGAGTGCCAACTGGGCTTTAACCTTATTTTGGAAGATATAAGTTCACATCCTTCTGGTTCTCAGGGATGTAATAATCATGTTGAGATTTTGGCACTGATGAAAGGCTTTGGATTAATCATGCAATGTTTCCTTTATCACTACCCTTGTCTGCCAGGAATGTTGATAAATGCAGTGGTTGGGTGAAAGGGATATTCAGTGAATAAAACATTATGTACTTGATGACACATTAGGTCATGTCATGTTTGGAGATCCTGGTCATATCTTAAAGTTAATGAATCATGATTTTCAATTTACAACCCATCGCTGTTTTAATGTTTTATCCTTTCAATATACAAATAATCATGTATAGAGTGGGGGATTTTAGATAGTAATTGTCTTTTGCTGTTTTTTTTTTCGTGATAATTAATCAGCTCTGGTTTAAATTACTTCATGTATTAGAACATGTTTAGACTACCATAGGGAAGTACATGTGTAGATGTATACATGTACTTGATGATAATGATACTTCACGTATATGTAACATCTGGGTTGGGGTAGCTATATACAGTGATTTGTTTCTAATTTTAAAATAGAAACTTTGTTAGGAAGACATCACTCCTGGTCATGTGTCACATTGTTGATGAGTTCAAGTGGATATTCCAAAAGCTGACAATTTTATGTTTCTCTGAAATTTCATTTTCAAATACTGCTTATTCAAATGAGGATGTTTTGTGCTCTTCATGAATAATATATTCATGTCCACCGTTTCCCATGGCAATTTCACTGCTAAGTAGATTGCATGGATGAAATAACACGCCTACGCTGAAACTCAAGTAGTGCTCTTGCCTACTGCTCACGTTATAATGCTAGTCTGTCTGCTGGTCAGTGGCCTATGTATATGTTTTGATTTCATACTAATTTGGAAATTTGTTCCAGAAATATAATCATCCAGTCATAAGAGATGATGATACCGAGGCCAGATCGAGAGGTCCCAATGGCCAACCTGAATTGCACTCTCTTTTCAAGGGTCAATTTAAATTTTGATAGATATGCGGTGTATATATGTGAACCCTTGCACAGTGGTATTTTGTTTACTGCTCTGTCAGTGTATATGTTGCAATGGCTTTGGATGTGACAACTGTGATATTCTCATGTGGAGTAAAAGATTTACTGCAATAAATCATATATACCTACCTATTATGCCTGTAGTCTTGACTACGGGACCCCTTCGAGAATTATCACACATGAGTCACAATATTGTGCGCACCCCCCGTAATCCTATTGTCCC
This sequence comes from Heliocidaris erythrogramma, assembly GCA_025617745.1. Classification (NCBI taxonomy): domain Eukaryota; kingdom Metazoa; phylum Echinodermata; class Echinoidea; order Camarodonta; family Echinometridae; genus Heliocidaris; species Heliocidaris erythrogramma. The sequence goes on along the minus strand of CM046855.1, from coordinate 3,450,659 downwards.
CTTCGCCACTCACGCGCGTCAATACGCTACGGCCATCTTCCTCTTTCTTGCTCGCCCCCGACGAGTTAGGACGTATAGTCACAGCGCTCCTGAAATCAGGTCGTATAGTATCTTTTTGGTGCGCTTTTTCACATAGTTAAAGCACTTTTAGGTACCTATATTCGTTTAGATTATAGTACTTTGTGTTTTATTAGTCACTCTTGCCGATTGCAAGGGATTTTTTGATTCCCTTTCTTGGCATTTATTTTTCTCTTTCACGGTCAGCCCCACGTAGATATTTCCGTGTTTGCGGGTGTTTCCGTTTGTCACCGAGCCTTCGGGTTCGGCGTTTATTCTTACGGTTTTTAGGCTGTGAAAATTTCTTTAGTGCGTATCTCCCAAATAATTTTACCCTTATTTACTGCATTCAGTTGAAGTATTTCTTAATTTGAAAAAGTATACTTTATTGTCTGTTTTATTGCAGTGGTATGGATTCGGAAGAAGAAGCAGCTAGGTCAAGGAGACCTGCTTCTTCCGAAGAGTCGTCTAGCAAGACGACTCGGCCTTCCAGAACTCCCCCGAGTACTGCGGTACACGGGGGAGGGAGGAGGGCTAAGGGTAAGTTGCCTAGTGGTGTTTCCTTGCAGAGTTTGCCAGTCTCGGAGCTTGCGGCTTCGGGACGGGTGGCGTTAACTGAATCGGGATTGTCAACTCCGAAGCCCGTGGTTTCGGGGTGGGTGGCGTCAGATTCTAGTGGTTTGGATATCTCGAATCCAATCCCCCGGTCGCTGAGACCAGAGGGGGGGGCTGTTGTTTCCCGTACGGTAGCGTTCACTCGCTCTGATCCGTTAGGGGAGACGCGCCCCACTACTGCAGGGCAGCCCACGGGCTTAGTCCATGTTGGTCTGGGTTCTCAAACCCTAGCCCCCGGCAAACGCCATATGGGGGAACGAGTACTTCCTGGGCTGTCTACATTGCCAGCTAATGGGAATGCTCGAGCTAACAATTATGGACGCTCTTCGGAGCAACAGGTGTTTTCACCTGAGTGCGTGACTACTAGTGCTCCCCTATTGCTGCTTTCGAGCGGTCCAATAGCGGGTTCACACGCCTTTAGTAGTCATCGGGCACATACCGAGTCATCTCGGTCTGCCCACGCACTGGGAGCTTTTAGCTCCCAACCCAAGGCTACTGCATCTTCTTGCTTAGCCAATATGGGTGATTTGGGCGATTCTCTAGGCTTACGCCATGAGCGCTCCAATCCCTTTATGGGAAGTGAACGCCCCTCCGCGGAGGGATCGGTTTGTGTTTCCGAAGAGGCTTCGGGGACCCGAACGAATCCGATTAAGCGTTCTAAGAAAAGGGTTTCGGCTACGACTTTTGTCGAGCCAGCCAAGAAAAAGGCCAAGAAGAAGGCAAAAAGTGGCAAGGCTTTGCCGGCCTCTTGCCCGTCTGGCCTGGCTAACCCAGCTAGCTCCTCTCAAGCTGACATGTTCAGTATGATGCGGGCTTTTGCTCAGAATCAGGGTTGGTCCTTTGTACCGGCTACTTCAACCCTGACTTCTGTCCCTATTCAGGGATCTCGCCTTGAGTCTAATCAGCCTTTTGTGATTGATTCCTCTTTGTCTGGGTCGGATTCGCATGTGCCTCCTATTCCCGCGGCCCTTGGGGCTCCGCCGGGCGAGGAGACTTTTGTTGAACCATGCGGGGCTCTGCCTGCGGAGGCCTTTGTTAGTGCTCCTTTGTCTCATTCCACTCGGGTGGAACCAGATTCGGATGTGGCTTCTCAAGCTTCGGTTCCCGAATCGCTTGGGCAGGCGGAGTCTCAATCGCTCGCTCTTTGCGGGGTAGAAGCGATTGCTTTGTTGTCCAAATATCTCCCTGAATTGCAGTCAACCCGCGCGCAGGGTTCGACTTCGCGTTGGAAATTTAAGCAGCAGGATTCCTCTGAGGGTATCGCTCTTGAGGAGGTTTTCAAGCTGGAGTATGACCGCATTGAGGCCGCGCTGTTGATTAAGCGCCCTAATGCGGTCAAGGGTAAGGCCTTTTGTTCTCAGGACCAAGACAGCTTTTTTAAGGCTAAGACTCTGTCTCCTGAGATTTTGGAGGTTGGTCGTCGCTTACGGGCGATTAATCCGCTTACCTCCGCCGCTTTCCTCCGCCGCTTTCAAGGCGGAGGATAAGATCTGGTCTAATATTGAAAACCAGGTTAGGTCGGGGATGCGTTTGTCGGCGTTTCAAGGGTTTCTCTCCGACCTTAGGTCCAGGGCGGAGGAGTTGAATGTTACCGATGGTGACAAGCTGATTATTGACGACCTGTTGCATACTCTTTTTGTCTGCAGTGGTCGCAGCTTTCCACCGCAGCTGCTTCGGTTACGTTCCGTCGCAGGTCCTCGGCTCTCTCGGCACTGGGTGTTAGAGAGTCGGGTATTGCTCAACTTCTCCGAGATGTTCCGTCTCGGGGTCCTTCGCTTTTTGGTGGTAAATTCGCTACGGTTTTTCAGAGAGAGATCGATGCGCGTAAGCAGATCTCGGATATGACTAAGCAGTTTCACACTAGCTCTAAGCCAACGCGGGCCCCTGTTCAGCGTAGACCTGCTGGTCCCGTTTCGGGTCAACGCAGTCGCGTGTCTAGGGTCCCGCCTCCTGAGCCACAGCCAGCTCCTTCTCGTGGGAGAGGGAGTCGTGGCAGGGGCATTTCGAGAGGTACTCGTGGTAAGGCGATGGCTTCGCAGAAGGCCAAGCCTGGGTTTTGATGTTTTTCCCCGAGCGCTTGTTCAACCGAATGTGGTAGGTGGCCGTCTTCACGCGTTTCTCCCCGCTTGGGAGGCCATCTCCGGGGACGCGTTTGTTCTCTCCGTCGTGCGAGACGGATTCTTCATAGATCTTTGCGCTTCGCTCCCCGGAGGGGCTATAAGAATTCGGTCACCTCCCATGTCTGCCCTGTCTCGATCTCATGCTTCAAAGGAGATCGAGTCTCTTCTGGAAAAGAGGGCTATAGAAAGGGTAAGAGACAGGCCGTCTCTTTCCCTTTCTCCAATATTTGTTATTCCCAAGCGCTCGGGAAAACTTCGTTTGATACTGAACCTAAAAAGGATAAACAAATTTATTCCTCCGGTTCATTTTCGGATGGAGACTTTTGCCTCCATTCTTCCGTTGATCAAAAGGGAAGACTACGCGGTCTCGATAGATCTCAAGGACGCGTACTTTCACATTCCCATTCATCGCGCATCTCGCGATCTTCTGGGGTTCTCCTTCCTCTCGGAGACTTATCGTTTTCGGGCTCTTCCCTTCGGGCTGCGCCCGGCCCCTCGGGTTTTTACTCAAGTTGTAGCGGTGCTAGCGGCCTCTCTGAGGCGTCGCGGCCTGCGGTTGTTTTGTTACCTGGACGATTGGCTTCTCCTTGCGGAGTCGCGCGATCGTTTGTTGGACGAGACTCGTTTGCTCGTCTCTCTTACTCAAGACTTAGGTTTCCTAATAAATTGGGAAAAGTCAGAGTTAGTCCCCACTCGCAGCCCAGTTTTTCTGGGGGCGGTGTTAGACATAAGGAATCAGTTAGCTCGGCCCAGTCGAGACAGGATTCTCACCATTGTCTCTGCGGCTCGCAAGCTCTTGCTGGCCAGAAGAGTCTCGGCCAGACAGTGGCTTCAGTTTCTAGGTTATCTAGCCAGTCTAGTCGATGTTTTAGAGGACTGCCGGCTCCTCATGAGACCCTTTCAGAGACATCTCCTCAGGTTCTTCAAGCCGGGAAAAGACTCTCTTTTGGTCTGGATTCCAGTACCAGTAAAGATCAAGTCTCTTCTCTCTTGTTGGACGAGCGAGGTGTTTCTCGCGCGAGGCAGGTCCTTCTCTGCCCCTCTCCCGTCGATATCGATTTCGACGGACGCCTCTCGGTTGGGGTGGGGAAGACACTGCAACGGCAGCACGGTTGCGGGGGATTGGTCTCTTCTTGGGACTCTTCCTCATATCAATGTCCTGGAGTTTATGGCAGTTCTGTTGACCTTGCTCCATTTCAGAAGTCGACTTCTCAGTCGTTCGGTTCTGATTCTCACGGACAATGTTACCGTGGCGGCATATATCAATCGGCAGGGAGGCACTCGTTCGGTTGCTCTGAATGCCCTAGCAGCTCAGCTGTGGAGGTGGTGTCGTCGCATGGCAATCACACCCGTGGCCTCTTTCATCCCCGGTCGGGAAAACCTCATTGCGGATTTTCTGTCTCGGGGCAGGTATCTTCCATCGGAATGGACGCTCCATCCGGAGGTATTTTGCCGCATTCGCAGTCGCCTAGGTCCACTGGAAGTGGATCTATTTGCGTCGGTGCTAAATCACCAGCTGCCGAAGTATTGCTCCCGTGTTCGCGATCAGGGAGCATGGGCTCTCGATGCTTTCTCCCTCAGCTGGGAGAACCTTCAGGGATTCGCCTTTCCTCCCTTCCATCTGATTCCGCGTGTCTTGCGGAAAATCAGGGAAGATCGGGCGCGGGTGCTCGTAATAGCTCCCTTTTGGCCCAGGAGGAATTGGTTTCCAGAACTTATGAGTCTCCTAAGGGCTCAACCGTTTGTTCTCCCGTTAAGAGCGGATCTGGTGTTGCAGCCCCTATCGGGGATTCTTCACCACAGTCCGGAGTCTCTTCATTTGACTGCTTGGCCCCTGTCAGGGAATCTGCAAGACAGTCGGGTCTCTCTGATAGAGCCGCGGACTTTTTAATGTCTAGTCGTAGGGTTTCTACTAGGGAGATTTACAATTCCCGTCTTTCGGTCTTTTTCCTTTGGTGCAAAGAGAGAAATCAAACCCTTCTGAGGCTCCTATTGGTTCAATTGCGGATTTCTTAATCTCGTTATTTGACAAAGGGAGATCTATTTCTACTATCCGAGGCTACCGTTCGGCGATCGGGGCCATTCATTCGGGTTTTTCAGATGGTTCGGTGTCACACTGAAAATGCATTTATTTTATTTTATCTGTTTCCCAGGAAAGCTTGCCAAATTTTGTCTAATTTTCACTCCACAGCCAGGTTGCTAAGAGACAAGGAGTTAATTTTATGTAGCAATGAGAAGTGTGTGAGGAGAAGAGTGTGAGCTTCCTTTTACCATCGATGACCGACTTGGAGTTAATTTACATTTCTATTGTAAGTTGTGTGTAGGGTAGTAAACCTGAATAGGTCTTTTATTTGAGCTCAGTGAGCCTATGCTTTTGAACAGCTGCTTGGAATACTTTTAGGGAAGAGTTATTGTGGGAGTAGATCTTGGTACTTTTCCAGTAGTTGTTTTAGGCAGAACATCTTTTCGACTTTGTGGAACACACATGTGCAGTTTGAGGCAGCCGCCATTTTGATTTGAATTTCAACTATATATTTTCATCAAAAAGCAGCCTTATTTTACCGATTTGGCTGAAGCTTTTTAACCTGTATGAGGCCAGATTAATCAATTTATACTGATGTTTTTAGGCCTGAATTAAAGAAGTCATCGATGGTTCCAAGATCGGGACATTTTCCAAGATTGGGTCGTTCTGGGATATCTCGTTTCTACAAGGATCGGTGAAGTGTTTTTTTGGGGGGGCTGACGAGGTACAGCGCCGTCTTTGGTGGCGGTTTTCGGCCAACGAACAAAAGACCTGGTTACGGAGATAAGTTTTGTTATAAAGAAGAGAGAGAGAGAACGCAGAAGTTTTTTTTTTTCCTAAGGAAATCTTGCAGATTGACTTTGAGACAAAGCAGACTCTCGGAAGATGAGTGAACAATGGATAGTGAGGAGGGTTATTTTGAATTTTGATAAATGTAAGATTTAATGATTTAAGATGATAAATTGAGTTTTTGAGTTACTGAGAGTTATGAATATAGAGACTTATAGAGATAGAAGTTGATAGTTGAAGAAAAGGTCAAGTTGAGGTAATGTTTGAAGCTTTATTATAAATGTGATCAGTAAATGCAGTATACAGTGTAGTTACGAGAAATTAGTTGAAGTTTTGTGATTAGGTCAGTGCAGGATCTATTCATGCATGTTTAAAGTTATTTTTTTTTTGGTATAGAGACAAGGTCAGAGTGGAAAGATATTGAATAGTGGATTGGATCAACGCAGGATCCTTTGCCTTTGTGTGAGGTTGAATGTTTGTGAAAACGAGTAATCATTTGAAGTACTATACTTTGTCGTTTTCGATGTGGTAAAACATTTTTTTCCTTTCATCCGATTTCGTGTTTGAATACTGAATTTCACAGAGAGATATGTGTTATCAGATTTTTAAAAAAAAATATATACTGAAATAAATTATATGTCTTGACTGGCACAAGTTGAGTATCTGGAAATTTATTTGAGTCCGCCCATGTGACATTCGGGGATTTCCAATTCCCCGCTTCTAAGTGGTTTGATTCGTTCGTTCTTTCTGAAAAGACCTTCTCTTTCTAAGTTAGTGCCGTCTTGGAGTCTGCCTAAGGTCCTGGAGGCCTTGGCGAAACCTCCTTTCGAACCGTTGGGTGAAGCTTCGCTTCATCATCTTACGGTTAAGACGCTCTTTTTGGTAGCTATTGCCTCTGGGCAGAGGCGCAGTACTCTTCATGCTCTCTGTCTTACTCCTGGTCATGTTCGCTGGGAGAGAAAAGGTGTTAGATTGATTCCTAGGGCTTCTTTCGTTGCCAAGAATCAGACAGCTGCCTCCGGTCCTGTTGAGATTTTTCTTTGTCCGCTTTCTAACTTTTCTTCGGTGCGTGAGGACAAAGTTTGGTGTCCTGTTAGGGCTCTCAAATGGTATATTGATAAGACTAAGTCTTATCGTAAGGATGATCAGTTGTTCCTGATCACTAGAGAGCCTTTTTCTCCTGCCTCTCTTGATTCCATCTCTAGATGGATCGTTGAAGCTATTAGGGCCGCTGGCACAGAGGCTCTTTTATCCGACAGTAAGCCTCGTGCTCATGATACTCGTAGTGTCAGCACTTCTTGGGCTCTGTTTCAAGGTGTGGCGCTTGTTGATATTTTGAAGGCTGCTTATTGGCGTTCGCCCAATTCCTTCATTTCTTGCTACCTTAGGGATATTCCCGCAGGTGAAGCTTTGTTTGCGTCAGCCACCTTGAAGGCCGCTGTGTCTTCTTTGTAGTCTTTGGTGTAATCCTATTTCCTTCTGCTCGAAACATGCCTCCCGGTCTTTGAGTTGGCGCTGGTCTGGCATAATAGGTAGGTATATATGATTTATTGCAGTAAATTTGTAAAATCAGCACTGATTTTCTTATTTACTATATAAATCTATATACCTACCTATGACCCTCCCTCCTTCCCCGCTCCTTGCAAGCAACATGTTTCTTCTTGGGGTTGCTCGCAAAAGAGGAAGATGGCCGTAGCGTATTGACGCGCGTGAGTGGCGAAGGGGACAATAGGATTACGGGGGGTGCGCACAATATTGTGACTCATGTGTGATAATTCTCGAAGGGGTCCCGTAGTCAAGACTACAGGCATAATAGGTAGGTATATAGATTTATATAGTAAATAAGAAAATCAGTGCTGATTTTACAATTTAGTTGTATCTCCAAAATAGTGGCATCATTCGTTGCTTGTGCAGCAAAGCTGAAACTCAATTTCATGAGTATATTGCAAGCAATTTGAGGCTAAAGTTGATTGACCCCATATAAGGCATACATGAAGAGTACATGGATCTTTCGTTTCAGCTTTTCTTTCATTTTGATAATGTACACATTTGTACCCAACCAACTGAATACAGCACATATATTTCTTTTCATTTCAGTGAATTCCCTCTAACGATTTTATATAGTATTAGATTATTAATGAGGTTTCAACAAAACTCAACCTGGTTCTAAAGTGCGATATGCAAGGGTCAAAGACCTGTATAATTTTATGCTTGAAATAATATTAATGACGAAACTTATCCTGAGGGAAATAAATGGTCTGAAATTACAACGTCCATGTTGTGTTTGGACAAAGAAAACCCCTTGCAAAAAGAGGGCATGTGTTTAATACAGACCAAACATTTGTCAGTTTTCTTGCAACTTTCATTTCATTAACATATTGAAACTGTTTGTACAATAGACTGCTTCTATAATGTATACAAATGTATACATTTTATGCACATATATTCTCTGAGCACCTAGTGACAAGCTATTCCATTAACCTGCTTTTTATCAATGAGCCTCAATGCTTGGAATCCAGTTTGCATGCATTACTTGTTGCTATGTCCGGCAAGCTTTCAGGTTGTCAAGAACAACCTTTGTTTGAAAGGTATGTATAAAATTTGCATACATTAACGAAGTGGTCTATTGAACAGCAGCAGAAGCATTTCAGACATTTATATTTGTCGTACTAGGTGTACTTTACAAAGGATCTGAATTTTTATATCATAGTATGCCAACTGCTGTTGTTTTATTGCTTTGCAATGTCATTAGTTATGACGGCAAATATACAATGCATGCTTATTCAATAATATTTCTGTATGAATCAGGTGTCTGCCTTTTTCTTTACATTTCTCTCCATATACATTGTATTCTTATTATTTCTGTAAAAGTAAGTTCTGTTAAAAGATTATTTGATGTGAGCAAACCAGGAAGGAAACAATAACCCTTGTTTTCAATCATCACCTGAAATTCTCAATCAGTTCATTATATCTATTGTTTTTTATAAGAATCACAATATTATATGGAAGCCAAATTTATATTGGCTCAGCTCCTAAATCTTCAGGAAATCTGTTTCAAAATATAAGATTTGGCAAGGTTGGAATTGCAGTGTTCTAATGTGGCAGCAAGAGAATACAAAATACAGTAGAAAATTCATTAAAAATTCAGATCTGTATGGATTTCCTTTACTTTGGAATCTTTTGTTGAAAATTTTGAAGGTACCCTCACAGGAAAAGTGTATTTTGAGGGATCTTTTAAGTTATCTTACAGTGTTGTCTCCTCAATTCTACTAGCATCCATGACTAGTGAGCCATTTATATCATGATGAAATATAACGTCAATGAATTAGGATGCCATGTTTTATTTTAGATATGAATCAGTGACCATATATCAGATCATTTTTTTCCTGAGAAACTAATACCTGAAGCCAAAAACATGACCTTGTGAACGAACCAGAAGAGTCCATCATTGGCAGTATAAGGACTGTGTCCATTGTATGCAGTGAGAGGAGTTATTGAATCTAGTCGACACTGATCTGCCAGATGCTCTCTATGCCTCTCTCGTGCATGTACCTCAGTATTATAGTGGTCATGTACTAGCCAATAAATGTCTGTCGTAACTTAATATGAGGCATGTAAAGAGCTCAGTGGTGAGTGCAAATTACATGTCCCTGCAACAACGTTTGTGTGTCTAATGGGTCCCAGCTTCATGAGGTACGCTTCTGCTAGAACGTACTTGAAGCTTTGAACTTGTAATGATTTCAGAGAAAGATTTGTTTTCAATCAAGAAATGTAATCTGTCAATTACCAGTACTGTGAAGCCATTTTTTCTGCCTGGAGTACAGCGTAGGTCTTACAATCTGTAAATCAGGGGAGTGTTTCATCAAGTGTTTTTTCAGTGATTTTTACCGACAAATTTGCTTTCAGCCAATCAGATGCAAGGATGTCAGTAGCTTATAACAGTTGTCGGTAAAAATCACTGACAAAACAATTGGTGAAACGCTCCCCTGGCTTATTACTGTCAGCAAATAGGGATTAGAGTTTACAATGTACGTTGTTCCCAGTCGGTATAGGGAGCCTATTCATTATGTCTAAGCAGCATTTTGATTCGACATGTAGCTATTGATTTTCCATAATGCATTCTATCACTGACCTATCTGACATAGCTTGGGTAATCAAGGCTGTATTGATCAGTAGGCCACATCATTCATGTATGTTGATAGTTTCAGTATTGATCTCTGTTCCTTTATTTGTTGTATGTAGATGATATTCCCTCAGTATGGCCTTTATCAGTAGTGTTTGCAAGCAGGCTAGTGATCAGTGAAAAAATGAGATCAAATGCTAAATCCTGTGTTAGCTTTATGCATGTTTCATTGTAAATATATAGTTGAGGAATGCGTTGAAAAAAAAAGTGACAATATAAGCTAGAATAAGATAGGCAGAATGATGAAGGAGAGATAGAAAGGAAGGGTTGATGTATATTAGAAAAATGAAGAAAGTGAGAAAGAGAAAGATGGTCAAATCAATGGCTCAGCTTACAGCCATTGTTCGGTTTAATAGCCCTATGTATTTTAGTGCACTCAGCTGTACACTTTCTACTCTAGCAAATAAATACATATGATCAAACCACATTTTACACTCCATGCATTCAAAGCTGTCTGACTCTGCTAAGCTTGTCAGCTTTAATGATGATATGAGGTGACTTCATAGATTCTCTTTACCCAGAGGAAGAGAGATAGAATAGTTATTGTCAGATAGAAGTAATATTCATTTTCTATGCTGTGAAATCCACTCTTTTGAAAGGACTGAGGGTGTGCATGCATGGAGTACTAATCGGTCGCTGTACGTGTGAGTTATTTTTGTGTATTTGAAGAAAGTGATATTTTCATATTGATGTGTAATACAGTCAATAAAGTAATGGTGATGAATGATTTGAGTATTTTGGAATTAAAGAGGGATATAGTTAGAGGAAACAAATATTTATGATTATTAAAGAAGAATTTTCCTTGAAGTATATTTCAAGAATATTAGTATATGAGATAGGGTTTTGGCTAAACATGGATAGCAAAAATTTGTTCTACGGCAATGACTGGCAATGAGTGTCGGAATCGACAGTATATTGTGACTCCTCAAGGCACTAGTTATCAAAAGTGCAAGGACAACATATGAGAAGATAGAGATAGAGATCTCGAGAGAGAGTTAGAGAGGGCAATGTTTGTGGGCTGATGTTGGCAAGGATGAACATGAATAATGACTTGCCAAAAGGATTGAATGATTATCAACCTGATCATAGATACAGTAATGATAATAATAATGATAGCATCTTATGAATGATAGCATCTTATGAATGATAGCATCTTATGAATGAAATTTCTAATCGTGCAAAGAAACGCTAAATAGATTTGTGCATGAATGTGTAGAGTCACATGCGAACAGACAGGAAAGAATGCAAAATAATACAACATTAAACAGGTTTGAGAAGGAGAGGGAAGGAAAATGACAAAAGAGATAGTGTCCAATAATAGAGCGACATTGCTAGGAAAAGAAGGAAGAAATAAGAGAAAGATAATGATGCAGTTGCCATGACACACTTGCCAATCCCTCCATCCATACATTCATCAGCAGCACTTGAAAGAGAGATCCAAATCACTTCAATCCTGAATTATGAATGACCTACTTAGCCATAGGCTAATCTCAAATCTACTGTAGTTGATGGCTGCCTGCCGTGCTGATGTGCAAATCCTTCTTCCCTCCATAGAATGCAGTACAAGTATGATTTGTACATTGTTTTTTTCATTTCCCATAAAATTACAAGATATATAACCACATACATGTACATTAATTAACCCCCCCCTCTTTATTTTATTTTGTTGATTGAAAATTATGATAGGCAGAGATAATGAATTATCGTAAATATCTTTAAATACTTTTATACTTATTCTCAATTTTTATGATTTCCTCTCATGCTTTAAAAAAAAAAAACATCTGATGCATCCTGTGGAGTGCAAATACTGACTCTGTTATAAAGGACAGCATCTATGCTAATGAAGTGCATGCTATGTTGCCAAGAGGCTGATGAGGTGTATGTGGGCTAGAGAGTGATGAGGGTCAAGGGGAGCATTTCATCAAGCGTTATGTCAGTGATTTTTACCAACAAGTTTGCTCTCGGCCAATCAGATGCAAAGATTTCAGTAGCTTATAACAGTTGTCAGTGAAAATCACTGATTTAGGTGTCGTAGTTGAGTGGTTAAAACACTTGACTGGAGATGGGAAGGTCGTGGGTTCGAACCCCGGTGCGGCACTACTGTTCTTTGACAGACATTAATCTACATTTGCCACTCTCCACCCAGGTGTTAAATGGGTACCGGCAGGAATTAATTCCTTGAATGTGAGCACAGAAAATCGGTAGCCTAGCTAGAGCGGGGATAATATTGGAGCACCTTGAGCACCATTCATGGTGGATATGAGCGCTATATAAATATACAGTATTATTATTATTAAACACTTGATGAAACGCTCCCCAGATTTGTTGAATAAAGGGTAAGGGCTCTGTCCATGTCCTCCCTTGGTACCTGATTCTCATTAAATGAATATGGACCATGCTGTTATAGTTTATTTGTTTGTAATTTGTTTCTTATTCTAATTTCTCACCTCTCACCCAGAAGCATTTTGATCTATCAGCACAATGCTTTATATATGTACATGTATCTGTCCAATGCACTGGACGATGTATAATAATGATACAAATGTGTTGTATTACTATTACACCCAACAAATAGCCTATTGAGATAAACCTTGCTATGATGATATCATATCTCCCTTGTCCTTCCTGGGGGATTTTTAATTCCTGCAAACATAACATATATTCTTATCATACCTACCTAGTTGCATAACAGTTCATATTGCACTGAAAGTAAATTTGATATTTCTGTTTTTCCCACAGAATGAGATTTTTGCCTGTCGACACTGGGACATAAACAGCGTTGCCTGCATTGAGGATAAGTGCTACGTTGTCACTCTAGCTGAATACAACAGGTTTGTTTGCATATGATTATCATCATTATATGTTTGGCTTTTATGCTCTAGAGGAACTAGCAGGTAAATGTACTGCCTACCCATGCATGTCTATAGAGAATAAAGCTGTCTTGTTGATTAGGGCATTGATACAATACAAGACATATTGTCGGCAGGATGAACTTGAAAAGAGCTAATTTAGAGTCAAGGAGATGGCCGACCCTAATCTACACATTGCATGGTAAACCAACTTTTAAAAAAAAGTGCTTCTGCAGATTAAAATGGCATTAGCTTAGGGTGCCTACATTAATGTATCTCATATTACGCAAATAAATGAGGACACTGTAATAGGGCCATTGTTACCAGCAGCTTCTCACCCACTTCTCATCTATTTACATTTTAAGATATTTTTTAATTTGGCAACAGCATTTTTTTTTTGAGGCAGTTTACTGTGAAATCTGTAAAGAAGGCTTTATAAGTGAAAGTGTTGTTAACAGGAAGATAATCAGGAAATCCAACACTGATTGGGGGAAAATGAAATTGGAAAATGATTGCAGTCATTTCTGTCTCTGTGCTTGCTTTGTAGACAAGAGACAAACAAAAGAGCCAACTTTGTGTTTAACTTATAGAAAGTAGTAATTTGATTTGAAAAATTGTTTTTTTCTTGGATTTAATTTTCACTTGTATAGGTATAATGGTACAATAAACTCTTGTAAACCAATTCATGGACAATTCTGTTACTAAGACCTTGGTTATTTTAGATCAATGACAAAAATACCTGTTGGAAGTTTTCATTCATTTATATTAATCAGCCTTATATTAATTCTCTCTGGATTGCATCCAGGTTCTACTCCAAGCTAAAGATGACTATAGAAGGTATCCGTCCTGGAAGAAGCTATGTTCCTGAACCTGTGGAAAACTACCCCAGGAAAGATGCCACTCCACCTCAGGGCTTTGATCCAGATGCTGTGTTCCTCTGCCGTCAGGTTTATGACTTCCGCCAACGTCGCGTCCTCAAGAACCCGTACTGATTGATGACTGTCAATGTCTGGTCCTAAAGAGCTCATACTGACGACTCAGCATCTGGTCCTCAAGAACCCATACTGATGACTGTCGGCATCTGGTCCTCAAGAACCCATACTGATGATTGTCGGTGTCATTCCTCAAGAACTGGTGGGGAATAGGAGATAATTGGACATCCTCTTATTCTCACCTATTCTACTCTTTCTCTTCCTGCAGGGTTGTTTAACAGTCTGTTTCCAAGCTTTAAAAAGAAAAGATATGATTCTTTGGATCAAAAAGTTTGTTATGGGATTATCAAAAAGCATATTGAGCTTTGATTAGTGAAAGCATGGCCCGATTATACTTTCTTTTTGCTCTCTCTTTTTCTTGAAAGTTTAGAAATCTTAAAGAAAGGTCTATCTTTGATAGGAAGACATACATCATGAAAATAATCTCTTCTGTTAATTGTTTGCATGTATTTTCGGGAGTTGGTAACAAAGTGAAATCTGTGCCAGAATACTTCCATTTGCTTACCACTAAATCTAAGTGGTAGAGGAGACAATTCATCCTGCAGTTTATACTGGGTCCAGAGAAAGAATCCCTTATAAAGGTTTAGGACCCATAGAGAAAAACATAAATCTTTGTCAGGTTCAACCTCTTGAGAGTTTTATAATCTTTAATCTTTAATTTTTCACTGTCAGTTAAAACTGCTTTCCAAAATATGAAATTTGTGAGCGATATTTTGTCAATCGACAACTCTTTCTTTGGTAGTGATAACGAAATAGTGATCAGAATGTGATATATTTGGTATTTTTGCTTAGATTCAAGAACTGTGCATTTTAGGAAAACATCATCTTTGAAGGATCTCATTACCAAGCAATTCTTTCATTGTGAAAAAACATGAATTCCGCATCCCAGAGAAAGTCGATTGGATTTCCCCCCTGTATTGGTGCTGTACACAAAGCTACCATTTTCTTTCCTTGGAGTATACAACCTCCAACATTTGCAGGGTACTATGATTTCAACGATCAATATGTTTGTATTAGCTGCTTGTACTCTCAACTTGCATCAGTTTAAAGTTAGCATGGAGTTGTGGCAAGGCTTCTCTTTAAATGATAAAAAGCCAATTACAGAGAAGTCATAAGAACTAATAAACATTTCAAATGTTTGGTAGCTCTAGAGATTTCATGAGAAATTTATGGTTTAAAGTGGTTTGTATATGTCCCGCCTCAAACGTTTAAAGTCTGAAAATGATGCAGTAATAAACTACTCCTACTTCACAACACCTTAGATTGGATAATTAATTTATTATAATGCAAAAAAAATGCCTTAGATTTGGACTGATTAATTATTATTTTTAGCTCATTGAGTAATTCCATACATATATCAATGGATATTTATAATATGCTATTTCACTTCATTAATAAAATGTGGCTCTTTGTGGCTTGACATGAAATCATGTGCCAGTATTTTTTGTGGGTGTTCATTACCTCAGAAGTAGTAGGTGGATTATTAGATTGTTCCTGTAAATTACGGTAATTCCAATATGTACTGATCACTGATATATTTTAGGCCTGTCACCACTCTGACTCAAAAATCATGTCCTTCAACCTACAACCCTACATTTATTATTTCCTCAATCAATGAAGTTTGTATTTTGGAAACAGATAAATATGGTGATTTTTTTTTTAGTGTTATTTTTATTCAATACTCTAGATCAACATTTCTTTTTTACAAAGAAGATAGTATAGAATGTTATTATGAAAGGTGTTGTGATTTTAAGACAGTTGGTATCATAAGCATCAGATTGATTGAACTTACTGTAAAACCAACAATTTTTGTGACTTTTAGTAATGGTCGAGATTCGCGAAGTTTCATGCCCCGAAATAATCAAATCATAATATAGAATTATTGCAATTCGCGAAAGTTTCTTGCTGCAAAATTGGCTGTCATTAACAATTCGCAAAAGTTTTATGTTTCTGGTTTTACAGTTTCTTATAAAATACCGATTCGAAAAAGAGTTCAGAGATCAAAGTCACATATTCCATGTAATTTATTCATGGAAACCACTCAGCAAGACTTGAAAAAGAAACACACAAAAAATCATATATGTTAGAATTTTTCATCCCAAAAGAATTGCAACTTTGTTTCATCTAAAAAAAAATTATTTTATTTGACTACCGGTACCTGAATTCAGAAGAGACTATCTGACCAAATATTAATTGAGGCTTTCAGGAAGCATACAATCATTGTGGTTAGAAAACTGCACTGCTATGTAGCCCAGTTAGGATCTCTATGAACTTAATATTTGCTACTTTAATAGAGATTTATTTGTGATTAAATGTACAGGATATTTTGAGGTTATTCTCAGTATTTTTGAAAACTGAAATCTATAAATTTGGCAATGTATTTTCACTTCTTTTCCTGCTTTCATAAGCTCTTTTTTTTCTTACAGTGTCCCTTTAATCTTCTATGAATATATGCTAGTTAAATTCATGCAGCAACAATAAAATTCAAACTGATTGTTCTCATGGGAATTAAAAGAATGAACATGAATGTTTATCCATGTGTAATTTATGTGTTAGTAAAGCATATGGGCAGAAAGAAAGTTTTTGTGTTTGTTTTATGTTTTATGTTCTGAACTATTTGGATATCATTATGTTTCCAAACTTTATTGCAAGCTAGTGTTTCAGTCTTGCCATTGAAGTAGATTGGAATCAGAGTGGACAGGAGAATTCATGAGGTGCTGTCCAAATTATTTCTTTGTATAAAGATATATATTTGATTGTTTTTGTGCAACTTTTTCATGTAAGATTTTGCAACTTTCCTCCACCATATTGTGCATTCATCAATAGACACTATCTTCTCTCTAGCTCTGTTTCTCTCCCTCTTTCTCTATTTCATCATAAATATTTATGTATCTGTAAATACAATCATAAACTATATTTGAATCATTGTCTTCTAAAACAGATAGTACATTGTCTATATTTTCTTTTCAGATTGTATTTTTATGTGTTTTATTGTGCATTATTGCATTTATGGTCAGGATCTTAAGTGCCATGGAGGAAGAAAGAAGTTATTTTGTAGGACAAAATCAGTGTAGGTTGTATTTTATGTGTTAAATCAAGTTTGGGGTAATATGATAATTCTTTACATTGGTGCTGTTCATGATAAAATGATGATTCTTAGTTAACCCCTTCCATGCCACCAGATTTTTGAGCAGTTGTCAAAATTGAACTTTCAGGAGTTAAATATTAATTTTCAATGAGTTTTTTCTTGAGCAAACTGGGCAAAGATATATTGGAGGCAAAGGTTTCTGCATGAGGCAGAATTTTCAAGCCATTCTGAGCCTGAACAAAATGTTCAACACTCCAATATTGGGGCGGGATTTGCCGCCCATGGCATGGTAGGGGTTAATAATGCACACATGAATGCGATTAAAGTGTTGGCTTTCATTTATACTTCTATTCGTTGACCTGGGATGAAGACTGTATAGTTGTGCTTCTAAATTTCCCGAGCTGAATTCACACGCATATATATATATATATATATATATATATATATATATTTCTCCTAAGGCAGTTTTGCTTAATGTCAGTTTTAATTGTTTTTGCAATGAAGTTATTAGTAATGAAATTTTTACGAAAAATATTAGTGTACACTTATGCATTTAGATCACTGAATTTTTGTTTCAAACTAATAAATTATTATTTGTTCCATTGAATGGACATAAAGTGAGTATTAAATTAGAATTTTAATTATATTGGCACATGAGAGTATAGTAGATTTGCTTATATTAAGAAAAAAGAGTGTTACTGAAGTGTGAACTTCAGTGTATGTGCAGTGATCCACTGAAAAAAAATTGTTCTGAGAGAACAGTAAATGAAGGTACAGGAAAGAGACATTGACAAAACATGATCAATGTTAGGTACATTTTACATATATATGTAGAAGTACAGGTATTTACAAAAGAAGTGTACTTTATCATTACATCATACACCAGGATTGTCAACTCGTTTGCAAATGAAGTAGAAAAGTATGTACAATTTACATCAACCAGTCTTTCAGAGCTTGTTTCAATTTGGTTCTATTCTTGCTCATTGTTGTTTCTTTGACATGCAAATAAGGCTAAAAGGCTTTGTATTGAATAGGAATAATTATATTACTGTTATTTTATCCTTTTTTTGTAGCATCCTATGTATAAAATAATCTGCTACATATTTTTTAAAAACAGCTCAAAAAGGGAGGGGCTCAATATGATAGGTAAAGAACAGTGGGATGTGTTTGGACTTATTTAATGATAATTTGACTTTTGAACTATGCGAGCTATAAAGTATTGTTATCTGTAGTGTGATTTAATGGTAAATATTTCATCTTGTATTGAATTCGATGCTGTTTGAATTATGAAGAGGAGGTCTGACCAGGGGAGCGTTTCATCGTTTTGTCAGTGAGTTTTACCGACAACTGTTATAAGCTACTGAAATCCTTGGATGTGATTGGCTGAGAGCAAATTTGTCGGTCAAAATCACTGACAAAACGCTTGGTGAAACGCTCCCCAGAGTTTTCTTTATACTGTCACAAACATCTTTTGAATATCATTTCAGTTAAGGTATTTCAATAGAATCAATACAATATTATATTGCCCATGAAAATGATCAGATTAATTAAAATGTTTCGTTAGAAGAAGAATTGACGAAATTATTAAATATATATATATATATATATATATACAGCCCTACAAATTTTTTTAAACCAGCTCCTTATAAAGGCCTATATGACAAGTGTTGGCTATATTAGTAATTTAATTTTCAGAGTGATTTCTATAGCTAACTCATACATAATGAGTGGATGAATATTCCCTAAAACAATTGCCTCGTGGAAAAACTAATCCGTCAGACAATTACCGCCAGGGTTATAATCCACAGACAATTTTCGCTAAAGGACAATTATTTCTAAGGGTACCCCAATGGATAGATAGTTAGAAACAACCAACAGAATGTAAATATCCTAGATGCTAACTGTCCTCTGGGACATTTTCCAGGGGTAGGGGTTGTGCAAAAATGTCCTGACAGAAGTGGTCTGGGGATAATAGTCTGGGAGGTATGCCTGATCGTCTCGTAAAGCCATTTTCACTCCTCTGGAGCCATTTGTTCAGTTCTTGGTGGAATATTGCTACATTTGATGATAGCAGCCATGTCTTGTGGCATGCTGTCAACAGTGTGTCGCATTTTTTTTTCTCCTCACAGCAACTCATTCATGATGCAAGAATGTTTTCTTTTTTTATAAAATTAATGTTCTAATACCTTTAATATTTATGTTACACACAATGGTCTCAGTAGAATAATGAGCAGGCCATGGTGCTCAGACCAAGAGAAGTAACAATTGAAATTCATAGTCTCTTAGGTCGTCCAAATACTCTTTCTTATGGGAAAAAAGGGGTGTGGTAATTGTCTGGGAAATTTGTCCTGGCTGTAGTCATCCTAGTGGTAACTGTCCAGGGGTAAAGTCATAGGGGTGATTGTTCTAGTTAGTAGTAGTCCATTAATCTTGAATTAGCTGTTGATAATCATTTTCCTACTTCCATAGACAATGGACTAATCACTTACTCATATACCCCAAAATAGAGCTGGTCTAATAATTTTTTCCAGGGCTGTATATATGTTTTTTGTTAATAGAAATGTTAGTGACTCTGTAATGGGAAACGAAAAGCTTCTGTGAGGATAAGAATAAGTTAAGTTTTTAATCAGGGTCACATGGCGTAGTGGTATTCTTTAACCCCCTCTGGGCCAGTGCACTTTGAAAAATTGTCCTAAATGACATGTTAATTGGGGCTTACAGTATCTTCCATGAATATAAACTTCATCATAGAGATAACTGTTTCCATTTATGGAGGAAAAATGCAGATCTTTTTTGTCCAAACACATTGTTCAACCTTCAAATTCATAGCCAGGATGAGCCGCCCATCGTAACAAAGGGTGTTAAAATACACAATGTTAGTCTGAACAAAAATCAACTTGAACTTTGTTTTTATGTTAATTGTTTTATCATTGATGATCCATGGATTTCGACAAGGAAGGTGTGTGTGTTCACAAAATTATTGTGGGATTCCAGTTGTAGGAAGGATTTTTTTCAAATTGAAGTCAAAACAATAATGCCTTGTGTATTTCATTGTGATTAATTAGATTTGTTTGTTGTATTTTGCTCAAATTAAAAGAGCTTCAAATTTTCATGTTGACATATGTCTTATGTTCCAATTGTTTCATGGTAGGTATGGAATTCACTGTGTATTGTCACAGTGTGTTTGGTGTATGATCCACACATATATTTCCAGTACATAGATGTTCATATATGAAGCCTTGATACAGGATTACTCTGCATTTTTTCCCTTAGAATTTCAAATTGTATTAGGAGAGATAGCATTGTCCATTTTGTATAAAGTTATTGCACCTTTTTGAAGAAAGGAGAATCGTTTCTATGAAAAATTATAACTTTGTTTGCCATACTTTGTTCTTGAAAGAATGGATTTGAAAGCCTTCATCTTGTAAATATGACATCATGTGCTTTGACAGATATAATCAAATAGAGTATTGATTGTGTTCCTTGAAGTATATTGAAATAGTCCAAATATGGCACCTAAAAGATCTTTTGTTGTGTGAAATACTGTTTACCTTAAGGGTTATATATCAATATATTCAAGATGGTTATATCATTATATATGTGTGTTCGTGTCTGGACAGATAAAAAGATAAATAAATACTAGAAAGATGTGTTTGCTTGCAGAAAAAAGAAACCGCATTGATGAGTTTTGTTTGAAATTTATTGTATGAAAATATGTAGGTACATAGATATAAAAATACACAACCTTTGTAACTAGTTAAGTTTTGTAAAGGAAGAAAAATCAGAGAAATAGATTTGGTGAAACTTTAAAGGAATTAGACATACAATAAACTGTGTTTGAATATTTTATAGCTGTGATTGTTAATTGAATGTATGTGAATATCAAATTTTCAATATGATCATTTGATTGTGAATTTCTCAAGAACAACTCTCCCAGTTGTTGTACACTAAAATGAATTTCCAATTTTCTCCTAAATAACCCTTTCCATTATCAGACTTTGAATCATTTTTTTAATATAAGATAGTGTTTGCTTTGAAGATGTATCATTTCTGCAGGGGCATCACTAGAACATTTTGAATGGGGGGAGGGGGGTGTGACACCCAAATTTGCTGACAAAAATGCTGCACCCTAATCCCCCACAAATAATAAAAGATAATCACAGATGTAGAGATCTTGATGATATGGGCCTATTTTCGCAAGGAGGGGGCTGATGCCTTTTGTCCGAATATCAACATTTCAATATCTAAATTTTTGCAAGCGATCGAGCAAATTTTTAAAACTTTTTTTAGTGAAAATGTACAGGAGTTACATTAAGAATTTAAATAATTATCTCAGAACCTCACTGCCCAAATATGTGGATATTCTGGCACCTCGCTGCCAGAATATCGGAACTTTGAAAATCCTCGGGCGGGGGCGGGGGCGGGCTGCATCCCCTTGTTGAAGGGGACGCCTTTTGCCCGAATATTAACTTTTAATTTCTAAAATTTTGCGAGCAAGCAATTTTTCAAAACCTTTTTTCGCAGTGAAAATGTACAGAAGTTATATACACAAGTTACATAATATTTTTTTTTTTTCTTCTCCTCTCTCTTTTCTCCTTTTCCTTTTCTCTTCCTTCTCCCCTTATTACCCATCCTTTTTTTGCCGACAACAATTTTGAGTTGGGGGGATGACACCCCCCCCCCCCCTTTAGCGACGCCCGTGCATTTCTGAAACAACAAAACAGAATGAAAGTACAGTTGCAATTGCACTTCTAACACTGGGGGAGCTGGTTAATATTTGGAGCAGTGGGATACGATCTGTCGTATGCCCTCCGAAATTTTTTTTGTGATTCATTATTACACGACATTAAATGATGGATCCATTCGCCTATACGGGGAACACGTGCCCCCCCCCCCCCCCAGTCAAATGGCGACAACAAACAAGAAAAAAGAAGGAGAGCCAGGGAAGCCAGAGTAGAGTGAGGGGAGGGGGTGAAAAGGGAGAAGAGAGAAGATATGGAGTGTGCTAAGAAGACGCTAAGACCCCCTTCCACTCCATCCCATTATTAATGGCTTTGATCATTTCCATTTCACCTATTTAAGACCAGCCGCCCCCGCCCCCCCCCCCCCAATGATGACTGTGCCCCTTCATTGTCTGGCTGGGACCTATGGCTGAGACATACGCTAAGAGACTGGTTCGAGGAGACAGTTGCCTGATCATGAAAGTTTGAAAAGCTGGAACGGGGCTGCAGCCAAGTATCGTACAGTTCCAGTTTGAGTGCATAGTCTAAATGGGATTACAACTATTAAATGTTTGTTATTTGAAAGCATCAAATGTGTTTAAGAATTTGAAATAGTCTAAATAAGGCACCTACGTGTATGTATGGCACCTAAAAGATGTCCTGTTGTGTGAAATAATACGTGAATGTAGGGAACTACTAATTATGCATGTATTGATAATGGTGGGTCTATATCATAATCACGTGTTTTCAAGGCCGTACGCAGAAGATTTTTTCCTGGGGGGGGGGGGGGGGGGGCAAGATGATCGCTTTCAATATTGGATCATTTAAAAGTCTAAAACCCAATTAAAAAAAAAAGCATGATTTTGACATTTCTGGGGGGGGGCAACTGCCCTCCCCCCCCCCCCCCCCCCGCTGCGTACGGCCTTGCGTGTTTTGTATTGCCAAATAAAACGAATATTAGAGACGTCTTTGATTTAAATGATCATAAAAAGGCACTGACGTTCTTATTATAAATTATAAAGTTTATTAATATATGAAAATACATAGATTGATAGTACTTTAGTCATGATGGAATATTAATGAAAGACTATGGTGCAGCATAATTTATATGAAACGAATAAATAAGTAAGTTCTACATCCATCCGTACGACGACGTTAATGTTCCAACATTAGAAATTTGAACGGGAATTTTATGATCCCCATCTTATAGTGATGCAATTGATTCAAATCAATGGCAAACTTACAGTCCCCTATATTTAAGTACAAAGTATATACATGTATAAACAAACTCATACTAAGTTGAAATCGATTCAGATCAATCACAATTCTTAACAGATGGTGCCCAGAAACCATAATTTTTTTAAAGAAATTGAAAACAAGGTCAATTACGTCTTTTGACACTGCGGATAAGGTAATGACGTCATAATCACTCATAGCTACATTCCTATACTTCGTGTGTATAATGTAGGCAATCATACACCCTATCTTTTTAAAACACCACTGCACAAAAGTCACCAATATTCACTCAAAATCGGCATTTAATTTTCAAAAACCGACCCCAAAATATCCAAGAAATACAATAAATTCAACTCACCAATGTTGGAAAAGATATTTCCAAAAATGAAATCCGTAATTTACTGTTGATTCTCGCGAAACGAGCTATCGGAGTCATTGTGTACATTTCCTGGTCGCCGCGGGCGCTGACATCTCCCCAAAAGAGTTTTGTCCTCAAAAATTCGGTCCCTATGGCATACACGGAAAAGTTCCGATTTTCTGTGTGCGCGATCATAAAGATCGATGTGCGCTTGCGATCCCGAGTTTCTTCGTGGACAAAAATTATATTGGCCGATTTTAGTCTAAGACATCGGCAGTTTGTAAACAACACGCGATCGCGAAACAAATCGGCGGGGATTTCTCCGGTTTTGGACAAGATTTTGACTTTGGATTTTGCTGAAAATATCAAGAGTTCTTCCTAATTGCCATTTGATGTAGGAGTGAGATTTTTAAGGGCTGAATTTGAAAGCAAGTATTTAAAATATTTATCTTATTTTCCCCCCCATACCTTTAGTACATGCGACAGAAAATACCAACTATTTTTGTATATTGTATTCGTAGTGGTCATAATGATCAACTACGCGAAGCTAAAAGACAAAGCATAAAGATAATTTACAGTAGAATACAGTATTTTAAGTTGTTCTTTTTTCAAAGGCAAGCATAAGCTTGACTTTGTTTATGGCATTTACGCCTAAATGACACTGAACGGGTTAACGTGTGTAAAAGGCTAGTGAGAGAAGATAAAATTAATGATCGAACGTGCGCAGATAATGACATTAAGAAAATGAGATGAAAGGAGAGGGGAAATACATGCAGAGAGGGGGGAGAAAAAGGGGGAATATCTAAAGGGAAGGGGAATATCTAAAGGGAAGGGGAATATCTAAAGGGAAGGGGAATATCTAAAGGGAAGGGGGAATATCTAAAGGGAAGGGGTGATAAAGACATGGAGATGGGTAAGAGAGAGAAGTTAATGAGAGGAAGAAAGAAAAGTGTGATAGGGAAGACCAAGAGGGGAATTTTGGTGATATTTTATACAATCTCATTAAATCTAGAATTAGTTAAGTAACATTACCAAATCGCAAACTTGATGTCAAACATCTTTATAATTGTCTGCAAGCAAAATGCGTCTATTAAAAGAAATACATTTCGATTAAACGCCTTGTCGGAGCCATCTATAATTTGCAGAGTTTAACCAACTTGGTACAGAGTGGATAGCAGTCGATGGTTAGACATAATTATCCTTTTGTAGTGTGCTTGCTAGACCCAAAGCAACATGCACAATATACATGATATAGCTACCCCAAGGAAATTGAGTTGGCCAGACTGTACGGGGGGGGGGGGGGGGGGGGGGGTCCGTATGGTATATTCCCCAGTAAACGCCCTTTTGCGGGGCAAATGGACTATCCACCGTGGGGGGAGGGGTATATGTACTTAATTATCCTCCACTTGAGTCGATGACACTCCACTATCACTCCCTGTGTCATCTACCCCTATTCTATTGTTTGTTCTTGGAAGGGGGCAGTGCTACTTAATTACCCTCCGCTTCCATGGTTTCGGGCGATAGGCCTCCACCATCACCCCCTGTGCCATCTACCCCTATTACATTGTTCTGTCCTTCTGGGTGAGATCCAGCAACAACCGAATCATACGATGGGGGCAATTCATCATTATCGTTTGAAGTCCAGTTGTAGTCAGGAGCTGGTGCAGAAGCATCGGGATCAGGGTTAGTCGATGTCGGATAGATTGTGACCTCGACCATATTCCTCGAAGATGAATGGTAAGCAGAATCATTTGATTGTATGGCCTTATAGAAACGCCAGCAGCACAAAATTATGAAGAAGAGAATGGTGAGAATTGCGAGGCTAACTAAAATATATAGCCATGGCTCTGGACCATCCGTCACTGGTGTTTCGTCTGTAAATTTATGTAGTAGGAGAGAAAGTAATCACAAAAAGTAAGAGAACATTCTCAATTTTGTCACTCTGGTAATTTTAAAAGTGACAGAGAAAAATAAAATTTCCTGTTTGCGTTTGCCTGACGGTAAAAGGAGAAGGAAAACAAGGGAATGGGAGAAAGGAGAAAACATAGGTTGAACCTTTACTAAATAATATTTGTGTACGTACTATTTAGAATGTCTTTTAAAGTGGCATTAAACTGGTAGAACTTGAACAACGCTATTTTACAGTGATTGCTAAATTGGCATTATAATTTGAAAATTAAGTGCATTTTTTTTCAATTTTGACAAACAGCTTGTTTGGATAATAGGCAAATTATTTATCTAAAACTATTATTTTTGACTTGGCATTATGGAAAATTGTGGGCAGGTAGTGAAGTACATTATAAGCTTTTAGAAACTATAATGGGGCATGATGGGAAAATGAGAGGCAAATCCTGTTGAAAGATGGCACTATTTATGAGCTTCAGTTTACTGTCACTTTAATTAAGGTCGTTACCAATGCGGAACAGATTTGGTTCGCATAGTCACATCAATTTAAATTATTCATTTCCACATAATCATACCAAATCATTTGATAAATCATCTGTAACATTATTTCATTGTTAAATAATGCAGAGTAAACATACGTATATATATGTTAAGCAGTAGACAGATTGAGAATTAAACAATGACACTTCAAAGTAACTAGAAAGTATGTTCTTGAAAATGGAGGGATATGAGGGGAAAACAAAGCTGTGAGATTGCATGTATTACAGACATGGAGATGGTCAACGCCCCTCTTCTGTGAATTAAGCCCGGAAAAAGAATAAATAAAATTGCAACACACGGGGCTGCCCAGATACATTCTGTATTTCCTCCTGAAAATGTCCCCCCCCCCTCATCCGTTAAAAAAAAGAAAGCAACATTAGAATATGTTCACTTACATGTTGGTATTGGGGTGGGCAATCGTATACAACTAACTCCAGCTATTCTATGATCAGGACACTGTTTTGTTTGACCCCATTCACTGTGATCACATTGATAAATTCTCTTAAGACCCAGACATGAATCAAGCTCAAACCAAGTCTCCTTTGATGATATCGATAAGTTGTAAGAAGTGAGGTCCAGTCTGTCTCCAATGAAAGACCAATCTGGGTCCAACTCTAAGCATATTTCCTGCAATTTCATCATTTACAAAACAAACAAAACAAACAAGTGATAAATAGTACGAAAAAATAGCAAAGGGAAATAGAAAAGCAATGGAAAATCATACTACACTTTCTAGTTTGTTTGCGCAGGAACTCTCCGCAAAACATTACGAAGGAGGGGAGGGAAGGGTGTGTTCTCAGATTTGATGATGATTCACAGCATTAGTTTGTCAAAAACTTATGTTTGGTCGATATGTGCAAAATCGTATTTCCTTTTTCTTAAATACAAAACCACCACGAGTTGCATTTTTTGCGGGTACTTGTGTAGGAACATACGCGTAAGAACCATGTATAACATTATTTAGGAAGAAATCAAACTCACATAATAAAACTGCAAGTAATTCTTCAAGCAGACAGAACGCCATATTCCATCATGGTACACCTCAACTCGTCCATAATCCGTGTTGATTTCACCATATTCATTCACTAGTCTTAGAGGGTGATTGGCAACAGATTCTGTTTCAAACAAAATTGTTATTATCGAGAATTATATTCATAGCTAAGACAGTAGATTAGGCCAAATGTTCTGGTTTCTCGGAATCATCATATCTTTTCCTATTGGTATAAAGTGTTTGCGTTTAAATAATCCACATCCAAGGAGAAAACTTTTCAGTAGTGTATTCGTGCCTATTAAGACGTGATCTAATTCTATACTTGTTAATATTTTTAACATATTTTTTGTGTTGTTCTGTTAGTTGTAATAGTTTAATATTCTACATTGTATTTTAATTGTTTTATGTAATACAAGGCTCTCTTGCAAATCATTTTTTTATGTACTGAAGAGACTACCCTGTATAAAGAACACAGAATAAATAAATAAATGATAAATAAATAAATGAATAAATATAAAATAATCTGTCTGTTTCTCAATTCAGGATACACGTGTTGTTTACCCCCCCCCCCCTTCCCGAATGTATGAAGGGTTACCATTACATTTTTTCTAATCTAAGCTAAAGCCTGATCTACTATCATTACTCTCTAAATCACATTTATGTCTTCATGTGCAATAATAGCTTGAGTCAGATGAACATTCATATGCAGTTCTTCTATAAGTATTGAAGATTTGAAGAAAAAAAATGGAATCTATATTTTAAAAAATGCTGCGTCAAGAGTTAATAGAAGAAAGGAAAGCATAGAAGGAATCTATTTTACCCCTCTCAGATATGTTTTAATTTTCCACTGAAGAAAAGATATTCATTTTGATTTTTGTCAATGAAAGAAATTAACTTGATGTAGCAAAATTTTACAGGATCTTACTTAAAGAATAATGTTTTATGTTTTAAAAATCAACAGGAAACTAACCATACGGGTAGCAGACGACGCCTACTTCGTCTTCATGAGTTCGTATTGATGTGCTACTGTTTGTTAGTACCACATTGCATTCTGATATTTCAGTTGTTAATGTAATTGATAAGGGACCCGTCCACATATCGCATTGTAAGTCATCTATTATAATGCTTCCAGTTCCTCTCTCAAAAACGATATCGTTATCACGAATAGATGTTCCGCCTGCAAAGCCCAGCTGCCTGCATACGACATCGAGACCGACCTCGTCGAAAGATCCACCATCTGTGACAGAGCCCCACTCACCGTCTAGGAAGACTTCTAACCGACCCTGCTCTGTGTAGTTACTTCCAGCCAATCGGATGTCGAAATCTGGAGAGGGTGGGATGAGGGAGAGAGAGAGGGGATAGAGAGGGAGAGAAAGAGAGAGAGAGAAAGAAAGAAAGAAAGAGAGAGGGGTGTAACAGAGAGAGAGAGAGAGAGAGAGTGAGAGAGAAAGAAAGGAAAGAGAGAGAATGGCGGACATTGAGGGGAAAACTATACTATGTATTATGGTCTTGCATTTTCTTGCACTGAGAGACCAGCGCCATATGGGAATTTCATCGTTCACCCTCGATGTTCGTGTCCAGAAACACATTCATCGTTACTTCCCCATCAACTCCATCTCTATAGAATGCTCTTTCATTAATATTCTTCCAGAAATTTTTATTAATGACGTTTAAAACAAGTCTCCCCGTTCATTCATGATTTAAATTTATCCTTTCAATATCCCTCTCTATACCCAAGAACTTTTAAGTGTTGTGTATTATTAATAAATGTTTACTCTGTGTTTCATAACACTTATTCAGGGATGAACTCTAGCATAAGGTTTTATTTCCTTTTTAGTTCACTCCATCACTCTCATATCCAATAGGTTTTTTTTCTCGTCGTTGTTAACCTTGTATTATGGATGTATGTCATTCTTTATGATGTGTTTATGTATTTGTCAATATGTTGTTATTGTATAGCATTTTTATGATGAGTGTAAATAAAATGAACTTGAACTTGAACTTGAACTTAATCACAAACTCTCATCGATCTAATTCACCTTGTGGAGGTCCACACGAGACTTGCGCAATGTGAACTGACGGACAAAGCTGCGGATCCCTTAGGGTCCCAGTCGCGAAGGCACAATCCTCAAGATGCTCTTCTGTTCCGTTGCACCTGTAATTCCTGTTGCATCGCAACAAAACAACACAGATATTGCTATCTACAAATTAACACTAAACAAGATAAAGGAATGTCTGTTGTTCAGCGCCCCCTCCCTCCCCCCAAAAGGCAAATATGGGCCAGAAAATGTGATTTCTTGGTGAAATACATGGGTCACCTCTAGCTTCGAAGTTCCGCCCCCTCCATAGCAAAGATATGGATACGCCAATGATCAACCTTATTATTGATAGCTCGTACATTCTTTTCTCATACAACGAATCGTCAATTAATTTAATGAAATTATTTATAAAGCAGGTCCTATAAATAAATGGATGATATAACCATTTATGTTGCTATTGTATTTGACTAAAAAGTCAATCACCTTTTTGCCTTGGAAAGAAAATTGTCGGGATTTGCCCCCTTGCCCCCATCCCTCCCCCCCCCCCCAAAAAAAAAGGCTTGTGAAACCATACCTGTTCCAGATGACACCAGACAATGGTCCTAGTGATACTGGTTTCAGACTCTCTCCTTGCTGGTAGCCTAGCTGACGGCATACTACCTCCGCCTCGAGATCGCTCCAGTCCTGATCACAGATTAGACCAGTCTTGCCATCATCGTCGTATTCAACCACGCCCACGATGCTTGAAGAACCACTCAGTAGTCTTATCTCACTCACTAAATTTATTCAGTAAAGATAGGATATGAAGCACTGCCAAAACACTACTTAGATCTTCCTACTATAATTATGAAAGTAAGAATATGTACTTAGTAGCGCAGAAGACCAAAAGATTGATAAATGTACACCATGTACTCCGTCATCATTTGCAATTATTATGAAATAATTATGAGATGAAAAGAGGCGAGACATTACGAGATAGATTTTCATCTTACTGTGAAATGAAAGGTGAGATTATGTTGGTAAAGATTCTCACTTCATTTCATATGAATTTCACATGATTTGGAAGGAGGCGGTTATATGTCTGGCTATCATTACTTTCTATAACTTATCACACCAAAAAAAGATGTGAACACGACACTGCATACGCCAAGTACAAGTAAAATATACACTCTAAATAGTCATTTTTTTAATTAGATGGTCTGGTTACATTTTCTTTATCAGATTCTAGTCCTTTTTACTAGGATTCTGTTCATTTTGACTGCATGGGATTCTATTCACTTCAAACTCGAAGCTTAGTAGTTTTGACTATATAGAAATAATCAAGTTAAAGCTTCTTTGACAGGTCAAGCTCCGCTAATTGGAACGCGCATGCGCTGAACAACTGTGTCAAAATATCATGAATATGGAGTTTGTGCGAGAGATCGAAAAGATGCAAGAGAATTTCCAAATTCACGAACTGTCAAGAGGGGGCATAGAGCTTGTGAAAGAAATGGAGAGTCGTCGGCAGGTTGTGGGAATACCAGTGTCTTAGGCTAGCTCACGTCGTTTAACATGTTTAAGAGAATGGAAAAAAAGGTCGACATGTATATTAACTTCACGTGATTTTGTTATTGTGGTGTGTCAGTCTGTACTGTGTGAATTGGGGTGTGGGGGGGGGGGGCGTGGTGAAAATTTTGCTGAATAGGCCATTTCCGTGATACATTCAAATTTGATGCTTACCTCTTAGTCAAACTCCTAGTATTGAACTATTACATCCACCTGTTTATTGCATTTCAATAGTCTGAATGCAGTTTGCATACATTAAGTGTTGTTAGGCTGGGCAAGCCAAAATGTTTGTCCAACCTAATAACACCTATAATACCTGCAATTCACATTCTACTATTAAAGAATAATAGCTTTTTACAGGGGAATGTATAGTTTGTCACGAGGTAAGCCTGTTTAAATTGAGGACATGACGAAAACACCGAAACCGACTTGATCTCTTTTTAAAGCAAATCAAATGAAGCTTGTCTGGTGGATTGGATGATGTTATGTGTAGTTTGCACAAGGCATTCTGAACTAGTTTACATTTTATTGAGTTTCTAGCACACTTTGTAGAGTGCAAAACATCAATTTATCTTACACAGGGGCCGCGGAGCGTTTTGGAAAGTGGGGGCTGATTTGATTTCACTCATTAATGACAATTTTCGAACCTTTTTCCGAGATTTTATGAAAAGGGCTTACTCAAAAAAAGTGTGGGGGGGGGGGGGGGGGGGGCTGCATCCCAAATTCAAGATGACTTTGTCATTGTCTATATAGAAGCCTTTCTTTCTTTCGTTTTTTTTTTTGAAGGCCCAACAAGTGCGAAAATTGCAGGGAGTTTCCTCTTCGAGGAAGAAGGTGTTGACGCCTATGTGAGTTCATGATTTGAGGCATGGAAAAATACATAAACTGACATCAAATAATACAGGCGCATGTTTAACAATGAAAATCAAACAAGGTGTTGGTTTAGCTCTTTTATGTTCTCTGTGATATGTTCTCCATCTAAGAAAGACTGTTATGTCTGGATTTGGACTTTGTTCTTCACACAATTCAAGGTTCCCAGAAACACCATGCATTTAATGCTTTTGATGTCATATGACTGCCAGCTTATGATACCTGTGGAATTGTTATAATAATAATCATATCATATTAATGTACATTTTAAAAGATGTATCTAAACTAAATTTGTCCCCCACTTTCTCTCTTTCCTCGTATTTTCTCCCCTCCCCCTCCTTTCTCACTTCTCACTTTATCTCAATTTCTATCATCCATCCTCCCTTGGTCTCCCCTCCAAAAATCAGTACGGTATTCATTGTAGAACAACTGTACTATATATCTTGTTTGATTTGAATATTCATGTTTGAATGTTTAGATGACTGTATTTTACTATTTTCACGGTACTTTATTTCTTCAGGAAATTTTTTTATCATGTGTCACAGCAATCATTATTGATGTGTGATTAAACAGATTATCTGGATCATGTTGATGATATTTTGATAACAAGGTTCTAATCATAGACTTTGACTAGATTTCTAGTCGAATACTTGACTAGATTTTTTTCCAAATCATATTGACTAAAACCTGGTCAAATTTGATAGATCCCCTAATCATAGACTTTGACTAGATTTCTAGTCGAATGCTTGACTAGATTTTTCCAAATCATATTGACTAAAACCTGGTCGAATTTGACTAGATCCCCTAATCATAGACTTTGACTAGATTTCTAGTCGAATGCTTGACTAGATTTTTCCAAATCATATTGACTAAAACCTGGTCAAATTTGACTAGATCCCCTAATCATAGACTTTGACTAGATTTCTAGTCGAATGCTTGACTAGATTTTTCCAAATCATATTGACTAAAACCTGGTCAAATTTGACTAGATCCCCTAATCATAGACTTTGACTAGATTTCTAGTCGAATGCTTGACTAGATTTTTCCAAATCATATTGACTAAAACCTGGTCAAATTTGACTAGATCCCCTAATCATAGACTTTGACTAGATTTTTAGTCAAAATGCTTGATTAGATTTTTCGGATAATACTTACTAGAATAGTGCAGGTGCCCGTGAGAATAGTTATTCTAGTCAAATCTGACTAGATTGTAGTCAAATTTGACTAGGTTGTTTTAGAGCGTACGTTTTGGAGGTTGGGAAGAAACGATGGAGGGGCAAATGTATATAGCCTTTCATATCCTGTCGTTATTTCCTGGACTTGCATGACCATCGCACCCCAGTCTGATATCTAATTACTTTTCTATCTTAATCGCGTTCTTCTCTGTCTTTTCAAAGCGATGACATTTTCCTTTTTTTTCATATAAAAAAGGCTACAATTTTACCTCTTTCACGGTCACATCGACTACAAAAATCTGTCTAATAAGATTCTCTATGTCTTGAGTAAAGAAAGGTAAAATCTTATTTATTCACTAATATTTACATTGGATATACAGAAACAAGATGATTTGATTCTACCTTGGAATACAACGTACTCGCCCAAATAAACGCTCTCCATAACTAGACCCATTCACGTTCAAAATGCCACTCGTTTCCGTGATTGCTTTACGACGAATGTCAGTCTCAAATCATGTCAGTGACTATAAAAGGGGCCTATCCGTTGTAATATTCCATTTGATATAACCGCATATAAAATATACTTATTCATGGTAGAAACCATTTTTTCTTACCCGTATTACCCAGTGCTCCCAGTCCTCGCCCTGTACAACATAGTCCATACATGAACAAATACGCGAATATACCATCCATTTACACTGACGACTAAGGGAATGATTTTGGTCAAAGAATATCCCCTTATATCACGAGTAATATCAAACTATACACTTCCGGCGTCTGGTGTTGGGAAGAATATACGCTGGCACACGGTCATAAACGAGATAAATGATGAGTGTAATGGTTAACCACCGATGAATTCCAACTCTCTTTGTGATAGAAGCAATTCATTGAACCGCCATGATGCTTTGTGTTGTCAACAGCAAAGTCTTTCTGGAATAATAATTTTATTTTTGTCAAGGCAGTCAACCGCTGTACATACTCACCGTACATGGTACAGGGCAACCATGTAAACATAATCGTTAACGTCTGTAGTCCAAGTATAGTTTTAAAAAATACAACTAGCCATGTTGCACAATATCTGGACTCTTTGCTGTTGTATACACCGTCGTGATTTTTTTCTGTTTTAAACAAACAAGATCTGTTCACATCATTTATTACTATACCAACATAGTCTCTATTTCTACTCTATCCAAGTAGTCTTTAATATGGGGTAACCTCGCTAGTCATAAGGGCCGCAAGTCACAGTGACCACTATTCATAATGACCACCATTCATAACGCGTGACTAAATGAATAGCGGTTTTTATAAATAGCGAGCAGACTCCTTTGATATACAAGAACTGCGAGTAAACCAGTGGACAACTGTTATAGTCGGCCACTGCTCCTGCAACAATGCAACAATGAATCATGGACTGCATGAAACAAAGAGTCATGTGATTTGTAATGCTAGGAGGAAACACTAAAGTCAATGGTCATAATTATCAAGTAATTTTTCTTTCCCACTTTTTATTTATTTAGCCTTTTCATTAATTGTTTTATAAGCTTTTATTGTTATTATAATTATAATTTTTTTTTTTTTGGGGGGGGGGGAGGAAACTTGTCGTACGCCGTTTATTTGAGTCCTAGAATATTCGTTTGTATTTGTCTTCTTTTCTTTGATTATTATTATCATCATCAACCTCTTCTTCTTTTTTTCTTCTTCTTCTTTTGATTCCCTTCCTTCTCTCTTTCTTTTCAACATATTTTCTTCTACCAATTTGATACCCAGAATAAGATTGAGCGACCATAGAGGGAACACTTGCAATGGAGTAAATAAAATTCTGCCTTTTATTTTTGGATGAATCACGCCGGAAATGGGATTTGGTTTGTATCTAATTCGTGTGTTCTACACTTGTCATAATTTGGGATTTGTATCTACTACTAAAATAATGGGGAAAGTATTCTTATTGTTATTTCTCAAAAATTAACAGAGTAAAAGCAACAATGTATAAGTTTAATAGCATCTTAAAACTACAAAACAAGCACCCGCATATGCACCCATACACTTTTGTTTTTCAAAATATTTTCTTAGAGATTTCATTCAAAATAGATCATTACATAAAATAAATGTAAATAATTTCAAACAAATACAAATCTTCATTTCGTTTTCATGCCATAGTGTTAAATTATTCACAAGACAAGCATGGAAGAATGTTGGAATTAAATCACTAAGTAAATA
Source organism: Heliocidaris erythrogramma (assembly GCA_025617745.1). Lineage (NCBI taxonomy): Eukaryota > Metazoa > Echinodermata > Echinoidea > Camarodonta > Echinometridae > Heliocidaris > Heliocidaris erythrogramma. The sequence continues at coordinate 3,416,346 of CM046855.1, read as the reverse complement.
ATATATTGACAAACACTAACGTACGCCCTATACCCCTCCCTATGTCCCACAATGTATAATATTCAATGTAAATGATCTTTCATTCAAAATATTTTAACGTTCTTTTCTTTTGTTATTTTCCTAGTTCATATAAAGATCTCCTTTATATGAATAAAGGGGTAAACAAAAATGTATAATTACAGTATAATTAAATAAAAAACAATTCTTCATGTTATATTCATATCATAAATAATAAGATGTGCATCTAACAATTTACCCAAGAGAAGGGGAAAATGATCATTCATGATCACACACACACACACACGCACGTTTACATGGCTTTACTTCGGAGGACAACTATTGTTCCTCTATTGTTACTCGTCCTCGGACAGTCGACGGAATAAGGCATAAATTCATTGTTCGACGTTCGAGGACTATTGTCCGCCTTCCGAGGACCATTGTTGTCATGATTGGACATGAAACTTATTTTTTCTTTTTGAGCAATTTTATACTCTATTTTTTTGTTTAAATTTTACCATTGAAACAAAAGCTAACAAACTGAATCTTATTATGAGATGAATACAAATGAGAACATGCTACTATTCGGAATTCAGTAGTGTAACTACTTTGAAATATTTTTGTTTTACATTTAAATTGTTCATAAAATTATTTCAAACCTTTTCTGATATTGTAATGATGTTCTTCGTTCTGAACCAGTGTGCAAAATTACTGCACTGCACATATTTTTCCATCTATGTTCCTGCGACTGCAAATTACACAAAATGAGTGCCGAATCATATGTTTTGTACACAGACCACAGCACAATTCGAGTTGCCATTTTCTGTATTTGTTCAAGTTTATAAATCTGATTCTGGGTGAGTGAAGACGGGTACACCACATTTAAAGATCACATTGCAAGAAAATTCCATCAAAATAAATATTGGCTTAATACTTATTATTGCATAGATGGCATAAATTATACAAGGTTATCCAAATTCAACGCTTGGAAACATTTGAATTAATGATTATTATCAATTATAAAACGGTAAAATACAGCCCCCGATATAGCAGCTGAAGAGCTCCTTGAACGCTGCTGAGATGTGTGACGACACACGAAGGACCAGTCCTGTCTAAGCAGACGATGTCCCATAACATCTTACACATTTTTCAGTGCCTGTTTTGTCATCTCCTCTTCACTTATTTCTCTTACTTGACTAGCGTCAGTCTTAATGTTAGTCTGTTGCCTCACTCTTAACTTCGTGTATGGTATTATTTTGATGAAAAATGCAGCGTTAAAACATAAAGGAATCAGTCACTTGTAAACAAAATAAGACGCCATTGTATTTTCAGCTGCTTGCACCGGGGGCATGTTCGGCGTTTCAAGAGGGAACGAATACAATCTGTGATATTATTCGGAAGGCTTTTCAATTTGAAAATGGGGTTTATTTTATTGATCATTGACCCTTCTCCTGTGTATTTACAATCAAAGGGTTTTAGTTATCAGAATCAGTTTCACTTTCCCTTTTAGATTGGTGTGAAATAAGGTCATGTTAAATATACCAAACTCTTTATAATTTGATAAATAATTGCATTGCAATTACGTTCATTCATTATAGGACGTCGTCTGCTTAAGCAGGATCGATCCCTAGTGTGACGACATCAAAACATCGCTATATTTCTGGCGAATCCTCGGATATTCCAGATGCTTAGAAGAGCTTTTATTTATGTTGTTTTTATAATCATCAGATACGCAGTTGACATAAAACTTATACGATTGCCATCTGTAAGCTTCCCAGTTTCTAGTGATACATTAATTGCCATATTTGTGATTTTCTTGCAATGTGATCTTTAAGAACCGGTCGTATTTAACCACAATACACAGTTATTGCATCACAAATTGCATGGGAGACTGAACTTATTTAGATTGCGTAACATAATATAATTCGGGTCCGCTCGCTATTCATAAGGACTGCTACTAATACAAAAACCGCTATTCATTTAACACGCGTTATGAATAGAGGTCCTTATGGATCGTTATGAATAGTGGTCCTTATGAATGAAGGTCCTTATGAATAGCGAGGTAATTTATTTATGGTTTGCTCGCTATTTAGAACGACCGCTATTCATTTAGTCACGCGTTATGGATAGCGGTCCTTATGAGTAAGTGGTCCTTATGAATAGCGATCCTTTTTCAGGATTTTCGTCACACACGTGACTGAGAAAGGCCCAAATATGGTTCATAATTCCGAACATTAATTTTTGAAACATTTCCCTGAAGGTTCGTTATTCCGAAGGTTTGTAATACCGAAAATGAAATAGGGTTCGTAATTCCGAAAATGGAAAAGGGTTCATAATTCCGAAAATGAAAAAGGGTTCATAATTCTGAAAATGAAATAGGATTCATATCGATCTCAAAGAACGTGCTCTGAACCTCCTGAACCCAATCAGTATTTAATGGGTAAACATTATATCTAGCAATTTCCCATAAAAGATTTCTGTGGGCAAATTTGAAGTGATTAGAACCTTGTCGGTAAAGAGGCAATATTCGGTTTCACCTCCCTCCCCCCCCCCCCCCCCTTTTCAAAATTTCGTAGCGACGCGCCTCTGTGTTTATAGCCCATAATGAAATAGGGAGCTGAGATAGAATAAGTCTGGATTGTGTTGTAAAAGAGAAGGAATGATATCTCCTGAAACCCAGCCACTTCTAAATCATGTAACATCATCAATGCGGTTCACTTCAGTATGCTCTGCACCAAGATGAGTGTTTCCTCCTGCGCTGACGGCCTGCTCGTAAGTTGGTGGCGGTGCTATTTCTGGAGAATATGGTGGTGGGGCGGATGCGATTGGATCTCCTGGTACTGCTGAAGAAGGTCCCTCATTTGGTTGGGTATCAGACGATAATGTAGTGTCGAAAGAGTTATTCATTGTGGCTAGATCGTTACTCGCTTGACCATGTTGAGCTTGGGCTGCACTATTGGCTTTATATTTTCTACAACGACGATAACACTTGCAGATACATAAAAGTAAAGGTCCTAAGCCTAAACATGGCACCAAAATACCGCATGTCATCCATATCAGGCTCGCAGTATATCTGTCAGTTATTTCCGTAAGACTACCATGATTACCATAGTTTCCTGAAAGACACAAGAGTATCATAGCTAATGATAATAATACCTATGGTTGGATTTAAAAAGCATATTTTCATGAGATACAAAGTACTGATAAGGTTTTACAACACATGCTTCAGTGACAATTGCTCCACTTACCGAATTCACAACTTCAAACCTTCAAACCCAAGACGATAACGCAAACCCTACACCTCACAATTTATATCCAAAAGCCTAATCGCAACCCTTTATGTCTGACGAAATGCATGGAGCCCGGAGAAAATGTCACCGGATTAGATGTCGGATTACCCCCGGGATATGGTTATAAAGATGCCATGATAACGGGCTCAAGCATTCATAGAATTTCTCCCTAGTGGGTATATTCATTTAATTCACCTGGATCGAGAGTGGCAAATGTAAGATTGATGCCTTACCAAAAGACGCTATTTATACTGTGACAGGAATTCGAATCTCGTTTGAATCCCTGTAAGTTATCAACATTACAAAGAAACTTCTGTTCATTTTAAGAGCTCTTTTCGCTCAACACGTTTATGAAAAAAACATTTCGTGTAAATGTTAACTTCACTAAAATTTAACAAAATTAAAGGAATAAAATAAACGCATGAAAATCTAAAAGACTATTAACAATGGTAATATTTTCACTTATGTATGTATTCATCATGTATTATAAAGTCAAAATAATGACAACTGCAATCAGAGATGGATGGAAATAAAATCATGCCCAGTAATACGTGTGAACCTTTTCTATCTATATCAGGGTATTTTTTTTTTGCTTGGAAGACGATAATCATGATACATTTAGTAAATTGTGGTTGTATCTAATATGGAATCCTGTTAATTGTCAGAACTTTATTAAAATTAAGGCAGGTTTGCATTGTATAAATCTTTTGTTTGTTACCCTAGTAGCCAGGGCAAGAATTGTGTATCAGGAGCCTTTAATAGGTAGGCCTTAGTTACAATAGCCAGAGTGGGCATGGAGAGTAGGGTAGGTTATTTTCAGGTGTATGGCATTACAGACTTTTTGTAAGGACATAATGTTAGTCGGGTGTGGCAGCCAAATAGCTGTAGCCAGCTCACTCTGACACATGATTTTGGAGAGAGAGAGGAGTGAACTCGCAGCAGCCTGCAGTTTAGGGGGTTTTGCTGGTAGGCGAGCAGTAGGGCATAGCCATGCAACCCAGTGCCAAGGCTGATGTTCCCCTCTTCTCAGAAGCCAATTTGCGAGTAATCATGTTTCATTTATGCTATATTTAATGCTGATAGTAATTTGTCTATAAAATTGTTTAGTTATCAAAAGAACATGTATTTTGACTTTGTCATTAAAAGGCATGATTTTTTTGACTTGTGTTTTTCATTACAGATCGAGCATACGATCTTTAACACTGGGAGTAATATGCCGAAAGATTTGTTTACAAATTAAAAAATTCCTCCCCAGTCAAGCTTCTTCGTTTATAAAATTAATTGTTTTTAAACAGTAAAAGTAAAAATAATGAAACATTTATGAATTTTACCTGGAAACACAATTTGCATTGGATTTGTACACGAAATCACGTTTTTGAGCAATTTTGGGTCTGACATGCACTTACGAAATGTTGCGTAACTCCGGAACCGCACTCGCGGACATCACAAATTTGGTCTCAAAAGTTGCGCAAGACTTGAAAGAAAAAGTAGTCAAGCGGCGTGGTGACTGCTTTTCGCGATGCGAACATATTACGCGAAACGTCGAGGGGGGGGGGGGGGGGGGGGCGGAATCCGCCCCCCCGGGCCTATTAGGGTTAAACAGTGTTGATTAATATATTAGGTGGGTTTTCACGGGGCATGCGAACAATTCGCGAAGGATGCAAATGTCGAAAGAATGGCAAAGTCCAACATTCGGAGAATTTTTTCTCACAATATTTCGCGACAATGGAGCCGTAAACCATTCTTGGGCAGTTTGTGCGTAGTTCTCACAATTTATGTGCGAATGTCGTGTGTACCATTGCCGACCTATGGCCAGTCCACATACACGAAGAACACGCGACCTAAATGCGTACAACGTGAGAAATGATCGGACGAACATCGCAAGACATTTTCCAAACTGTCAGAATCTGTTTGGGGTTTCACGTCGTGAGTAGGTCGTAGGAAATCACGAGCAAATCACGACCCGGGATGCTGCAACCGTTCGCAAGAAATTTCAAACTTTTTAAAAATTCCCTAAGAACTGAAAACGACTCCTGCGAACAATTACTGACGACGCTTCGGATAATCCTAGCGACATTCAAGAAGTATGGATATATACATGTATTTAGTAGAATGGTCATTCATATCGCACACCACATTGTTGGCATGAAAATTTGCAAGTACATCAAGCTTCATTCGCAGCCTTTCCATTATAATCCACCCTGAGTTATGCATTCAGGGTGTCTCGTTATTTCTTACAGTTTCTTTATATAAACATTATTAACAATTTTATCAATATCACATTCACAAACACGAAAATGAACGTATAAAAAATATCATAGAAACCAAAAATCTAAATCAAGTTCAAATGAAATATAATTTCTAAAAATATCTTACCTCCTCTTCTTCTTCTTTGCGCATGACACATTTCCATGAGAATAGCAAAGCATATCAAAACCAACATATAATGGTAAAACTTGCTTTGGATGATATACATATCTAAAGATTACAGTGCACCGTGATGATGCATCAGGGTGGCTCTAAGAACATTCTAGGTGTGCAGCTTTCATTGGGAAACAATTACCAGTGTAGTGTGACATCTCTTACGACAGACAGACAATAGCACGGGCGTGGTTCTGTGGAGTAGATGCGTGTACGAATATAGCCATGATCTACATCGAAAGAAATGACAGAGCCCTGTTTCATAAAACTTGTTATCAATAACATCACAATTGATGTAAGCTACTGAAACCGTTACATTTGATTGGCTGTGAGCATGGAGGGTACATGCGAAGTTACATGCTGTGAGCAAATTTGTCATTATGGCAGTTGTTATTGAAAAAAAAAACCTTTGTGAGAGCGGGCCCAGGTGTTACTTTTGGCAACATTCTGTTTTTGTATGGACTTGCATCGTTTCACATAGATCATGCACTCGCTCATTTTATCGATATTTCATCTTGAGGTCTGAAGCACTAGCATTATCTCTAACGTCGCAGGTTTTTCTAAATTTGTATCGCTGTCAATGAAATTGAATTGTACTGAGTCTGGAGTAACTTATGGATTAAAAGCAGGGGATTAGTCTTGCTACTTCATACTCAGTAATAGTAGGGTGGGGGAGATTCAAATATGGACGCCATGTGGGCTGAAGTTGAAAATCCTATTTATCCCTACTATCACTTATCACAGCTTAAATAGGTGGAATAGGTGAAATACTTATTTGTAACTGTATCATCTTATATAACCATATTTGACAATGCATTTACATAAATATAGTCATTATCATGTTTAGAATTAAGATAGTCGAGTACTATTTAAATGTGATGACACAGAAGGGCTACAGAGCCTCAGCATTGCTTGATTCGCTTGCACCCATGAACATTTAGTTCATAAGGAAGCAGTAATAGGGTTGACTTCCAGGAGGGAAGGGGGGGGGGGGGTTAACTTAGAAATAAGAAGGGTGGGTTGGGAATTTCCATTACATTAATTTACGACATTGATGTATTGAGATACTGAGGTAAAAAGTAAGTATATTATTTAACAATATACAAAGAGTTAAGCAAAGTATGGAGTAGTCAGTATTTGCTTATCACGTCTATTATGCCAATAATAAAAATCAAGACTTTAATACATAAGCCGTTACAATCATATCAATCAAGGATCAAAAGGTCAATGAACTCCATTGAAAGCTAAAGCTAAACGATTGCAGTTATCTCTTGATACTCAGTGTGAATTGTTTGATCGTATGATGCTACCTATTTTGTTATATGATAAAGTCTGGGGCTTTGGGAATATAAATCAAATAAAAGTTTTTTCATAGAGAATTTTTAATAACAATCTTGCAAGCCTTATTTTTATTCAGCCGCTCATTATACTGCTAATGTAAAAACAGTTAAAACATATAGGTGTTTCTGGACTTAATATCGTAATGAAACATTTATAGCTATTTTCACACAATCTGGCCTATACAATACATGAGATTACAAATTTTACACGTTATAAAACATAAACTTTGATTCTACAATCCCTAATAACATTCTTATAACCCAAATATTGAAATTGGCATGCGACCACTTAGTTTCCTATGATTCGACTCACCAACAAAAAAATCAATTCAATTCAATTCAATTCAATTCCAATTTATTGATCATGCACAAAAATAAACATACATTTGGCATGAAAATCATTTTCCAGCTGTTTGTGCAAATGTACTAAACATCAATTTAACATACTATAAATTCAAATAAAATCAGAAATAAAATAATATAGGACACTATGGAACATGAATACAAACTAATTTAACATAAATACGTGCGCATGGCAAAGAAAAAGAAAACACATAAGACCGGAAGACGACAGACAGAGGAAACCAGATGTTGGGCAGTTATAAGCAAAGGAAAAGCAGATGAAAAGATTGGAGGGAACAGAAGCAGAGTAAAGGAGGGAGGTGGAGACATGTAAAGAGTAAAAGAAGTAAAGGAATAGAACAGAAGAAATTAGACTGTAAAAGAGAAGAAAGATGAAAAAGAGGATGAAAAGAAAAGGAGGGATGGGTGAAAAGTTGCAAAACATGCATGTGGTTAAAGCATTATATTATTTACAGCATTATAGTTTGAATTCAAAGCCATTATCCAAAAACATCAAACAAGACAAGATTGTACCATTTATATTTCAGTATATCATATACATGTACTTTGCTAATAAAACAGAACTATTGAACTGAGAACTAACACCTGTTATTTGAAAACAAATGATTACTGACTTTACTAGCTATGTACAGTTGAGTATATAGGGATTATTTTTGTCTTTTATTATTTTATTCATTTCTTTTCAATTAAATCAACAGATATACAAAAAATAGAAATTTTACAATCATGAATAAAGTATAAACAGAAACTTTTACATCATTACAAGTAAATGTATACGTATATGGAAAAATGTATACATTCATGGAAGAACAAAGAATTTACACAATTACATGTAATTCACTTAAAATCTCAGCTTACTTGAAATTATACAGATATACAACTGAAAATATACCTTTACGATGTCTGGGAAAATGTATACAGTCATGGAAGAACAAAGAATTTATACAACTTTATATACCCCCCCCCCCCCCCTCCCCCAACCCGAGTGCCAAAAATTATCTACTTTACTGCACAAGCGAGGGAGCAAAGCGGCAAATTTCCCCCCTTTTTTAACCCTAAAAAACGCAATTTCTTTACCATGGAAATCTTGCAATTGACGACCGCAATCGAGCGGTAGAGAAGCTAACGAAGCTTAAAAAAACCTAACGAAAACCCTTGAGAAATAATAGTAGTCGAGAAATTCAGAAAGGGGACCTATAGTTGAGATTTCCTTCAAATGCTGACCCTTTGCAAATTATGTTGTTTTACACACTTTATCCTATATTGGGGGAGCAATATTTAGCAGGAGTCAGATGAACTTACATGATAGCGAGCTAAGAAACGATTACATGTTTTTTTTTCAAATTTTGAACCCTTTAAGCTACTTAAGAACTTTACACTGGTGGCGCGAAATTACGAGATCCTGAAAGAAAATAATTATGCCAGGGAGCAAAGCGACCGAGCTTTCGAAAATTTTCGCATTTCAAACCCTCCAAACATATATTTCTAGTGCGTTTACCCTGCGGATTTGGCGGCGCATAATCCGTGAGGATTGTGATTTTTCTTTATTTTCCTTTTTTTTGCTCTCCTTTGCGTTTTGCGCCCCCTCCCCAGGTGCCGCCCGGGGCACGTGCCCCTGCTCCTAGATATGCCACCCACTGGCTAAGTATGATCAAATCCCCTGTCTGAATATATCAAAAAAATATTTTTGGTCCTTTTCTATCAAGAAATCATTTACGAAACAGTTTTTCGCAGGAGCCTGGGAGCTGGGGGTGCGTGGGGTGCTGCAGCACCCCCTCGAAAAAAGCGGGGAAAAAAAGCAATTTAAATGCTTAGGACATTTTTTTTTTTTTTTTTTGCTTGTCGGAGAAGTTTAGATTGAAAAAGAGACACTAAAATGCTGAGGACCTTTTTTTTTTGGCTCACAGCACCTCCAGTAACAAAATCGTTCCCAGGCGCCTGTTTTTTCGGTATAGAAATTCCAACAAGAAAACATAATTTGGGGATATAAAGAAGAACGTAAATATCAAAATAAAAAATAGATTTTATTCAGAAACCAAGTTCTAGTATTCACGGTAAACTGTCAACTAATATACAAAATGAATTACTATTATGTCATTAAATATATATATATTTTTTGTGGATCCAGTAATAATAATATGACTTTAATACATCAGCCGTGGTCTCCCAGTGGAGTTAGTCCCCGTTTCCCTAAATAAAAAGCGGTCAAACACAATAGAAATATAATATCGTTTGGAGATATAATGTGATCTAAAAGCAATTATTATGAGACATTAAATGGTTAATGATCAAAGAGTACATAAAGGAAAGTAATTTAATTCTACATCTATACATGCAGAATTTTTTTTTTCCTTATAAGGTTTGCCCTCTTAGGGGGGGGGGGTGATTGTTTTTTGTCTGGCAACCAGTCAGATTTGACTATATTTGCCATATTAAATTCAGGTATAAGTTATTCTATCCGATGGTATAAAAAAAAGTTATACGCTATATCTATTATACTTGGATTTACAAGTTAAAGAGGTCTTTCTCTAGTTCCTATCAGCTTAAGGGAAAGAAAAAGAAAAGGAAAAGAAAAATGGGAAAGCAAAAGAAAGGAAGAGCTCCAGTCCCGCACCCGTACCGCAGTGCGGGGATACGGCTGTCCCGTTGATGTAGAATATCAACGTTGTTGAAGTCTTGATCTTTCCAGGGGACAAGACGCCTTCCTACCTACGTGGGGAAGACAAGCCCTTGCAGGGTGGAGCTTTAGATGAGAAAAGGTAGAAAGGGGGTTAGAACAGAAAAAAAAAAAGAAAATGAGAGTGTACAATATTTAATGTATATTATATACACAAAATTTTAGGTATTGCTATGGTAAGGAAAAAAAAAAAAAAGAGGACCATACTACAGACAGTGAGTGATAATCGATATAGTGCAGCGTACCATATATACACATAATTACCCACGCCGATGAAATCGGCAGGGTTATGTAAAGGGCTCCGTATGTTTTTACCCACGCCGATGAAATCGGCAGGGTTATGTAAAGGGCTCCGTATGTTTGTTTTTTTGTTTGTTTGTTTGTTTGTTTGTTTGTTTGTTTGTTTGTTTGTGTACAAGATAACAAGAGAACGGGTGAACGGATTTGCACCAAATTTTCAGGGAATGTTCAGAAAGTGACAGGAAAGAATCGATTAGATTTTGGTGATGATTGGTTGACCCCTGCAAATTCTGTGTGACCTTGAACTTTTGACCCTGTAGTAAAGTATAGGAACTTCAGTTCAGAGAGTGACAGGATAGAAACTAGAAAGTTTGATGACCCCAAACTTCGCCTGCCGATGCAGAAATATTTTGGTCAATCAAAACACTCATTACTTCGTCTCACCAAAAATCTATTTCAGGTTTATGAATTTTAGAAGACTTTTAGACCCATTATTTGCTATTTCACTTCAAATCCGCACGAGCCTGCAATGAATATTCAAAGCCAACGTATCCCAGCAACAAGGGATTTTTCGCGCTTGAACTGTACTCTCGTTGCGAAATCGAAAGCGGCTAGGTATACGGTATACGTATAGCCTAGCACGTCTAATTTCTCCTATTTCTTATCTTCTGTGCATTTCTGTTTATTTTCCCCGGTTCTTTCCACTTTGTTGTGGAAGTTTTTGTGATTTATTTTATCCTGGTGGACGTGTAGTACGTGATTTTAATTGTTTTCGGTGAAAATCTGGTGCGTTTGTTCGACGTGAGTGAGTCTATCGCACTCGCGAGTGTTCGCGTGTGTTGATCTGAGTGAGTGGCTGAGTAGCTGTATAGTGTACGTACATAACTATACACAGCACTGTCACTGTAGTACTGAGTGAGTAAGCTCTGTGCCTCGCATGCACGTCATTTTCAAGTCGAGATCCAACTTCTTTTGTCGTCATATTTATTTTATCCAAGCCCGATGAAAAAAAAACAACAACCCGAATTGCAATGTAAAGATAGAACATGAATACATTTACTAACACTGACATGACTGAACCAAGGCCGTACGCAGCGGGGAGGGGGGGGGGGGCAGTTGCCCCCCCCCAGAAATTTCAAAATCATACTTTTTTTTAATCGGGTTTTAGACTTCAAGTTATGGGTTCCTTTGAAAGCGATCATCTTGCCCCCCCAGGAAAAAAATATCTGCGTACGGCCTTGGAATGAACACTGAATACAAATTGCTAACATTTTTTTTCTCACCACGCCACGCTCTCTGACATGTCTAATCAATTACTTTTAGGGGAGGGATGTTTCAATAATAAAATACCTTTTTCAGAAGAATTTTTTCAAGGGTGGGGACACACAAAGCTATGACCTGGATATGGCAAAATTTATTGGGGGGGGGGGGGGGGGGGAGTACTGAGTAGTAGTACTGTAGTACTGAGTGAGTAAGCTCTGTGCCTCGCATGCACGTCATTTTCAAGTCGAGATCCAACTTCTTTTGTCGTCATATTTATTTTATCCAAGCCCGATGAAAAAAAACCAACAACCCGAATTGCAATGTAAAGACAGAACATGAATACATTTACTAACACTGCATGACTGAACCAAGGCCGTACGCAGCGGGGAGGGGGGGGGGGGGGGCAGTTGCCCCCCCCCCCCAGAAATTTCAAAATCATACTTTTTTTTAATCGGGTTTTAGACTTCAAGTTATGGGTTCCTTTGAAAGCGATCATCTTGCCCCCCCCCCCCCCCCCCAGGAAAAAAAATTCTGCGTACGGCCTTGGACTGAACACTGAATACAAATTGCTAACATTTTTTTTTCTCACCACGCCACGCTCTCTGACATGTCTAATCAATTACTTTTAGTGGAGGGATGTTTCAATAATAAAATACCTTTTTCAGAAGAATTTTTTCAAGGGTGGGGACACACAAAGCTATGACCTGGATATGGCAAAATTTATTGGGGGGGGGGGGGGGGAGTACTGAGTAGTAGTACTGTAGTACTGAGTGAGTAAGCTCTGTGCCTCGCATGCACGTCATTTTCAAGTCGAGATCCAACTTCTTTTGTCGTCATATTTATTTTATCCAAGCCCGATGAAAAAAAAACAACAACCCGAATTGCAATGTAAAGACAGAACATGAATACATTTACTAACACTGCATGACTGAACCAAGGCCGTACGCAGCGGGGAGGGGGGGGGGGGGCAGTTGCCCCCCCCCCCCCCCCCCAGAAATTTCAAAATCATACTTTTTTTTAATCGGGTTTTAGACTTCAAGTTATGGGTTCCTTTGAAAGCGATCATCTTGCCCCCCCAGGAAAAAAATTTCTGCGTACGGCCTTGGACTGAACACTGAATACAAATTGCTAACATTTTTTTTTCTCACCACGCCACGCTCTCTGACATGTCTAATCAATTACTTTTAGGGGAGGGATGTTTCAATAATAAAATACCCTTTTCAGAAGAATTTTTTCAAGGGTGGGGACACACAAAGCTATGACCTGGATATGGCAAAATTTATTGGGGGGGGGGGGGAGATGTGCCTCTTGTTATCCCCTTTGAATGGCTACTGCTTACAAAAATAATCGCAACAAAACAAAACCTATTGGGTTAAGGCGTGGGTCTGCCGCCTTTGACGGCCTTTCTAGTTGTATAATTACATTTGCATTCACCTATACTATATACATGTGCATAAATACATTTTTATATAGGCTTACAAGATATAAGGCTTACATATTCATAGAAATATTAATGCAAAGGGGTACATAACATATCAGCCAACATCTGTCCTCATTTGTATCACCATTTGTATTACCATCATTATTAGTGTTCACCTCTCTTTCTCACATTCCTTTTTTATTTTAGTTTATTGTATTTTGTGTTGAATATACACATGCACGCATACAAATAAAACGATAAAAAACACCCCGAGAAACGGACCCAAGTGCAATTTCAAAGGCCCACTGCAGTGCTAGAAGTGTATCGACTATAGTTTACTCTCAAGTCGCTTTGACATTTTATTTAGAATACACTGTTCAGTTCAGTTGAATTCAATTCAATTTAATTCAATTTATTCCTCCGTCAAAATATCAAAGGAATTTAGCATTGGATTTTTACAAACAATGATTTAGTTATTAAAAAAATCATAAAAATATGAAATTATAAATCATAAATAATTATGTCGAAATCGGTGGGAAATTATATAAAACATAATATGACATCAACATAATAGGAGTATTGCACGATATAGAAAACATTTAATATAAAATGTTGCGTTACTATTAAAATGCGTCATCTCTCTATTAATTTTTAACACAGATATATTAAATACAAGCACAGAAAGTCAAAAATACAGAGCTCATTAATTGGAAGTAAAATCCGTCTACCCTGCTCATAGTAAAGTGGGATATAGTCTAAATTGTCCCAGATGCATGTGAAAACCAATTGGAAAACTTGTGCGGATGTGACCAATCACATAAAAATTATTTGTGTACAGCTAGAATGTATCACTTCAACCTCAAAACAGTTTACCTGATGGCCTTCTATGGGTTAAGAAAAACAAATCCCCCTCGAGCGGAACCCAACTCTGAGTTCCGTTCCGCGTGGGCCCTTATTAGTCTCATCACAAGTCGCTGTAATGTTTATTTAAAGTGTATTTCAACTTGTAATATCTCTTTATAGAATCAACATTTGAAGCTCACATTTTGAATATAGTATAGCGACATTAAACCCCTAACATACAAAGTAAAATGCCTTTTGGTGATTGTAAGTTGTAACAACGATTTGCTAACACTTTATATTTTTTACTCGAATTTTCATAAAACAGTGGTCAATGTCAATTTCCGGTGTTGGAAGAGGGGTACATCCATAGATTTTCCCAAATCAATAAACTTTCATCGAGCGATAAAAAGTGTCCGTCTTGTGATGAAAAAGGTGCCCATCCTGAGGTGGAAAATTGCCCCATGTACCCTTGATGACAATGGAAGGTACCCTATATTTGATTTGATTGAAAATACCACCTTGCTTGTTTGCGTTGTTCATTAAAGAAGGTGCAGTTCTGAACAATACAACAATTCATATTAATGATTGCATCTACTTTTCAGTACAAAATAAGCCTTTCCTTTACATTCGATCAACTTCAACAAAAGAGTCGACCATCTTTTATTTTATGATGAGTGAATTGTACTTAACCTCATTATTAGAAGAAGCACATGAAAGCAATCTTCTCGTTTGGTTTAAAGTTTTTATTTCTCTCTGGTCGTGTTCACTAGGTTCACTATAATTGTGGTCTCAGATATTTAAAACTTACCAAGGAAAAATAGGTTTTCACCAGAACTTGACCACTATCTTGTTTCTACCTAGCTTATTATAAAGATTATCATACGAAGCAAAGAAGAACATATTTCCCAAGAAATAAAATTAACAAAAATATACCAATTCGCAGTTCTGTTCTTGCATATAACGACAAGTCAAAGTAAACTGTTTACAAGTATACAAAATCGTTTGCCTTTGAAGCACTATATAAAAAATGTCAGTCACATTGACAATGTTATTCATAAGCATACTGCTTTTGTGTCGAGTTGGTATTCGTCTTTGGGTTCCTCCTAAATTCAGTTTGACAAATCGGATGTTGTAATTTGTGTTTGTAAGTTTGAATTGTTAAGTTTTAAGTCGGAAAATCGCACAAAATGGCCCCATAATAAATTCCGACGCCCCTTTGTTTATACAAGAATGGAAAAGAGAGATCGGATGGAATAAGTCTGAATTGTGTTGTAGAAGTTACGAAGTAATGACATCCCCTGAAGCGAAGCCATCAAACTCAGCCAATCAGAGTCACACATGAGTAGAAGTTTTAGTTGCAGCATCCATTCGATAATGGACATAACTATCCTCTGCGCTCCGATAGGTGTTTCCTGCGGCTTGATCGTAAGTTGGTGGTGGCATTTCTTGAAGATATAATGGAGCTGATGCCTCTGGATGTCCTGGCACTGCTGAAGAATTTCCCTGCTGGGATTGGATATCAGATGATGATGCTTGTGCAGCGATTCGTTTTTTAATACAACAATAGTAGATGATGAGGATGAGGATGAATACGCATACCGCCACAATAAGAATTTTCCATTCATATTGGAGAGCAGACCAGCTTAAGTGAGTCCCAAGTCGGGTTCGAAACCTGAATCCTGTAAGAGAAAAGAGTATTATGGCTACGATGACATGGTTGGTTATATAAACCCCTTTTCGCGAGGATGCAAAGTGATGAAATAGGTTGTATTTACGATACATGGTCTGAATGCTGCGTCGGTTTCATCCCCCAAATCAAGGGAATTCCTAACTCGGCACCGGACCCATCGCTATACCGAACCCCAACACTTAACTATAACATAAAACCCAATCGAAAACTATAATCTCAATCCTTGATGTCAGATCACTAATGTTACCCAGGGTTGTAATGCTCCCATTATAAGGAGCTCAAACATTCAAATAATTTCTTCCTGCTATGGGTATATTACATTTAATTCACCTGGATCAAGAGTGGCAAATGAGGATTAATGTCTTACCAAGGGGTACTAGTACTTTCATAGGAATTCGAATCCCTGTAGATATTCACTTGATAAACAAGCTTCCATTCATTTGAATAGCTCTTTTCTTTTGCATGAAAACGCTATTATGTAAAAGATTACAACAATAATGATAATGATAATTACAATAGGCCTACATGTACCTGCATTTATATGGTGATATTCCAGTTGGTTTCACTTTTTCAAAAAAATCCTTTTCACTTATAAACAAAATTTTATTTCACTTTTCCTCAAAATACATTTCACTTTTTCACAAATTTTCATGTCACATTTTCACCCAAATCCGTATCACTTCTAACAAAAATTCATTTCACATTTTACAAAATTTCATATCACTTTATTACAAAAATCCTTTTCACTTTTAACAAAATTTCATTTCACTTTTCCCAAAAATACATTTCACTTTTCCCAAAAAAAGTCATTTCACTTTTCACAAAAATTCATTTCATTTTCAAGAGGAAATAAATTCCACTTTAATAGAAAAATGCATTCCTTTTAGACGCCTATTGTCTCGACACAACTTTGCTTGTCATGCATCTAGACCCCGATCGAGACCTGCGTGTTCATTCCTCAAGTATAATATACATGTGCGTAGTGTACGTATTCCCCTTTCTACCCCCATCTCACGAGAAGGCGATTCCGCTGCGATCATCAAAAATCGACAAAGCGCGGTGGATCGTGGCTTGAGCTTCTTCAATCTTCTCCGTCGTATCTTGAGCCTTGCTGAAGCGTCAATGATCGCCACCATCTTCCTTGTCGCCACAAATTTTGAACATGTTCAAAACTTCCGTAGCGAGAGCGCCGAGGTCGCAAAGCACGCCACAATCGTCTCAAGAGCGTATTAAAAGCGACATGTCCGTAGCTCTAACGTATCAGCATCGCCTTAAGCGTACTTCAAGCGCATTGGAAGCGGCTCCTCTCGCCGGTGCTTTCAGGCCCGTTCCCAAGACGATACTACCACGCTGCTTACGTTAACAACACGATGGACTCGCGCTTGGCACGCTTCAAACCGCTTCCGCCGCGACGCGACATTATTTGAATGGTGCTTGGAGCGCTGCGCTTCTTCAGCGCTCGCGCTGCGCTGCTACCGATTAGGCTGAGATGGCGCAACGACCATCCACGCTGCTATAAATCTTGGTCGGAGGCTGGCAATCGACTGAAGAAATGTCATCTTTCCCACTTTATATGATGATCGCTTGAAATCGTCGCAAGAGCCCAGCATGAGCGTATCACAGTCGCCCCTCTCGTAGCAGCACTGTAGCGAGGTCTTAATAAGCGTATGAGCCTCGTAATACCATCGTCTTGAGCGCAGAAGCAGCGCCCCTCATCGTCCTCGAAATGGGGCAAGAAGGCAGCAGCGTCGCACTATCATCGTATTACCATTGTCTCCAGCGCAGGTATATCGCAGCGACGCTGCAGCGCAATCGCCGTGCAGGCCAAAAATGTTGGAGGGCGATTCTGCCACGCTTTGCAAAATTTTCACAGATCGCCATGGTCGCCATGATCGCCTTTCTCGTGAGATGGGGGCAGAAAACCATTTTTTACTTTGATAACAAAAAAATACGTTCCTCTCTTTTCTCGGCTTAAGGTGGCTATAGCAAGCTATAGCGCGCGCTACCACACGTGCCCGATGCGCGTGCGGCGCAATCGAATCCCATCCAATTTCCGAACGCGACGTCGATGTTACTCCCCATCCTCAGGGCTAGGGGTGTCGCGATGAACATTTTGAATTGGGGGGGGGGGGGGGAGGGGGGGGGGGCAAATTTGCCAACAAAATGTTGCACCCTAATCCCCCACAAATAATAATAAAAGAAAATCGCAGATGTAGGCAGGGGCGTCGCAAGGGGGGGTAGTTTTTGTCGGCAATTGCTCCACCTCTGTCGGCAAAAGGGAGGGGAATAGGAGAAAGGGAATACGAAGGATAAAAGGAAAAGGAGAAGAAAAGAGAAATAAAGAAAAAATAAATGTGAAACCCCCCAAAAAAAAAAAAAAAAAAAATTAAACAAAATAAACAAACAAAAAAACAAACAAAACCCAAAAACAGGAAATAAGAAGGAAAAGAAAAGGGGAGGAAAGAAAAAGAAGGAAAAAATGGCATTATTTTTGGTCGCTCACAAGAACACTGGAATTTCAATTCTTAGATATTAAAGGCGTCCCCCTTCGGCAATGGGCTGCAACCCCTCCCCCCCCCCCCTTTCCCCCGGGGATTTTCAAAGTTCCGATATTCATATTCGGGCAGCGAGGTGCTGGAATATCCAATTTTTGTGAAGCATTGCAAGATAATAATATCATGTAACTTGTGTATACACAGGCGTAGCCACGATTTTTCAAGGGGGGGGGGGGCAGACGTGAAGGATCCAACCGCGCAGCCAGGATTTCATTTTAGGGGGCGGTTGTGCGAAATTGGTGATGAGGGGTGGGTGCAGGGAGGGAGGGAAGTTTTCCCCCTCCCGCGCAAAGCGCGAAAGCTGTGACGTTTCAGAAAATTTGAGAGAAAGATCCCATTGCCCGAATATCAATTGCTCAATTTCTAAATGTTTGCGAGCGATCGCAAGCGAGCAAAATTTTTGAAAAAAACTTTTCGTAGTGAAAATGCACAGAAGTTACATACACGCATAGGCGTAGCCATGGGGCCGGTTAAAAATAAAGGGAGAACGAAAAAGCGGTGGAAGTGAGAGAAAAAAGTCTAAAAAGGCGCTACAAGCCGTTATCTTTCTCTCAAAATATGCTAGAACGCCAAAGTTTTCCCCGGGAAGGGGGAAATAAATCTCTTCCCTGCACCCATCCCTGTTGCATAAAGTACAATGTTGCGTCCAAATTATTGAAAAGGAGTCCGGGCGTCGAACTAACTTTCCGCCTAAAATAATGCTAGCCGTTATCTTTCTCTGAAATGTGCTAAAACGTCAGAGCTTTAGCGCTTCTCGCGGGAGGGGGAAAACTCCCACCCCTAGTCATCACCAAGCTCACAACCGCCCCTCTAAATTGAAATCCTGGCTACGCGGTTGGATCCTTCACGTCCCCCCCCCCGCCACTCAAAAATCCTGGCTACGCCTGTGCATACACAAGTTACATTATATTATTATCTGGGAACCTTGCAATGCTTCACAAATTGGATATTCCAGCACCTCGCTGCCCGAATATGAATATCGGAACCTTTAAAAATCCTCGGGGGAAGGGGGGCTGCAGCCCATTGCTAAAGGGTGACGCCTTTAATATTCAAGTATTTAAGTACCAGTGTTGTTGCTAGCGAGCAAAAAATAATGCCATTTTCCCTTTCTTTTCCTTCTTTTCCCCCTTTTCTTTTTGTTTTTCTTTCCTTTCCCTTTTCTTTCTTTTCTTTTTTCTCCTTTCTCTTTTCTCCTTTTCCTTTTATTTCCTCTTCCCTTTCCCTTTTTCCCCCTCCTTTTTTTGCTGATAGAGGTGGCGCATTTGCCGACAAAAACTTTGAGTGGGGGTGTGACACCCGCACACCCCCCCCCCCCCAGCGACGCCCCTTTCTACATCTGCGATTTTCTTTTATTATTATTTGTGGGGGAATAGGGTGCAGCATATTTGTCGGGAAATCTAGGTGTCACACCCTAAAAATTCGTCGGCAACTTTGGGTGTTACCCCCCGCCCCCCCCCCCCCCATTCAAAATGTTGTAGCGACACCCCTGAGGATGGGGAGTAACATCGACGTCGCGTTCGGAAATTGGATTCGATTGCGCCGCACAGGGCACGTGTGGTAGCGCGGGCTAGCTTGCTATAGCGCCACCTTTAGGCCGAGAAAAAAGAGGCACGTATTTTTTTTCAGAGTGAAAATGGTTTCTATCAAAGTGAAATGCTTTTCGTGAAAGAGGAATGATTTCTACGCACAGTACGCACATGTATACTATACGAGAGGAATGCACACGCATGTCTAGATCGGGGTCTAGATGCATGACAAGCAAAGTTGTTACAATAGGCCTATAAATGGAATGCATTTTTCTTTTAAAGTGGAATTTATTTCCTCTTGAAAGTGAAATGAATATTTGTGAAAACTGTAATGATTTTGGGGGGAAATATTGAAATGAAATCTTATTAAAAGTGAAAAGGATTTTTGTGATAAAGTGAAATGAAATTTTGTTAAAAGGGAAATGTAATTTTGTAGGCCTAAAAGGTGAAATGAATTTGTGTTAAAAGTGAAAAGGATTTTTGTTAAAAAGTGAAATGAATTTTCTGAAAAGTGAAATGTATTTGTTAAGAGTGAAATATATATTGGCTGGAGTGAAATGGTTTTGTAAAAAATAAATATATATTTGTTAAAGTGAAATATATTTTTTTATTAAAGTTGAACAGTTATATTTAATTCTCTAATAGCGTGCCATAGCGCACATGCATGTACTATTCCAATGGTATCCTATACCGGGTACTTAATAATGAACACATGAGTTGAGAGTGGCAAATGTAGATTAATGTCTACGCTCCCTCGTTGATTAATGGGTGTGTTGTTTCGGGGAAAATTCTTGGAGTTTACAAAACATATCTACCACAAGGCCCCAAAGCGGAGGAGAGGGGGTGCTTCTCCCTGCAAAAAATAGGGGACAAACTCGTTTTTCCTGTCCTCCCCACAAGACAAAATTGCTATGACATCCACCATTTTGCAGTTTAACAATAAAAAGATATTTCTTAAAAAAACACACAAAACAACAACAACGAACAACCAAACAAACAAACAAACAAAGCACAACAAAGCAGAACAAAGCCCCCCCCCCCCCAAAAAAAAAAAAAAAAAAAAAAAAAAAAAAAAAAAAAAGAAAAAAAAAAAGAAAAGAAAAAAACAAAAAAAGCTGGAAGACTTCCGGCCTAATTAAGGGAAGGCCACCTCACATTTTTAAGACTATGGATGCAGCAGAACAGTTCTACTAAACCCGTTCGTCAGAAAATATAAAGATATCTGGCTGTTTGAAAGAGTGGCACAGAGAAATTCGTTTCAGAGTAGTTAAAACCTCAAGAAAAGTCGGATTCTCCAAAGGCACCCTTCAAAGACACCCCTCAAAGGCTACTCCGAAAAGGTAAAGTATGGATTACTCTGGAGTAATCAATTGAAATGCGGTCATTGGGTGACGGGAGTTTTGGTGAATTTTCCTGTCCAAGTCGTGTTGTCCTCACTGTCACCACGGTCCAGCATCGATGTGGCTACGTCATGTTCTAGAAAGCTCTTTATAAGGTTGGAACCCAAGAACTTTTCCAAAGAAATGGAAGAGGGTCAAGAAGCTTTACCATGATATTGCTCACAAGGCATGAAATTCTATCAGATCTATGCCTTTGAGGGCCAGGACCAGTAGACAATCATTTCAAACTCTCTTCCAAATAATGGAGTAACAACTTGCATAAAATGAGACATCAAGAATTTCTGGAAAATAACAGAGTGCCCCCTCCCCCATCCCCCTAAAGGGCAAAGGTCAAGAACTTGAACGTGATCAACACAATTTAGGACTTACTGAATGGACAAATAGACTAACAAAGTATCTCCCGGAGAATACTTTATAATGAACTTAAGAAATGCTAGAACATGTTTTTTTTTTAGCTTCGAAAAATGATGGAAACACATTGATAGAGAAATGCCAAGCTGTAATGAATGTATGTGGTAGGGGAGGGGCATTAAAGAAAATTTTGACTGAAATCTTGCTTATACTGGACATCATCGTATTCTAGGGTTTACTTGTAGTCTGGTATATACAGGATTCAACAGCCAAGTGTTGTGGAATAGAACTAGATAATCATTAAATTTTAGCAGGGGGTGTTTCACAAAGAGTTAAGTTTGACTTAAGGACGTTCCACAGTTAAAGTGAAATCCATGTCAGTTTCACCAAATTTTGCACACAGTTACTTTGGTCCATGAGAAACCCAAATACGCATAGAAAAGTATAGGTCCATGTGCTTACTTTTTATGCCTCCGCCCACCGTAGGTGGTGCCGGAGGCATTATGTTTTCGGGTCGTTCTTCCGTCCGTCCGTCCGTCCGTCCGTCCCCTTTTCGTTCTCGCGATAACTTGAAAACCGTTCAGCTTGTAACTTGGCCCATGTATGCATATGGGAGGGACGATGAACTGATTAGATTTTGGGGTCTCAAGGTCAAAGGTCAAAGGTCATAGAGGTCATTATATACATAACAAGGCATTAGCGATAATGTGTCTCGCCCACATGCGATAAGTAGAAATATCGTGATCTCTGTTGTCATGCAACAGGTCCCCCAAGTGCATAAATCTGCGTAAGTTATGCTTGCATATATCTACATTACTAATGTTTGGAAAGTGACGTTTACAAAGTTATGTCATAAGAGAGTCTTGCGGGTAAACTATGTTTGACCTGAAATGACCTTTGACCTTATGTGACCTCTGATGGCAGCATAACATGCAGGTCCCCCAAGTGCTTCTAAAACCCAAGTTTGGTTGAAAAGTGAGTGATGGTTGCAAAGTTATCTGTCATAAGAGAGTCTTGCAGGTAAACTTTAACGTATGACCTTTGACCTTATCATGTGACCTCCAACGGCACCATAACATGCAGGTCCCCTTAGTGCATCTACAACCCAAGTTTGGTTGAAAAGTGAGTGACGGTTGCAAAGTTATCTGTCATAAGAGAGTCTTGCAGGTAAACTTTAACATTTGACCTGAAATGACCTTTGACCTTATCATGTGACCTCCAACGGCACCATAACATGCAGGTCCCCTTAGTGCATCTACAACCCAAGTTTGGTTGAAAAGTGAGTGACGGTTGCAAAGTTATCTGTCATAAGAGAGTCTTGCAGGTAAACTTTAACGTATGACCTCAAATGACCTTTGACCCTATCATGTGACCTCCAACGACGGATGGACGCCATTTGGATCCCTTAGTCTCGCCTTCACCTCCGGTGGGCGAGGCAAAAATGGTTCGTTCTCGCGATAACTTCAAAACCGTTTGGCGGATCAGTTTGTAACTTGGCCCATGTATGCATATGGGAGGGACGATGAACTGATTAGATTTTGGGGTCTCAAGGTCAAAGGTCAAAGGTCATAGAGGTCATTATATACATAAAAATGGTTCGTTCTCGCGATAACTTCAAAACCGTTTGGCGGATCAGTTTGTAACTTGGCCCGTGTATGCATATGGGAGGGACGATGAACTGATTAGATTTTGGGGTCTCAAGGTCAAAGGTCAAAGGTCATAGAGGTCATTATATACATAAAAATGGTTCGTTCTTGTGATAACTTGGGAACCGTTTGGCGGATCAGCTTGTAACTTGGCCCATGTATGCATATGGGAGGTACGATGAACTGATTAGATTTTGGGGTTTCAAGGTCAAAGGTCAAAGGTCATAGAGGTCATTATATACATAAAAATGGTTCGTTCTTGTGATAACTTGGGAACCGTTTGGCGGATCAGCTTGTAACTTGGCCCATGTATGCATATGGGAGGTACGATGAACTGATTAGATTTTGGGGTTTCAAGGTCAAAGGTCAAAGGTCATAGAGGTCATTATATACATAAAAATGGTTATTTCTCGCAATAACTTAGGAACCGTTTGGCGGATCAGCTTGTAACTTGGCCCATGTATGCATATGGGAGGTACGATGAACTGATTAGATTTTGGGGTTTCAAGGTCAAAGGTCAAAGGTCAGGAGGTAATTATGTACATAAAAATTGTTAGTTCTCGCAATAACTGAAGAACTGTTTGACAGATCAGCTTCAAACTTGGCCCATGTATGCATATGTGAGGGACGCTGAACTGATTAGATTTTAGGGTCTCAAGGCCAAAGTTCAAAGGTCATAGAGTCTCATATTTTGGTAGCGAGTTGCCTTAACATCCTCATATTCAGGCAGCGAGGTGCCGGTATAGCAAAATGTTTTCAAAGTTTTGTTGACAGAATGTAGAAAAAGAAATAACCCCATTTCTGGTGTAAGGAGGGATATTGAAAAACAATGGATGATTACAGTGCTTCAAATATTGTAGGGCGGTAAGCAGGTAGCAAGCGTGTGAGGTGGGGCCCCTCAAAAAAAAAACCTTCTGGCGCGCCTGTTCACGACTATTTCAAACATAAATGTCACGGCATAGCGACATAGCCTGCAATAATTGTCTATATTCTACGTACGAAGAGTGAATTAACAGTTCATGTGACAGTCAAACGCACACTTTTGAACCAGTGTATAAAAAAGAAGGAAATTGTTAGTCGTTTTACGTGACATTTTACTAATAATTCTATTTACTCATGTCTTTGACTGTCGGGATAATGATCATTAGACATAATGGCATAGACCCCCTGTTCCTAATTAGTGCCACCCATGGGCCACTTGCGGCCCGCGAGACGATTTCATGCGGTCCGACAAAATATCTAATTTGAAGAAAAAAATCTTAAGTTTTAAGTAATATCCTAACTATCGGTATGATTACAGGTGTCATTTTTTTTCTCACTCGCTTCGCTCGCTCGCAATTAGCATATTATAATTATCTGTTCCCTGTCCTACCAAGGAGTTATCATAGCATGTCCTACCACGCATAATTTGAAGAGTAGTCAAACTAAAGAGTTATCATCAAACAAAGAAAAATAAGGATAATAATATTAATATTATTATTTATGATACCGGGATGTGTATTCTGAAATTCTTCCTCAGTCTTTAGATAGGCCATTCGGGTGTTTGCGGAGGCGTATGAGACCTGGGATGGGGGTTGCAGCGTCCTCCTGAGAATATCAAAATTACCTGGCATTCGGGCACTCGCCTCCTCATTTACGGGCAGTGGAATGATCTCGCTGTACTTTTTATATATTTTCTGAATTAGCACATTTTGATGACGAAATTACATTTCACGGTTCTAATGTGTCAATTTCTTTGGCTTGCTCGCTTTGCTCGCTAAACTGAATTGAAAAACCAGAAAATGAACGCAATATTTTCGGGCAAGATACGCCAGTCCCATACATTTTTTGTATGTATGTTTAATACAGTGGCCCGCGACGTAATTTCGAGAATATTTCTGGCCATGCACCTGACAAAATAATTAAGAACCCAGGTCATAGACAAATGATTCTTTGCCATATAATTATTTGAATTTCTTTCTCCAGCTCTCTTTTTGTGTTAATTTAATTAGTGTACACAAAAATGGGAGGTACATGACCATGACTATGAATTCCAAAGGACATCTATCTTTATGATTCTTTTTTCCTATACGACTGAATTTGCCTATAGAAAATTCATAAGGGGCATCGAATTTTATCTTTCAGCTCAAGCTAGTTAATATTTGGTATATTTTTCGCAGGTACAGAATTGTTGATTTCATCTATATTTACCGGGTTCTTCTTACTGCGCACACTTGCGTACCCATTATTAGCATTGTGTTAAATTTGCGTATACATTGTCTTAACTGCGCGCAATAATCTCCCGTGTTGTGATGACGTAACACAACCAGCCAGGATGCGCAGCTGAGGTGCGCACAAACATAACTGATGAACGTTTGACTTAAAGGCCAAGTTCACCCTATCAAAATGTTGATTTGACAGTTATATGCACATCCTGCTCAGTATGCAAATGAGGGAACCAGTGACGTCACCCACTCACTATTTCTTTTGTATTTTATTACATGAAATACGAAATATTTTAATTTTTCCTTGTTATAATGTGAAACAAGGTTTGATTCCTCGCTGAACATGTGTAATTGCCATTGTTGCAACCTATACACAATTCAATGAGAGCTTCCTAATTGTGAAATCTGCAGAAATTAAAATATATATTTCACATAATAAAATAGAAAAGAAATAGTGAGTGGGTGACATCACTGGTTCCCTCATTTGCATACTGAGCAGGATGTGCATATAACTGTTTTGCGAAATTAAGCGAAACTTTAAAATACCATAACTTTCTTATTTTACATCCTATTTTGATGAAATTTTCAGTGTTATGCTTGTTGGATTTTTCTCTATTTATTCAAATCAACTTTTTGTTAGGGTGGACTTGGCCTTTAAAGTCATGGTAACTGCCAATGAGCATACGTTATTAAACACCTAATCTCATTGGT
Organism: Heliocidaris erythrogramma; assembly: GCA_025617745.1. Lineage (NCBI taxonomy): Eukaryota > Metazoa > Echinodermata > Echinoidea > Camarodonta > Echinometridae > Heliocidaris > Heliocidaris erythrogramma. The sequence continues at coordinate 3,390,409 of CM046855.1, read as the reverse complement.
AAATTATGAAATAGCGCGCGTCCCCTAAGCATGATTTGACCAATGCGGTGATGTGTTATATACCGCACGCGACTAGGAATTTAAATGCGACTTTTAGTCAAACTTAACTTTTGTGAAACACCCCGGGTGTTCTAATAATTTTAAACAGTATATACTGTATATGGACTCGTTCTCCATTAAAGTTTATAAGCCTATCTACATATGACGTAATTGTTCTATCTACAGAAGATGAGAATGTGTTATCTTACCTCTTCCTCTTCGCGCATGACATATTTCCACGATGAAAGCTAAGAATATTAAAACCAACAGATGGAGGTAAATATTACGGCTGATGTTACACATATCTACAGATAATAATCTTCAGATGATACAGCCAAGGGTGGTCTTGGAGCGGGCAAACGCCATAGATGTGCAGCTTTTCCTAATTCCCAGTTTCATAATGTGACATATCCTATATATACGGCAGTCTGACGCTGTGGATGTATTTCTGTATAAGTAGATGCGTGTGCGAATATAGACATGAGTCACATGAGTCATCAATGAAAAGGGAAACATCGGTAAGAATGTGACTTCATCGTCAATTTATAGATGCATGCAGCCCAAAAAAGAGCAGATAGTAATTTGGTAAATTTATATATTCGCATCATTTTACATACACGGACCATTATTTATGCCACTCGCCCCCTTACAGCAATTTTCAGCGTAGTTTTATGAACATTAATTACAATTTTTTGTGCTTTTATATGAACCTAAAAATTTTGAAACGTGTACAACTTACAAATTGCATTGCATTGTGAAACACAAAGTGCAAATTTTAGTACCGACTGCAATGAAAAACAATTTCTTTATGACACATAATTGGTTTCAATACAAATCACAATGTGGGTAAGAAAACGCTTAATATTTCGCTTTTCAAACGAACGAATTCCATGAAATATTTCTAGTTGTATATTATATTATATTATGTAAAAAATTCTTGTGGTTGAGTGCTGTAATAATAATGCCTTCCATCTAGAAATCATATCAATCAGAGGTACACATTGTTGTGGTATATACGGCGACCATTGGTGGCAATGGCGGCCTTCTATATTCGAATCCTATTTGTAACATGCTTTAAGCCAATTACTAGTAGTAACAATTAGGATTTAATTTTTATTTAAACGCTGTTACGTACATACAGCTCATCATCCAAACTTGAAAAGTGATGATACATTAAAGGTCCCCTGCAACCCAAGGGCAAGTTGATTCCTGTTGATGTGCAGGGATGCATACAACTTTTTAAAAATATTTTTAAAATTCATTTTCTCAAACATGCTAAGCTCCCCCCCCCCAAAAAAAATGCCCCAGATCTCATTCATACGATGACATTATCTGTCAATCATTAGTGAGCTAAGGAGAGACAGTGGTATGTACGTAGCTTTGTCAGAGATGACCATTTTGTTGTAATAGACCATACAATGCCCAAATAGGAGTTGCTATGCCAGACATGCTGTAGCATCACCAGGAAAAGAAAGAGGTATTGTTTGAAAGCATGCAATTCTATTGTGAGCATGACTTGTGCTGAGCTGTGGGAAGTTACATTCCAATGTCTATTGTAGAATGTTAGTGTAGCTGATGATTGACAGATGATGTCTTTGCATGCAGGAATGAGATCTGGAGCATTTTTTTTTACGGTGAAGCTGAGGAGGTTGGGAAAAATATTTCAAAAAACATTTTAAAATCTATGAAACATATCTAGATGTTTGAATAACAGATTATTAGTTGTATGCATTCCTGCACATCAACGGGGATAAACTTTCATTTGGGTTGCGTTTGGTTGCAAGGGCCCTTTAATGAACACTGATATATCCAGAGAGATGGGGGTTTCTGCAAGGTATTCGTGTAATCATTAATACTTGAATAGTAATAGATTTCAGCATGACAGACACATAGCCCAGATACATATAGCAAGCTCCTCTATTGTGTCTTGTCAAATAGGTGCAGATGGACAATGGTTGTGTTTACTTAATCCCGAGAATATTATTTTACTATTGAGAAAGCAATACAATTTTCACAATTTAATAACTATTACTGAAATGATCATTTTGACACCAAAGTGCACACCCCTAAAATTACAATATTCAAAATTGTACTGTGTAAAGTTGACCTGAATTGAAGAAGGTACTTCTGATTTATTAAGGTGGGAATTCAAGAAAACGGTTTTCTCTACATCTATCTGGAGCATTTGGGGCAGCAAAGCCTTGTCAGTGGGCACTTTTGTGGGGTTTCTTCAGGGAGTGTTACATCCCGTTCCCGATGGATTTTTTTTCTAGTTTTTATATTTTTGTAATGTCTAGCCATACCTCTTCCTTCTCACAAAATTTGGTCAATAAGCCTTAAGGGAAAATTTGTACCCTAATTTTTAGGAGCCCTCTGATAACCCATCCAGAAAATGTCAGTTTTTTTTGTTTTGGTGATATCTTCTGACAAAGTTTGGTGTAAATGTTAGATGGGTTGAAATCGACCCGACTTGAGGGTCCTTTTCTGGGGGCCTGGGGGCCAAATCCGGCCAATACGTTTAGGTTGCAAGCTCTTTTTTTAATAACATGGATGGTCTAAGTTACTTTAAGGGGTGAAATTTGATATTTAAAATGGGGTGACTATTTCGGAACAGGCTCTCAGACAATTCCTTTTTGAAGAAAAATATGTGCTCCTCCGCGAGCTCGGGACGTTCGGTGAATTGTTTATCAGTAAATAGATGCCCCTCCCTCTAACCCCTCCTCCCCCCCCCCCCCAAAAAAAAAGAAGAGCAAAAAATAACCCTCAATCCCATCAGTCCCAAGTAGGCCCTATTTCAAGATGGACCCATAAGTCAAATATTCAGACCCATTCTATTGTTTAATGCATATGATACCCCCTTCCCTTATTCGCAAGGTAAGATAAGGGGTGAGGTGGATGTGTCAATGTTGAGAGAGGTGTGGCCTTGCGGGGTAACCTCGCTAGTCATAAGGAATGCTATATTCATAAGGGCCACTTATTCTTAAGGACAGCTTTCCATAACGCGTGATTAAATGAATAGCGGTTTTGTAAGAATAGCGGTACATATTTCACACCCCAACACGTGTAACAAGTAATTCTGCAACTTTATTGGATAATATATTTACGAATGATATAGATGATACCTTTTCAGGTGTTATTTTGGCAGATGTGAGTGACCATTTTCCTGTTTATTCTTTATCTAATCTTCATGTTAAAGTAAAACAAAACCCACAATCGTTTTTAAAACGAGAAATAAATAAAGAAAATATAGAAGACTTTGTAAATAAAATTAATAGTATTTCTTGGAATTTAAAGAGTCAAAATGTTGATGAGGCATATCATGATTTTTTAAATACATTTCTCTGTTATTATAATGAATATTTCCCTGAGAAAATATGTCATATTAACAAGAAGCATAGAAATAAACCTTGGTTTAATAATTATTCATGTAAACTGTGTAAGAAGAAATATTTGTTGTATAAAAAATATGTAAACAATCGGACAGATTATCGATATGATGTATATAAAGATTGTAGAAATAAGGTAATTGAGGAAATTAAAAAAAACAAAAATAAGTATTTTAAAACGAAGTTTAACTTTGCTGTGGGAAACATGAAAATGACATGGAAAATAATTAACAAGGTGCTTGGAACTAGATCCAAATTAAAATCCATGCCAGATATTATGATGTGCAATAATGACGCTATAACGGGGAAAGATGCAATTTCAGATAGTTTTAATAAATATTTTATTGATATTGGTGTTAAATTAGCAAACTCATGTAATCAAGATGGTGATTATATGCAATATGTAAAAAGAAACAATCAAACTGCATTTTTTAAACCGTGTACTCCTAAAGAAATTATTGATATTACATGCAGTTTTAAGAATGGTAAAAGCCCAGGATTTGATGGCATTGATATTGCAATAGTAAAAAAGGTAATTCATATTCTTTGTTATCCACTCTGTACAATTTGTCTTTACAGACAGGTATTGTTCCAGAAAAGATACAAATTGCAAAAGTTATTCCTGTATATAAAAATGGTTAAAAAGAGAGTATGTCTAACTATCGTCCAATATCAGTTTTGCCTGTTTTTTCCAAAATATTTGAAAAAATAGTATATGTTAGACTGTATAGTTTTTTACAAAAGTGCAATATTCTTACCAACTGTCAATATGGTTTCAGACCTGGCCATTCGACATCTACAGCTTTAATTCAATTTTTATATAATGTTTTAAATACAAAAGAAAATAAAGAAATAATGATAGGGCTCTTTCTAGACTTGAGCAAAGCATTTGATTCATTAAACCATGATATACTATTAAGAAAATTATATTGTTATGGAATAAGGGGAGTTAATTTAGAATGGTTTAAGAACAAATGTGGAGTACCTCAAGGGTCCATTCTTGGTCCATTACTCTTTACAATTTACGTTAACGATATGTGCAATATTTCAAAATTATTAAATTTTATCTTGTTTGCAGATGACACCAGTGTATTTATGTCACATAAAGATATAGATATTTTACAATATAAATTTAATCAAGAACTTAATAAACTTGTTCAATGGTTGCACATAAATAAATTAGTTTTGAATATAAATAAAACACATTATATGGTATTCACAAATGTCCATCAGAACACTGCTAATTTTGTTGTTAAAATACAGGAAACTGAAATAGAACGTGTTACTAGATTAAAATTTCTGGGTGTAACTATTGATGAAAAATTCACATGGAATGAACACACTGGTGTCATATGTAACACTATATCTAAAAATATTGGCATTCTTAATAATGTAAAGTTTTTCCCCCAAGATATATTGTTAATGTTATACCATACCCTAATATCACCTTATTTAAATTATTGTATATTGATGTGGGCAAATTCTACTGCCAAAAATACTAATAGAGTATTTAAACTTCAAAAACGAGCTATAAGAATTATTACACATAGCAAGTATTTAGCTCATACCACACCACTTTTTGCTCGTCTTAAAATTTTAAATATTCATGATATGTATAAACTTCAAAGTGCAATATTCATGTATATGTGTTTTCATAAAGTTCTTCCAGTTTCTATTATGTCATATTTTAATTTGAATACTTCAATACATGATTATTTTACACGGAGTAACAGAAATTACAATATTCCATGTGCAAGAACCACGTTATGTAAAAAATCCATATTTTACAATGGTCCGAAGATTTGGAATGAAATACCGAATGATATCAAAAGTAGTTCATCATTGAATGTTTTTAAGAGAAAATATAAAATGTATTTACTTCAGACAAATTATGTGCAATAACATATCTAATAGGCATTTTGCATGTGAGTGTGTGTGTGCGTGTGTATGTGTGTATGTGTATGTGTTAGGGCACAATGTGTTTTACATACTGTATTTTATTCATGTACTGTAGTTATGTATAACATGGGGTGCGGCTTCAATATAAGACTTTGTCTTTCTGTTGCATTTCCCTGCAATTTCTTAAGTATTTTATTGTTTCAATTGTTTTAATGTATTACATGTATTGTATTTGTAATGTTTTTTATGAATTTGCTAAATAAATATGAATAGCAAGAAAACCATAGACAAATTAACTCGCTATTCATAAGGACCTCCAGTCATAAGGACCACTATTCAGTGGCGTATCTAGGTATTCTGGCGCCCGGGGCAAACTATCAAATATGCGCCCCCCCCCCCCCCCCCCCCCCAATGCCCAAACGCAGATTAATGAGCGTTTTTAATTTAGAAATGATGGCGCTATACGTGAAAATGAGTTTTGATGTACATAACCCGGAGTTATTAGCCCAAATTTGATGAGTTATTGTATAAGCGAGGGAGCAACGCGACCGAGTGGCAGATTGTTTTTTTTCCTTTTCACCCATCAAATTAAAGTTTCTTATGTATTTTACCCTTACAAAAAATATCCAATGGAATACAGCAACCTAGCAATAGGTTTTGTTTTTTTAATCCAGAAGAAATTTATAAGAGGAATTTAGTAAGGCAACTGCAAAGCAAATTTATTATTTCTATCGAATGTTCTATACTTTGAAAGTGCTTATATCCTATCGGGGGGGGGGGGGGGGCGCAAAATTTAACAAGCTCCTGCCTTATGCGGGGGGGGGGGGCAAATCAATATTTAAAAACGCCATTGGGGCGCGAAATAGCTATATCTTGAACATAATTATGCGAGGGAGCAAAGCGAGCGAGCTTTAGAAAATTGGCGCATTTCAAACCCTATTAAACATAATTTCTTACGCATTTTGTCCTTGACTGGGGCTCAAATAACCCTCAAAGACCATATTTTTTTTCCTTTTTATTTCTCTCTTTATCGGTCCTTATGAATAGCGAGCGGACCCCGGCCTTGCGGTCACAGAGCTAAAGGCAACAAACGAGACATTTTGGTTAGAATGGGTACAAGAGTTTTTCATAGAAACTGTACACAGTATGTGTTTTTGTTTTAATTTAACTTATCAAATCAGCCAAATTACATATCATGAATAAACAGACATATCTAATATTTACATGTTTCCTCTGCAAAATACATATGAAATGTGAAGTCACAATGGGCACGAAAGGCATTGTATAAATTCAGAAATTTCTCGCAGTATAAATTTGGGAAGTATTTTGTATTGGCATTCCCCAATACACGTAATAATGTTATGATATATCATTGTATCCATTATCAATTAAAAAAAAGACAACACTTTTCAATATTTACAATATATAGAGAAATTTGAAAACGTTATATAAGTTGATCATGGAACCAGAAAATAGCATAAGTGCTAGTCATGTCCGACCCCATGTTCAAGACTTACTTATGATAATATAAGTTACCATTCATTTAAATATACGCATATATGCTTTAAAACTAGTCTCAACAGTTTTTATCACACTAAATGGTGTATAGATGAAAAAGAATTGAATTACATGTACGATGTTAACTGAAATAAAACATGCTTTCATCTATACTAAACTACAAAAGAAACGTCGCACTTTTCAAATTGATATCTTTTACACATGATATTGGAATTTGATACGTAAAATCACATTTTATGCTTTTATAACTTCACAGATATGGCATTGACCGTCCATAACACATCATCATAACACAATGTGATTTCTGTGTAGGATTAAAACTCATATCCTTTCCGTGAACATGGTAGTGCACTCGAGCGCAGCTTTTTGAAAAGCATGATGCACATGCACATCCTCTATCCAGTGGGTTTAAAAGGGACCCAAAACCTTCATCCTGTCATTCGTTTCCTGAGCGCTGTCACCATGCCACGTCTGACTCGAAACCAGAGGAAACAAGCCATCGGACGTCTTCATGCTGGCCAACGTCCTAGAGTCATTGCCAACGACTTCAATGCAGCGTTCGGACAGTAAAGAGACTGCGGGAGCGATACAATGCAACCAACAGCACAAACGATCGTCAGCGCAGTGGTTGTCCCAGGGCGACAACAGCACGTCAAGATCGCCATCTTCACCGGGACCACTTGAAGGATCGCTTCCGCAGAGCAACAGAATCGGCTCTACAGACTATTGGCACACACAACAGACCAATTTCTGCAGCAACTGTTCGTCGTCGGCTGAGAAGCTTCAACTTGTCATGTCGGCGTCCTGCTCGGGGTCCTATCCTCACCGTTCGACATCGTCGGGAACGTCTCCTGTGGGCCCAACAACGTCAGAACTGGCGCTATCAACGACGAGAGTCGTTATTGCACATCTGTACTTGTTAATCAAAACAAAGCAAATCATTTTCTCAGTTTTCACTCTTGAATAAAGAATATGTTTCATTGTAAATAAAACAGTTTCAAACACATACATGTGCGACGTTTCTTTTTTAGTTCAGTATATTACAATAATAAACAAGACAGTGCTAACGTAATGTGGATCATTAAACAGAACATCTTGATTGAATCGTCTTTTAACTTTAATGATTATGACTATCATTTGACAAAAAACTCATGACTGCAGTGCGAAATCCGGTTCTTGTTTTTCGGGGTAATCTCGCTAGTCATAAGGACCGCTATTCATAACGCGTGTTAAATGAATAGCGGTCCTTATGAATAGCGAGCGGAACCCGTTATGATATACACTATTCAATATATCAATAATCATTCTTGTCTTGTCAAGGGCGAGTTAATAAAAACTGCTGGTTGTTTTGATTGGTATTATACGATTGACGATCGGATAGGAAATATCATAAGATGATAAGATATCTTCTTTTCTTTGCCATAACGAGAATAAAACCAAAACGAAAAAGATCTCATAAATACTGTGACAACATTAACAATAAAAATGCTTTAGACCTTTAGTAACAGTGATGATAGCTGTAGTTATCTTATCAGTTTTATTATCAATGAAGAGGAGAGAAATTATGGGATATAGGAAGAGAAATATGATTTCTGACTGCATTTAAATGAAAATTTAAAAATGCTTAGATTGGAGCTATTCTGAAAGATAAGGACTGCTAAGGTCCTCATTGGGTGAAGGGAGAATCTGAGATGTCTTTATATCCAGATTTATTTATGATACATATATAATTGTGCCTTTATCACAAAAGGCATTGATCTATTTTAGGAGCTATTTTGAAATTAATGAAAATGGCCCCTTTTTCATATAATGGACATCCAAGCCACTTCTCCTGAGATATTTGTCAGCCCCAAAATATCTAAATCTGAACTCTACGTGTCATGTTCCCCAAGGCGTATAATTATTATGATTGATTTTAAGCTATATACTTGTATGCAAAGTTGCTGTCATGGCGGACACTTCGAAAGATGGCCGCCACTGCCTTCAGGGGAAGAATCTGACATCTAAATTTCTAAATAATGCATATTTCTACAGACATCCCAAATTTAGTGTTTCTGTCGCAAAATGTATCTAGTTTGAGTCTATTCCACCTACCTGGGGCTATTTTGGAAATTTGTGATATTGGACCCCTCTTTTTAAAAATGGGCACCCAATTAACCACTCTTCCTGAAATATAAGTCCTGAGACATTCAAATTTGAATTGTGCACATAAATTTACCCAATAATCTCTTATTACATGTGATTTTGGACTGAGTTTACGTTTATGAAAAGTGCCCTGGTGGCAGCCATTTTGAAAGATGGCCGCCACGGCCCTCAGGGGCAGAAATCTCCACATCTAAATTCGCTTATGATATATCTGCCGGTGTGCCAAATTTTGTGCTTTTATCACAAAATGCACAACTGATGAGCTATGCCGCTCCACTATTGTTATTATTTCATCTACATTACTCCTCACCACCCAGGTGTTAAAATGTGTACCTGGTAGGATGCGAACGTGATTGTGGTTGGATTTGCATGTGCGCGCTTGGAAATACATGTAGGCGACTGGCTGGAATGCTCCCAAGAGGAGTGGAGAATGTGTACTGTAATGTGCAGAATCGCAACTGAATCCAGTGACCGGGGTAATACTGCTGTAACCGCTTTGGTCGGTTGCATTGTAATTGGTATAAGACGCTATATAAGAAACAGCTTTCGTATAGTAGCATAGTATTGAGGCCGAGGTATATTCTGGAATGTCAGTCACGTAATATGCTTTGGGTGGAATCATTCGATGGTTTCTCCCTTCCTTAAATCCACTTTACTTTCAGTAGTCTAATCAGAGGCGTCCCTATATAGATGGGGACATGAGTGGGGATGTAGTACCCCATAAAGGATAAATTTGAATTGTTTAAAGCTTTGTCGGTAAAATCGCAAAACTTGATAGCCTTATAATGTCTTCAACTTAGGAAAAAATATAAAATTAAAACAAATTTACTAAAGTTTTCAAAAGTAATCTCTCAATATTTGAATAAGGTAGAACGGATAAAAGATGATCACTTAATATGAACACTATTTTTATCCCGCGTTCCACTCTTTCTCTCTTCCTTTCATTTGTCTTTCTTTATTTGTTTTGTTTTGTTTCTGCATTTTGTTTGTTTGCTGCTAGTGTTAGTTGTAGTGTTTTGTCTTTTGTTTTAATATACATATATATGTTAGCAAATGAAGAAGCTTGATGGGAGGAATTTTAATTTGTAAACATATTTTTAGCCATTTTACTCCCAGTGTTAAAGATCGTATGCTCGATCTGTAATGAAAAACACAATATATATATATATATATATATATATATATATATATATATATATAAAAGTTCCGAATTCATGAATGTAAGATGTTTAAATGATTGTTTGCCATCTTTGTCTTGGTTAAATTAAAAACATATTGAAGGTGTGAGAAATAATGCATGGTTGCTATATGTTTAAGGAAAAATAATTTTGAGCGTACACTCTAAAAACACATCTAGTCATTTTTTTTTTCTGTCAGATCGCCTGGTCACAATTTCTTAATCATATTCTAGTCATTCTGACTATAGGATTCTGTTCATTTTCACTAAGATTCTGTTCACTTCAAACCTGAAGCTGGTAGTTTTGACTAGAACAATGCAGGTGCATGCATGCCCGTGGGAATAGTTATTCTTGTCAAATCTGACTAGTTCTATTCATATTTGATTACATTGTTTTTAGAGTGTATTATATTGTAATCGAATCATCATATTCTGCGGAATTTTCAATTATGAAACACCAAAGAAATGAAAGACAATGATAAACCGTATTAAAAAGAATTGTATCGCTAGTCCATAATGGAAAATGAAGCCGAGATGAATAAGTCTGTGTTGTGTTGTAGAAGATATACAAAGTAATGATATCCCCTGAAGCGAAGCATCAAACACATCCAATCAGCATGATCAGAGTCACATCCAATCAGCATGATCAGAGTCAGATACTAGTACAATTTTTAGTTCCATCATCCATCCGATACTTGACAGAAGTATCCTCTGCATCCGGATAGGTGCTTTCCGCTGAGCTGACTGCCTGGTTGTAAGTTGGTGGTGCCACTTCTAGGGGATATGGTAGAGCGGATGCCTTTGGATGTCCTAGTACTGCTGAAAAAGTTTCCTCATCTGGTTGGGTGTCAGATGATAAGGCATGGTTGGTAGAGGTATACATTGAGGCTGGATTGTTACTAGTTTGACCATGCTGATCTTGGGCAGCAATCGCAGCCTGTCTTTCCTGTTCCTCTTTTTTGGGCTTTCTCTTTTATATAATGACGATAATATGCGTAGAGTAGCCCAATAATCAGTATGAAACCTAGCACCCCAAGAGTGCATGAAATCCATATTACATCGCTGGTATCAAGAGAGGAGGATGTCCCAGTAGTATTACTATGAGTACGGACTCGATATGAGCGACGTCTGATTCCTGTAAGACAAAGAATAGCATAGCTATGACGATAATAATTCATATGGTTCGATTTATAATGCCCTTTTTATTGAGGGTACAGAGCGCTGAATTAGATTTTATATAATTATGGCACATTGTCTGATTACTCCGTGGGTTTCATTCCCTCAAACCAAGGGGATTCCTAAATTCGACATTGGACCCATCACCATACCGAACCCCAACACTTAACCTATAACATAAAACCCAATCGAAACCATAATCTTAATCCTACAATGTCGTCAGAGCAAAGTTGATGTCAGATCACTAATGTTTGGGGGGTTTTTTATAGGCTTTTTTTATTTGCAGAAACACCTTTATTAGATATATACTGCTCTTGACTTTGTAATATATTACAAATATATAACACAACATATGCATGTACATAATATAAACAATAGAATAAACAAAAAAATAATTCTGATTATACAGGACATGTAGTGGTAAGATCACTAATGTTACCCAGGGTTGTAATGCTCCTATCATAAGGCGCTCAAGCATTCAAATAATTTCTTCCAGCTATGGGTATACACCTGGATCGAAATTGGCAAATTTAGATAAATGTATCTCGTTTGAACCCCTGTAGGTAGGTTAAGAAGCCTCTATCCATCTGAAGAGCTCTTTTCACTTCAAAGGTTTATAAAGAACATTTTATGTAAATGATAAACTTCATGACGAATTGGGAAAAGAAATTAATTTGCATGAAAATACAGTGTATCTAAAGGATTATAAGACTATTAATGTTTTCACTAATAAATCTATCACCTTTGCATTATGATTGATGAAAAGAAATATAGCGACAAAAACAATGGCAAAATAATGCGAAGAGTGTCCTAGATACTTTGAAATGGCAACCTATCCAATTTGGACTAGGATAATCATGATAATGATCATGGACTTTATTCAATAAAGTTTCATAAGATACCAGTACTAAATCCCATGGTATAATTATGATATAATTAAAATATCCTAGATGATTTAGAGATAAATAAGAAGTAAGTCACCATGATCCCACATTTTAGTTTCTTTTCCTTGGGAAAATATACTGTTGCAACAACAACAACAACAATATATATTATAACCTAATCAGGCAATCTCTAATGGCGCAGAACGATCTAAGAGGGAAGTTTATTGTTGATAGTTTCTCCTTATATAATTCCGTATACATTTACCATGTTTGCACAAAAAAACCCAGAATGATATAGATAATAATTATGATAATAATAATAATAATAATAACTCTTTTTCCAGCGTTAAAGGAAATCCTTTTATCTCAGCCCATTGTTAGCATTCCCCTTAACGCACGGTTTCTTTCCCCGTAACGTCGAATTTCTATTGTGATGGAATAAACCTATTGTTAGGATTTCCCTAACGTAGGAAATAATGTTGTAGTAATAATAATGAGAAGAAGAAGAAGAAGAAGAAGAAGAAGAAGAAGAAGAAGAAGAAGAATGAAAATAATGATGAAAAACTAATAATAAAAAACAAAAACGTCAAGATTAATCATCATCATCTTATTAACAATCACAATAATAAGAATCATAAGAAAAAAAAATATGATCCAGATGGCACGTAGGCCTATCGAGCTAGTCATAAAATTTTGAAACGCACATAATTTATAATCCAGCTTTGCTTTAATTCTGTCAAAATATGTCTTACTTCCGCTTCATGAGTATAGTCCGCTGCCGGTCCATGAGTTTGATAGACCAATGAGGTACTAGGCAAGCTTGCATAGATAGACCGTGATTTATCATGAAAGAACCCGCGATAATGGAATTTTACTTTCCAAGTAGTAGAATATGAAAAGAGTATCTTGTATGCATTCATACCTCATGCATTCTTTATATCCAAAATTTCCTCAATATCCTCAAAATTTCAAGAAGCTTGTTTGATATTGCCGTTTTGGAGTTTATCCAGTCAAGTTAATATAATGAAGTTTCATAAGATACCAGTACTAAATCCCATGGTATAATTATGATATAATTAAAATATCCTAGATGATTTAGAGATAAATAAGAAGTAAGTCACCATGATCCCACATTTTAGTTTCTTTTCCTTGGGAAAATATACTGTTGCAACAACAACAACAACAATATATATTATAACCTAATCAGGCAATCTCTAATGGCGCAGAACGATCTAAGAGGGAAGTTTATTGTTGATAGTTTCTCCTTATATAATTCCGTATACATTTACCATGTTTGCACAAAAAAACCCAGAATGATATAGATAATAATTATGATAATAATAATAATAATAATAACTCTTTTTCCAGCGTTAAAGGAAATCCTTTTATCTCAGCCCATTGTTAGCATTCCCCTTAACGCACGGTTTCTTTCCCCGTAACGTCGAATTTCTATTGTGATGGAATAAACCTATTGTTAGGATTTCCCTAACGTAGGAAATAATGTTGTAGTAATAATAATGAGAAGAAGAAGAAGAAGAAGAAGAAGAAGAAGAAGAAGAAGAATGAAAATAATGATGAAAAACTAATAATAAAAAACAAAAACGTCAAGATTAATCATCATCATCTTATTAACAATCACAATAATAAGAATCATAAGAAAAAAAAATATGATCCAGATGGCACGTAGGCCTATCGAGCTAGTCATAAAATTTTGAAACGCACATAATTTATAATCCAGCTTTGCTTTAATTCTGTCAAAATATGTCTTACTTCCGCTTCATGAGTAGTCCGCTGCCGGTCCATGAGTTTGATAGACCAATGAGGTACTAGGCAAGCTTGCATAGATAGACCGTGATTTATCATGAAAGAACCCGCGATAATGGAATTTTACTTTCCAAGTAGTAGAATATGAAAAGAGTATCTTGTATGCATTCATACCTCATGCATTCTTTATATCCAAAATTTCCTCAATATCCTCAAAATTTCAAGAAGCTTGTTTGATACTGCCGTTTTGGAGTTTATCCAGTCAAGTTAATATAATGAAGTTTCATAAGATACCAGTACTAAATCCCATGGTATAATTATGATATAATTAAAATATCCTAGATGATTTAGAGATAAATAAGAAGTAAGTCACCATGATCCCACATTTTAGTTTCTTTTCCTTGGGAAAATATACTGTTGCAACAACAACAACAACAATATATATTATAACCTAATCAGGCAATCTCTAATGGCGCAGAACGATCTAAGAGGGAAGTTTATTGTTGATAGTTTCTCCTTATATAATTCCGTATACATTTACCATGTTTCCACAAAAAACCCAGAATGATATAGATAATAATTATGATAATAATAATAATAATAATAACTCTTTTTCCAGCGTTAAAGGAAATCCTTTTATCTCAGCCCATTGTTAGCATTCCCCTTAACGCACGGTTTCTTTCCCCGTAACGTCGAATTTCTATTGTGATGGAATAAACCTATTGTTAGGATTTCCCTAACGTAGGAAATAATGTTGTTGTAATAATAATGAGAAGAAGAAGAAGAAGAAGAAGAAGAAGAAGAAGAAGAAGAAGAATGAAAATAATGATGAAAAACTAATAATAAAAAACAAAAACGTCAAGATTAATCATCATCATCTTATTAACAATCACAATAATAAGAATCATAAGAAAAAAAAATATGATCCAGATGGCACGTAGGCCTATCGAGCTAGTCATAAAATTTTGAAACGCACATAATTTATAATCCAGCTTTGCTTTAATTCTGTCAAAATATGTCTTACTTCCGCTTCATGAGTAGTCCGCTGCCGGTCCATGAGTTTGATAGACCAATGAGGTACTAGGCAAGCTTGCATAGATAGACCGTGATTTATCATGAAAGAACCCGCGATAATGGAATTTTACTTTCCAAGTAGTAAAATATGAAAAGAGTATCTTGTATGCATTCATACCTCATGCATTCTTTATATCCAAAATTTCCTCAATATCCTCAAAATTTCAAGAAGCTTGTTTGATATTGCCGTTTTGGAGTTTATCCAGTCAAGTTAATATAATGAACTCTGTCGTTTGTTATATATTTTGTTTATATATGTATAACTTCATAATGTTGATTATAATAATGATGATAATAATAATAATAGTAATAGTTATAACAATAATGATGATTATGATAATAATAATAATAATAATAATGATAATGATACTACTACTACTACTACTACTACTACTAATGATAATAGTAATCATACTACTACTACTACTACTACTAATACTACAACTACTACTAATAATAATAATGATAAGAAGAATAAGAATGATAAGTTCTTGTATAATGCATCTCATTATGATACAATGTCCATGAAGCTTGTGAATACATCTAGTGACCTGCTTCATTCTGTTCCAACATATCTGCTCACATGATTATCTCAATTTAACATGGTTCAACCGAGCGGTACACACCTATCTCATCACATTGCTTTATAATGAATAGAAATCAAGTGATTAACGTTCGGTACTTCATCTATATTTCCATCAATGGGCACATAATAATATTCAAGATTTCTGCGCCCACCAAATGGCCATTCAGTGTGTAGTTATATAGCAAACATACATGGACGACGTTCAAAATGTGATGCCTTCACAAAGCTTTAACAATGATGTACTGGAGACTGTTAAAATGATAAAATTTATGGATATGTCTTCCACTCTCCTATGACCCGCTTGGTGACGAGCTATATGTTCACTGGTTAAATATGATAGCATACTTAGTGGGATGGAATCAATCGCACATGCATCAGTTATTGCTATGTCAGATAATCCTCGCACCAGCTGTCGTGTGATTAAGAGCAACTTTAATTCCGGAAGTACGTATCAGATTTATTTAGATGGTCGATCATGTCGCAGACCAAAGTCATAGTCAACATGGCCAAAGCGAATATCTCAGCCTCTCTATAATGGCGTAATTCTGGTTTTATCTACCGAAGAAGAAAATATAGTAATATTATACTATCTTACCTCCCCGGCTTCCACTTCTTCGCGCATGACATATTCCCAGTGCGAAGAAAGCAAGGAATATCAAAATCAACAGATGGTTGCGATGGATGATATACATATCTAGAGATAATAATTTTCACCTCGATAATACACTAAAGGGAGGTCTATGAACAGGCAAACGCCAGAGATGTACAACTTTCATTGAGAGCCAGTATTGTATCGTCATTAATGTGACATCTCCTAGCTGCAGTCGAACACACACGCACGGGTGTAGTTTTGTGGGGTAGATATATACGTGTACGAAAATTTTATAGCCATGAGTAATCCTTGGAAGCGTACATGGTGAACGTGACTTTATCGTCATTTGTCAGATTTTATGGATACTCAAGCCAAAAAGGGAAGAAGAATAATAATAGTAATATTCCGCTTTTATATAGCGCCTAATACATCGGTGATGTCTCTAAGCGCTTTACAGATATATTATTACCCTGGGGAGCATTTCATCAACTGTTTTGTCAGTGATTTTCACCGACAACTGTTATAAGCTACTGAAATCCTTGCATCTGATTGGCTGATAGCAAATTTGTCGGTAAAAATCACTGACAAAACACTTGATGAAACGCTCCCCCGGTCATCGGATTCTGGCATGCCCGCACACAATATATGTATATATACATAATTATAATATATCTCCGCTCCCTGGGGAGTATTCCAGCAATGGGCAATACAGTGATGCTCACATTGCTAAGCAAACGACATTAACTTTCGCATCCTACCAT
Source organism: Heliocidaris erythrogramma (assembly GCA_025617745.1). NCBI lineage: Eukaryota > Metazoa > Echinodermata > Echinoidea > Camarodonta > Echinometridae > Heliocidaris > Heliocidaris erythrogramma. The sequence continues at coordinate 3,373,408 of CM046855.1, read as the reverse complement.
TCTGTGTTATTTATAGGTCTTGCATCATTTCACACAATCTATTTTACGTCATTCATCTACTTTAACTGGGGTATCTAGAGTTCTGAAGCTTTATCTCACATTGCGGCGATTTTTAATTATGTCGATGAAATTGAACTGTAGTCTCGAGAAGGGGAAATTATTTTCATTAATAGCGAATATTAGTATTACTCTTCCATACTTGGTATACTATAGCGGGGCGGGGAATGGACGCTATAAGTCCTATCTACACAGACTTTTATTTTATATAAAGGTCAATCAGAAATACACATTCATGCATGCACGGGCGTAGACACACATAATTATCCATCGTTAGTGGGGGATGATCTATTCATCATCCCCCACTAACAATAGAAAGTGTCTTCGTATCTACGCCACTGGATGCATGTACAAATGCATGGTCAGTAGTGAAAAAAAATCATTCTGTAATCAATGCTCAGTATTTCATATTTCTGCTGGACTGCTGATAATAATTATTATAGCCTTTAACTTTGAACGATGTCGGCTATTAATATTAAATATTAACAGTTCATCATTTAAACTTTATGTCATCATGATTACAGATTTTCCTACGGCTACGCTTTTCGCTCGTAGATACGAATTATGACTTCAGAGATACACACTGCAAAAGCCAGGGTGTTAATTCAACACTACACACCAGATAAGTGTTCAAACAACACCAGTTTGATATTGGGCTACACCCAGTGTGGCCAGCGAAAAAAATACTATTCTGCTATAGAAGCGAAAATTCTGCAAAATCTGCAAAAATTTTACTGCTAAATCAAAATTTTACTCAAAAATGCTCTGACAAGCAAAAAAAAAAAAAAAAAAAAAAACGGTTATCAGCATTTTTGGGAGGACTTTTTACTCAAAGATTCTCTGACAAGCCCCCCCCCCCCAAAAAAAAATAAAAAAATAAATAAAAAAAAGGTTATCAACATTTTGGGTGGGACTTTTTCTTGAAAAAAATCCTGACAAGCAAGGAAAAAAAAAGCTGATCAGCATTTTCTGGGGGACTTTTTACTCAAAAATTCTCTGACAAGCAAAAAAAAACCAAAACACAAGAATTATGCTAAAATTCTGCTAGATTTTGTCAAATTATGCCTAGCATAATGCTAGATATTAAAGCGGTCAAAATTCTGCCAACTCTGGCAACCTTGGCTACACCAGATAAGTATTAAAATAATACCGCTTATTGTTAAAGCAACACCGAGACTTGTGTGGTTAAACAATAATCTTCAGAAAAAAGGTTTGCGGTACAACCATGTGAGTTGGAATAACTCCACGTTCCGGTCAGAATGCTCTGGCCGTCGTCAGGAGAATGAGAAGAGCGAATAAATCAGCAGATTTGTTAGTTTCTTTCTATACTAATTCCGTTAAGTGAATTGCTACTTCATATATAAATTCTGCTGATTTATTCGCTCTTCTCATTCTCCTGACGACGGCCAGAGCATTCTGACCGGAACGTGGAGTTATTCCAACTCACATGGTTGTACCGCAAACCTTTTTTCTGAATTACAAATTCACCATGCAAACCTTCAAATCCTATAACAATAATCTTGTTTAGCCCAATATGGATACCGAGAATTAACACCCCGGTAGTGCACGTACATCGTTCATCGCACATGCACAGTGTAAAACATTCATACAATCGTATGAAAATGAAGTGCAAAATAAATTATGTAATATTTAAGTTAAGGCCACGGTAAAATGTCGACCCTAAAGATTGGCAGGAAAACTTGTCTTATCCCTATAGGCCTATAGCTGCCGTAAACATTGTTAAAAGGTGAAAAAGAAAGAGTTCAGCAAGCTTGTTTGTTTTTTTACCATTTATTGACAAGGTTCACAATCACTATATCAACTTATAATCCATAGTCTAAAGGTGATAGAATATGAAAAACTATCGGTAATAAATCTATTTGGAATAGAAGTAAATTCGAATGGGTTCCAGCACATTGTGGCCTACAATATCGTACATTGCTTTATGTAGAGAGTTTATGTATAAGTTCCCTTCGTGAATCTGATTTTAAATACCCGTTATAACGTGATAAACCTTATTCATTTTTGTGTACTAAATTATGACTATGTAGTCTGACTATGAAACTAAGCCTATGATTATCTACCAAACCTATATACATTTTTTACTTCTTGGTCTTCTCTCTTGGTGTTGTAGATGAAATGTGTCGTCTATTGTTCCCCTGCCGTGCCCGGCATTTTTTCGTCCTCTCAGACCGCGCTAACCGTTCCAGGCCGTTATAGAACGTAATGCGCCGTATCGCGCAGGGCCTAGCTGTAAGCCGTCAGGCGCCGATAGGGCGTCGTGGTTGAACGCAACGAAACGGTACCATACAACCCGGATTATGTTAAGAACCTTGACAAAACGCAGCAGAACGTACTAGACCTTTAAGTGACCGTCCGGTGCCGGGAATTCACATTTCCGACATTAGGGAGCTTACGAAACGGGACGGGAGATTAACAGGACGGGAGAATCTTGTTTTCAAATCATTACGTAAAAGTGGACGGCAACGCACTGCACAGTGTTCACGCCCTTAATCGTCACTTATACAACTACAATACGGCTTCCCGTCCCCTCTGTAGACCGGACGTTATTTCGCAAGAGATACCCGTCCTGAAATCGTAAGCTCGTTTTCGTAACTTGATAGAAAAACAGACAGGAGAGTGCGAGGACCGTCACGGTGGTTAACTCTCCCCGTCTTGTTGCTCTCCCGTCCCGTTTCGTAAGCTCCCTATTCCATTACGGACGGCCCCAAGTTTTCTAACGGCCTGTTACGGGCTGAAACGTTGAGTTGCATTTATCCCGCTTTTCTGCGGCTCACTAAGTTTCCCATTTGCGCCGTGGCAAATTTTTTGACAGTTAAAAAATCTGGCCCGGCAGCGCGTTTACGTTTTACAACCAAGCCTAGGCAGATTTCGCATTTTTCATACTAATATGGTTTATTCCGTCAAGACTAATCTGCATGAATATTCATGAAAACGAATTATAGCGATATAATAAAACGAGCAAGGGCATCGAGCAGCTGTTGTGTGTGGCGCAATCGGATAATCCAGTCCTCTCTTGGTGAAAGAACCACGAGTTCGAACCTCGGCAGAAGTTTATATTACGAAATTTTCTTTTGCTTATTAAAAATAAGGTGACTGAGTAAGAAAATACAAGTCCGATAGAACAAAATACAAGTCCGATACTTGTAGTCTGTTTCAAAGTTTTCAAAAAGGGGTTTCTGCCTAGGCTTGGTTGTAAAAAAGAAAGACGCGGCCCGGCATCCACGGCAATCACGGCGTGTCAAGTTTGTCCATCCCGTTGATCCGCGTTGTCTGACGTCCACCCCGTTTTGTCCGTGGCAGTCTGAAACGGGGCTGCCGGGAACATGTTGTAAACGCAGCAGGCGGATTCACACCAAACACGACAAACGACAAACGACACGACAGCACGACATGAACGACTTTCTGAAAAATCGCTCTAATGCAAACCCTATGGCACCGTGCACACTGCCACGACGTTTTCCGAAACGTCGTGCACGACGTTTTTAGGGGTTTTTAGTCGTTTCAGAAAATCGCTCAGCGAGCGATTTTCCCAGCACGACAAAACGACATTTTGGCCACCAACCAATTAGCGTGGAGGATTTGCAGTGACGTCATATTTATCCAAGGCTGCTAATAATTGATGGCAGAAACTTTTCATTTCTCCAGCTCATATCTCTATGGGATTTTACGTGTAAATTATTTTATCGCACCGCACAAAAAGTACCATAGAGCTATGCACAAAAACACAGCACTCGTTATGTTTTCGTCGAGTCCAACCAAAACGAGATTTTCAAGTTACATACTTGTCTGATTGATCCTTTGAAAGGTTGCTGAAAATTTATCTTCGGTAAGTAAAATTAAGCCTAATTTGATGAGAGGTCTATATATTTAATGTTTGACCAACTTATCAAAGGCTAATATGTTTGACCAACTTGACAAAGACCAAAACCAACGTTAACAATAACATACAGTATAGGCCTAGATCTAACTATAAATGGTGGCTAAACCAAACTTTACTTAGCCCTAGGGCCTAGCCTAGGCTAGGTTAGGCCTAGACCGAAATTTTCTGTCTCCAGTACGTTAGCCTCTTATTTGGGTAGGGTCGGCTACTAGCCGACCCTACCCAAATAAGAGGCTAACGTACTGGAGACAGAAAATTTCGGTCTAGGTTAGGCCCTACTGAGCAAATTCAATGAGTAGATCTAGATCTATAGATCCCTGGCTCCAGATTTAACTTAGAATAGATCCAGCTGTCTAACTTGTTAGATATAATTCCTTGCATTAACATATAAACTAAACTAAACTAAAGTAAAGCTAAACTCAAGTCAAGCCCGGTCCCAGGACCATTCCAGGTCCAGGTCTGGAGTCCAGGCAGTGCTATCTGGCCTGACAAGCGGAGGGGGCATGGTATGGACTATGGCTGGGCATGGTATGGCCATCAATCCGTTTAAAGTCAGAGCTACTATGGTCTGGATCCGGGGTCTGGATATGGCTATCATGGTCTAATGTCTGTGTAAAATCTACAGAGAGAGAGAGAGAGAGAGGCCCCTCCCCCTAAACAAACAAACAAACAAACAAAAAACAGCCCAAAACCCCAAAACAAACGAAACAAAAGTAAAACAAAAACACCGGCTGCAAATTTCGAACCTGTCACTGACTTTTAACGGTACTAGACCATCGAATTGACATAGTCACACTAGGCCTAGACCTATTGTTAGTTCTTAATTTGTTATGAAGAGCCTAGGCTAGGACTACTTTGGCCTTGGGGAGGGGGGGGGGGGGGCTTGTACTTTACTAAGCTGGTATTAGGTCCAGATCTAGAGCCTAGGCCAAATAATATTGGTCTAGATTGGTCTAGTTAGGCAAGCATCTAGTCTCTATACTCTGAATTTAAAATATTTATAGGCCTATTATCAATTTACATGTCGATCTAACTTAGATCTAATTCAGAGAGCCTTTTTTCTTATTTGTTGGTCTAGATATAGGCCTACGCCAGTCTTAATACAAAAATGATAATTTACCAGGCGGAGTTTGGGTGTAGGCCTAGAGCTGTGTCTTTAATCACATCGCGGCCAAGAGGCCGAATCACCGCGCTGCGTACATATCGCGATTACATCACAAACGATAACCATGATAACCATACAAGACCATGGCGTGACTCATTTTTTCTTTCTTTCCCCATAAACAAGTTGTGAATTATTCCTCAAACAAACAACTTAAACATTAACTTAAACATTTTATATATATATATGCATGGTTATAATCAAGTCTAGGCATGCATCTTGTAATAAAGCACATTTGAAATGTCCCATAAACAAGTTGTGAATTATTCCTCAAACAAACAACATCAACTTAAACATTTATATATATATGCATGGTTATAATCAAGTCTAGGCATGCATCTTGTAATAAAGCACATTTGAAATGATAACAAATAATTAAATCTTTCTCGATTCCTTCTTGGGCCTTAATTACTGATCAAACTTAGATTTTCTAATAGTAACAACAAATTATTATTATCTATGAAGGAGTTATTGACTTTGGATGCATGTTGTTTTATGATAGTGAACAAATTATTCACTATCATAAAACAACATGCATCCAAAGGTCAATAACTCCTTCATAGACATGTATTTAACCCTTCTCTCTTAATTAAATCTAAACATCACAATACCTTTATCCATTTATCACATATTTCCCTTAAGTCCACTGGAAAGAGACGAGTCAGAGGTAAATTAGCAAGAAATGATAAAACACTGATGATAGTATTCGATAAATGCACTGTTTTAAAATGCAGTCAAAGACCTGATGATGGGTATGAAACTTTCACATACTAATAAACCCTTTCCATCCACTGATTGACACACACACAGAAATCGATCAATACGTTGCTAAAACAAATCAATATACCAGTAAGGGTTGATATGATATAAAACAAGGTATAATGCTTATAACTGTCTCTGAATAAGTAAAATCGAAACCAGCATGATTACAAATACCTGCTTTGTTTAAAAAAAAAAAAAACATAAAACATGATATGCATCAATAATCACTTGTTTTTTTAAACAATAAAATTATAACCTTGCTGAATTATTATATTGTA